>JAVSCE010010399.1:0-339863 GCA_032199065.1 Smutsia gigantea
AGGAAAACTGGACCACCGTCCTACACCGTACACAAAAGTTAAGTCAGAATGGCATTAAAGACCTGAATGTAAGACTTAAGACTTAAAAAACCATAGAACTCCTAGAAGAAAACATAGGTGGTACACTGCTTGACATTAGTTATGGTAATGCTTTTTTAGATCTGATACCAAAAGCAAAGGCAATAAAAGCAAAAATAAACAAGTGGGAAAACATCAAACTAAAAAGCTGCACAGCAGAGGAAACCATCCACAAAATAAAAGGCAGTCTACTGAATGCAAGAAAATACTGCAAATCATGTATCTGATAAGGGATTAATATCCAAATTATATGAAGAACTCATGCAACCCAAAAGCAAAAAGCAAGTGATTCAATTAAAAAATGGGCAGAAGGTCTGAATAAACATTTTTCCAAAGAAGACATACAAATGGCCAACAGGTACATGGAAAGATGCTCCACATGACTTATCATCAGAGAAATGCATGTCACATCTGCAGTGAGATACCACCTCACACCTGTTAGAAGGCTAGTATCAAAAACTCAAGAAATATCAATTGGCAAGGATGTGGAGAAAAGAGAACCCTCATGTACTGTTGGTGGGAATATAAATTGGTGCCACCACTGAAAAGCAATATGGAGCTTCCTCAGTTAAAAATAGAACTACCGTATGGTCTAGTAATTCCACTTCTGGGTATTTGTCTAAAGAGAATGAAAACTCAGAGGGTTACATGCACTCCCATGTTGACCGCAGCATTATATACAATAGCTGAGATGTGGAGACAACCCAAGTGTCCTTTGATGAATGAGTGGATTGAGAAAATGTGGTACATAAATAATAGTGAAATATTACTCTACCATAAAAAAGAAGGAAATCTTGCCATTTGCAACATGGATGTATCTTGAGGGTGAAATGAAGTAAGTCACACAGAAAAAGACAAATAGTGTACAATCTCACTTATATGTGGAGTCTAAAAAGAAAAGCAATTCCAGGCTCACAGCTACAGAAAACAGATTGCTGGTTGGCAGAGGCCGGGGCTGGGGGGTGGTGGGTGAAATGAGTGAAGGGGGCCAAAAGATACAAACTTACAGTTATAAAATAACTAAGAAGTTCTCAAGATGTAATGGGACAGCATGTTGACTATAGTTAATCCTACTGTATCGTATATTTGAAAGTTGATAAGAGTAGATCTTCAAATTCTTGTTACAAGAAAAAATAAATTTTGTAATGATAGTGATGGATGTTAACTAGATTTGTTGTAGTGATCATTTTGCAATATATACAAATATTGAATCATGTTGTACACCTGAAACTAATGTAATATGTCAGTTATACCTTATAAAAAAAACTGCTCTCAACCTACCTCACACACCAGCGGGTGGACCACGAGCTTCGTAGTCATACTGATTGGTCTCCGGGCCCTTTGACCTGCAGAGCTGGGACCACAGTGGACTCACTTATGCCCCACGCCTCCGTTCCCTCATATAAGAAATTGGGAACATGGCATCAGTTTATTTTTCTATTAATGTCAAGGAGAATACATGACTGAAAGTACCTGGCAGCAAATAAGCACTTTTGATGAACCCTTGTGTTTCATAAATACAGCTGGTGGGAGAAAGGAGATGGTCGAGGACAGAAAAGACAAGGGGAATCAGAGCAACTGGTTTTGTGGACAGACTGATAGACGCTTCCAAGGATTCACCCAGTACCATGATTTATTATATCACGGATCTAACTTTTAAAGTAATCGATGTGTGTGGGATTACTCATTATTTTTCTCCCTCTCTCTCTCTCTTTAGGACACTCACAGAGAGCTACAATGGAAAAGTCCTGGATGCTGTGGAACTTTGTTGAAAGATGGCTGATAGCCTTGGCTTCATGGTCTTGGGCTCTCTGCCGTATTTCTCTTTTACCTTTAATAGTGACTTTTCATCTCTATGGAGGCATTGTCTTACTTTTATTAATATTCATATCAATAGCAGGTATTCTATATAAATTCCAGGATGTATTGCTTTATTTTCCAGAACAGCCATCTTCCTCACGCCTTTATGTCCCCATGCCCACTGGTATTCCACATGAAAACATTTTCATCAGAACCAAAGATGGAGTGCGTCTAAATCTCATTTTGATAAGATACACTGGAGACAATTCACCCTATTCCCCAACTATAATTTATTTTCATGGGAATGCAGGCAACATAGGTCACAGGTTACCAAATGCATTGCTTATGTTGGTTAACCTCAAAGTTAATCTTTTGCTGGTTGATTATCGAGGATACGGAAAAAGTGAAGGAGAAGCGAGTGAGGAAGGACTTTACCTGGATTCTGAAGCCGTGCTAGACTACGTGATGACTAGACCTGACCTGGACAAAACAAAAATTTTTCTTTTTGGTCGCTCCTTGGGAGGAGCAGTGGCTATTCATTTGGCTTCTGAAAATTCACATAGGATTTCAGCCATTATGGTGGAGAACACATTTTTAAGCATACCGCACATGGCCAGCACTTTATTTTCATTCTTTCCAATGCGTTACCTTCCTTTATGGTGCTACAAAAATAAATTTTTGTCCTACAGAAAAATCTCTCAGTGCAGAATGCCTTCTCTCTTCATCTCTGGACTCTCCGACCAGTTAATCCCACCAGTAATGATGAAGCAACTTTATGAACTCTCCCCATCTCGGACTAGGAGATTAGCCATTTTTCCTGATGGAACTCACAATGACACATGGCAGTGCCAGGGCTACTTCACTGCCCTCGAGCAGTTCATCAAAGAAGTAATAAAGAGTCACTCTCCTGAAGAAATGGCAAAAACTTCATCCAATGTAACAATCATATAATGTTTTTCTTTTTTGATTAATGCACTGTGTTTTAATTCGGGCAGAATGATAAAGAATGTTCCTTTCTAGAAGTGTGTTATGTCTGTACTTGTTTGAAGAGTGACATTAAACTTTGAAAGGACTTCAGTGCTCCATTAGGATAATCCAAATATTTTTTTTACATTTGAAGAACTATAATTCTTGGGATTGTTTCATACATTTTTGTCAAACCTTTCAGTGTGGTTATGTATCCATTGTCTTTAGTTTAATATGCCAGTAAAATAGTGTATTCAAAAGTTTCTTGTTGCTAAAGTGGTATAATCTATGGGACACTTAGATTAATGGCTGGGTGTGGAAGGAGACGGAATGAGAAACCTTTGGGTATTACTCCTTTAGTAAATATCGGGACAATCATAGTAAGCCAACTTTCTGTAACTACATTTTTCACCATAAAGTTGAAATGCATGATGGTATTTTATTCTTTGAATTATGCAATGCAATGTTTTTAATGTAAATAGCACTTACCATATACCAATGTATATGGTAACCTCGGTTACATCTATTTTTATGTAAACTCTATTTTGTTTTTTGGCAAGAAGTGAAATTGAGGCCTGTGTGCAGGTTGCCATTGAATTTTTCCCTGGTGAATGCTGAGATCCAGCTTTTTCTTACAAATAAATGGGACCCCGTTTTCCAATATAAATGTACCGTGTTTTGTTGGGTACAGTCTGGATCACGGCATGTAAAAATAGAAATTTAGAATTTTACTGCAGCTTTGATGTGCATATTTGAACTTTTAACATTTGTAATTTTGGTGGCAAGAGAATTTTAGCTTCCGTCAGTTTTGTAAGTCTACAGCTGAACCACTAGTAGCAGTCATAATGAAGACTAAACCTTGTTTAAGAATTAAATTAGGAAGTCTTATCATTACATGATTGTACATACAGTTTTACAAGAGTTCCCACTTCAGATTTTTAAGTCCCAGTATTTAAACCACGAAAGCCAAGATAATCATATATTGGACTTTCTGAAAATAAAAGTTAAAAAGCAAAAAAACCCCCACCATGTTCTTTGGTTTAATGTTGCAGTTGGTATGAGATAGAACTCCTGCATTAAAAGACAGCTTTAGGAAGTCTTATTTCTTTATGTTCCACATGTAGGAATGTGGGAATGAAGGAACTCTGTATAGCTTTTATCACAGAAATTATTGCCCCATTAAACAATTAAATGGCTCTAAGTGGGAAGTAGTGTTTAGACATATAGAAGAGTAAGAAAAGTCTTACTTATAAAAAGAGCCTCTAAACTTGTAGGAATTACTTTTTTAAAAATGTAAGCTATGAGGCATAATTGTGCAAAGTTGTTTCAAGCAGTCCTCAAAATTTAGGTGTGATTGAGCTCTGTACATTGTATGTCAACTTTAACATATAATATTTTGAATATTTTAGATATATTTATTGACTTTGTGCAAGCAGCTAGAGTAGAGAAATAATGGGTCAATAATCTTGACCTTAATTTAAAACTCTTTCCATGGACATAGGGCTAGAAATACTTTTTGCCAAACAACATTCTTATTCACTTTATGTCAGTGTTTAGAAAAAATATATAGCAAGTATGATTTCTAAAACATGATAATGTTTTTCTATAAATTATTGTAAAAAGAAGTCATGCTTTTTTAAAAAAAGTTGGTAATGCATATATGGAAGGTGTATTTTATATGTGTAAATTCACCAAAATTAATGGCTACTTTTCATCTTGTCAATCATTGCTATGTAGAATGACTATCCTAAATAGTAATGTATTAAAAAAATACAACAAAATATAGTATATTTATACATGAGCTTACATGCCTATACCTTAGACTTGTATCATTCTTTAATGTTTACAAAGTACCTTCTTAAGTTTTCATATAATCATTTAGTCTACTACATTATGGTGGAATTTATCAACTTCAGTTGTAAATATTGTGCTGATGAAGTATAAAAGCTTTTTCTTCATCAGTGTTTTGTTTTATGCTGCTTTTTTTTTTAATACTCCCAGTTTATAAACAGTCTTTTCTTTTAAGCCACGACTTCAGAAGTTGTAGAGTACTTGTGCCCATCGCTATCTTTGTTCTCTTCGGGTGAAGGAACCTTTCTGCAGCAAAAGGAAAGGCTGTGTCTAGGGTTTAGTACATCTTTGCCTTCCTAGCTTCTGTATTTGAGACCATTTCCTTAGATGGGTGGGGGGCAGAAAACACTTATCAGGGGCCCATGACGCCCATGTTATTTTTCAAAACATCTAATTTCCGAGCCAAAGCAATTGGTCTTAATAAAACATGAATTATTCATGAGTCATTCCTTGATTTGCACTCATCTAAGTGGGAATAGAAGTGTGTCTGTCTTGTGTATTAATGTCTGACTCATTTATGTAAGAACAGTTATAGGAGTTTGAATGAATTTTAATTTAAGTTACTGTAAATTTGGAAGTCCTAGAATAATTTTAAATATGGCAAGATACAGTTCATTTAGGTGAAAATCCATATTTTAAAAGGGGGCTTTTTGGGGGGAAATGACAAAAAGGATATTGCAAAATACTGGAGGAAATAATTTGTAACAGAAGAATACTAAATGGATAGAAGCGGCTGGGAAGGGAAATGTAACAGTTCTTAAATGTAGATCAAGCAAATAACTAATGAGATTGGTGAAAAGGAAGCTAACAGTACAAAACCACCTTTGGGTGCAAGGCATTTCTAAGAAAGTGACTGGAGCACGTGACATTGCAACTGCCTATGGGTTTGCAAACACTTTGACTATAAAATTTATATTTTTGTTAAAATGGTATTCTGAATTTTGTCACAGGGCAACTTAAATTTCTTTTTTCATCATGAGCTGTAGACACTTGATAATTACCCAAGTTCTAGCTTCGGAAATGTGCCACTGGATTAATTCCATTGTAATACATCTTGTTGAGAATCCATGCCACCAGTTGCTTTCATACTCATTTCTTAACCTTTGTAAAATTTGGCTGGAGGTGGCAATAGGTTTGTTTGTTGGAATTAAAGGCCATATTCAATTTTATGTAAGTTATCTTGCAGGCTCAGCTTAAAGTGTAATTTTTATTGAGTCCCTTCTTTGAGGTTAGGAGTAAGTAAGGTACACTTTTAAAAAGGATGTTGCAGAAATCACTTTAAATTAGTCCATGATTGAGATATACTGAAATCCTCCCCTGACCTCTTCCCTCTCCATTTCTCCTATTATGTTTGAACACAATTATGGAGGAAAAAACTGTGAAAGAAAGTCAAAATGCTTTTGGATTCTCCACTTAAATTTGTGTATTTTCATATCACTCAGGTAAAAGTTGGAAGTGACAGAGGACAGACATCTATTTTTTAAATCAATATGGTAGAAAGTGAAAAGCACTTCTGTTTGTTTATATTGCCATATATGCAGATTATTTTAGGTAGACCAAAGTAATATATTCATTTTTATGGCAAAAATAAATTCATTCATCCTAATAACAGATTTTTGCCAAGTGGCGCAAATATACCTCCACTTATATTTTGTATCTTAAAAATGTAGTTTAAAAACAAGACTGTGTAAGAGACACTTTTTTACAAAAAGTGCCATTCATATATCTGTAACAGGGATGAGTGTGTGTTGTTTAATGTAATTTATAACAATTTCTGTCAGTACAGCATATACTGAAAAGTTTTCAACATATTCAAGTCCTTCATGATAAGTTAATCCAATTTCATAATGTAAATCATATTTTTATTATTTCCCATATTTTATTTGAAGCAGTAATAAAATTTTATAAAACTCAAATTTGAATGTTACCAGACCATTATGTGCTAACCATGGCAAGCAGACATTTACATTTGTTTTTTTACAATAAATTTCTTTTAAAATATACTTTCTATTTTGTGTACTGACATGCAATAAATTGATACATTAAAAAAATTGATTAATGTCTTAAGATAGTTTGTACTCAGTTTTTTTAATTAATACATGAGCCTAAGTTACGTGGTAGGACATTAAAGTTTCCTTTAAGGTTAAATAAAATACCTGAATATGTACTGAAATTAATGAATTTTTACTGCAGTAATGGTGTGGATAAAAAGTAGAAGTTAGGTTTATATTTTCTATGTATGAACCACTAGTGAATGAACAGGCTCCAGTGAATAGCTAAATGAATCCACGTTTTTCCGTCCCATTAGTACTGAGTTGATGGTTTGAGATGATTGCAAATGGCTGAAACTCAGCCCTTACGGGTTTGTGGCTTGCTTTCCCTAACAAGCTTGCACACTTGAATAGCGTCAGAGCCAGCTGGATGATAGGAGGTGTATGACAAACTTTAAAGTCCCTGTGCACGTGGAGATGAATCCACTTATTGTCATCCAAATTCCCATAGGTAGATACAGTGGGAAGTAGGGTTTCTCCTGTACTTCCCTGGGAGATTGCTAACCTGAATCTCAAGGGGAAGCAGGTTTTAGATCATTATTTCTTGTTTACCGAAGGTAATTTTTTTCACATTCCTATTTCACTCTTCAACTCTTGCTTTGCATTCTGTTACATCCTAAGATCATGAACAGTTGGATCTGGTTAAAGAAAATAACTCCTATCTTAATGGAAAATGAGGGATAAGATATTTTCTGAATACATAAGTGTAATGCCAAGTATAAAATGTGTTGTCATTGAACCCCACAACTTTTGAGTACTTTGCAGTCCCATTTTATGATCAACAGGCTCAGAGGGGCTTAGCAGTATGCTCAGAATTACCCAGAATGGAGCCAGGATTTGAATTCATTTGTAACTCTAGGGCAACTACACATTGCTTTATTAATCAATGAAACCATTTGCAAATTTTTATTCATCTGTAATACATTTAAGACATTGAAATGGAATTTAAAATGGACCAGTTCTTTGGGAACACTCAAGAATTGGCTACAAATGGAAACTTCGGAATATTTTACAATAAACTAAATTTTTTTCAAAATAGTTGAAATGTCTGTTCTGTAGGACAATCGTATAGCCTGTAAGGTGGTAAGGTGTTATAGATGACCTTTTATAGCTAACCAAAGCTCAAAAGATATGGGAGTCATCTTCCTCATAAAGTGAAACTGATAACTTTTTAAACGGATTTTGATGTTTCTTTTTCCAATAAGATATATTTCCCTAAGATTTTCACTACTGCCATATCAGTCTGTGAAATTACTTTATAACATCTAACATTTTTATCAAACGCTTGTTACATACTGACTCCTTTTTAATAATTTACTCACGGTAATTGAGTAGCCTATGAACTGGTTTCTAACTTCACTGATCTCACTCCTTAATCTGTGTGCTGTTCTAACTTCCAGAAAAGCTCCATGCCTTTCCCTTTCAAAGGGCCTTTAGTGACCCTATTTCTCATCATATCAAAGTCTGCCTCCTTGGTCTATAGGGTCCTTCCCAAAATAAATGTAACCATGTCCTAAAAGAAGGCTACTTTTTCTCTCATGAATCAGTCATTCCTCTTTTCTGCCTTGACTTACGTCCAGTGCTTTAACCTCCAGATCAAATGTCTTCAGCTTGCTAGGTTCCTGAGCTCATGACCCAAATTCTTGGAAACTCTAGAAATAGTTTCTGCCCTTTCTCAAAACCTGTTGCACTCACTACATTTTGATACTTGATTATTGCCAGGTCCATTCTTTATTACACAGTCTTCCTTCCCTTTTGTATGTGTTGCTCCTGTGATAACCCAGGTGTTTGTGGGTGCCGCATGATCCTTGTCTATCTGACACAGCACCGAGCAAGCCCAGTGTCATGCGCCTCAGGTGCTGTGTGTGAATGTGCTCATTGATTATAAAGTTAGTTCCAGCTTTTCCTTCTTTAAGAAGGAAAAAGATGCACAAAGGCAATTACTGTATAATATTTAATATTTCTTAAAACTTTAGATCAAAATGAGCAACAAACCTGCACGGGGAGTTAAACAGGTGCACACACCAAACCAATGAATGATTAAAGTAGGAACATCCGAAGTTAACCAGGTGATTAAATCACTGTTCAGGGTGGGAGAAAAGGCAATGCTTATGCAGGACAAATGCCACCTGTGGTGTCTAGCTTACGTGAGCAGAGAGAGATAAATGTGAAAGTACACTTTAAAAAGAGACAAGCAGTGAGCACAGAGGGTGGGTATGGAACAGATCAGGTGAGGTCAAGAGCAGTAACTAGTAGGACTGTGTGGATAAGACAAGGGCCAGGAGGTGAGGAGGGCGCATCAGTGGAAAGCCCTAGAACCCCCTGCCGTGCGACACCTACTGTGGGCGACAGTGATTCTGTCTAGGTTTGATTTCTTCCCTTGTGTTTTTCCTATGTACCTGTGGTTCCCTTTTAAAACACCATTATCCTTATTACCATTTTTTTAAGACAGTGCAATATCTCAGGCACTTAAATTAATGTGACTATTGGCATTTTTCACAGCCTCTATTCCCAGGACATACTGCTTGAGGTGTGAGTTAAAGTCTCCTCTATAGAGATCATGGAAGCCCCAAAGACAGGACAGACTGGATTAGGTCAGAGGTCAAGGAGAAGCTCAAATTCTCTGGGGACAGCTGTTAAACAATTGTAATTCTCTCTTAAGGAGCACTTGGAGATTCTTAAGAACTGATGTAATATTGTTAAAGTCCCTACCAATCTATTACCATATTTCACCATTATCTGTTATTTGGGCATCCTGCATTTTTGTCCTTAGCATCTTGAATTACAGACACATAGACACCAACTATATAGTTTTACCCACTCGACTGTGAACTTAGTGGAGGTGGACACACAGCTGGAATTCAATAAGCATTCAATGAGTGAAAAATATCCCTGGTATATGGCAGGTGCTCCACTATGTGATGATATCTTTGGAAAATATGTCAGTACCTCTGCATTCCAAAAACATTATCTGGAGGAGCAGAAAACCCTAAAAAGTTCAGTTGTCCTTATTTGCATCACTGTGTCATCCCAAAAGCTTGTGAAGGCTAGGTATTGAAGTTAAGATGATTAGAAAGGTCATAGCCCAGTATAAGTGATGTTTTTATGATGAAGCAATAAAAAAGGTTAGTTTAAGTGATACATTTTGTTTACTAGGATACTAGGTAGTTGGGGTAGATGGTCAATAATGTTTTTTTTCCCATTAAAAGAAAGAATAGAAGCTGCATGGGGGTGGAGATACATAAACATTTTTATATACTCTTTGAAGAATTGTAGGCTTTAGCACTCTGCCTATGGATCCTCTTGCATAGAACTGTCCTGTGAAGATTAGCTTTTCTAAATGTGACTTCATTTGGTATTTGCATATTGCATACCTTAATTATTTGTTTTCTATTTTCTAAGTGGTAGCTAATCCAAAAGACAAACCGTTTGTGTTCTCACAGTATAATTTATTTTCCTTATTAGCATAATTGTTTCCTAGAGCCTAAAATTTAAGAAAATATATGTTAATGAGTAATTTGTTGCCCTTTAATTCTTATTTATATGAGTAAAATTCAGAGAGGAGAGGCTGAGGGCAAATCTACCCGAGGAAGAGTCCAGAAGAAGGCCATGTTAGCTGAGCATCCTCTCCTGCTGAGCCAGGGAAGAAGGAAAGGCATGGCGTAGTGACGGAGAGTGAGAGAGGCACCTGCCTAGGTCAGGGTGTGCCACAGAAAGTAGCCTTCTTTTTGACTTTCCTTTAGATTAAACAGTTTTGTGGCATTTTTGTTGAATTTTCCTTCTACTTGAACCTCTTACCTCTTCCTCTGGAGATGTTCCTAGTCTTTGAACCCTGCCCCCCTTCCCTCTTCTTTTTTCTCGACCCACCCCTCTACTGTGTGTGTGTTTTTAACCATCACCAACTTACAGGAAAGCTGGAGGTATAGTAAAAGAACTTTCAGTGATGCATTTGAAAGTAACGTCCCAAGCGAATGCACCAGCATCCCTGAATATTTCCATGTGTGTTTGCTAAACACATTCTCCTACATTCATACCCGTAATGGGAACACAACCATTAAAACAAAGAACTTAACACAGATACATTACTACATCTAATTCTCAGATCCCATTCACAGTTTTCCAAATATCCCAATAACAGAAGGATCTCCTTATGAGTATAGGTGCAAAAATCCTTAATAAAATACTATCAAACTGAATCCAGCAACATGTAAAAGGATTATGTACCATGACCAGGTGGCCTCCATCACCGGAAGGTGAGGTTCGTTTAAAACCTGAAGGCCAGTTAATGCAGTACGCTCTGTATATCAGTGTGCTTGGGCTGGCTTAATGAAGGGCCACAGGCTGGCGGCTCAAGTGGCAATCTGATTTCTCTGCTCTGGAGGCTAGGAGGCCGTGGTCAAGAAGCCTGCAAGTTTGCTTTCTCATGAGAGTCTCTTCCGGACTTGCACCTGGCCGCCATATTGACGTGTCCTTGCCTGGCCTTTCCTCTGAATGGCTGCGGACAGATCTCTTCCTCTTCTGTGAGGACACCAGTTCTGTCAAGTCAGGGCACCACCTTAATCTTTTTCCCTTTAAAAGCCTTATCTCCTAAAACAGTCACATTTGGGCTTCAACCCGTGAATTTCTGGAAGACACAATTCAGTCCATAACACCATATGAATAGAAGAAAGCATTTGACAATATTCAACATACCTTCTTGATGAAAAACACCCAACGAACTTGGACTAGAAGGAAACTTAACCTCAAAATGAGCATTTGCAATTAACATAATACTTAATGGTAAAAGACTGAAAATTCTCCCCCTTGGATCAGGAACAAGACAAGTCTACTCTTGCACTTCCTTCTATTCAGTGTTGTACTGGACATTCTGTGTAGGGTGATGAGGCAAGAAAAGAAAAAGCACCCAGATCAGAAAGGAAGAGGTGAAAATGTGTCTGTTTACAAATGACATGGTCCCGTATATAGAAAATCAAAGGAATCCACTAAAAAATAGCAGAACTCATCCACAGGTTCAGCAGAGTTGCAGGATTCAAGATCAATATACAAAAGTCAGTTTTACATGTATACATCAGTAAACAATCCCAATGAGATAGCAAGTGCTGTGGGTTGGACTGAGTACCCCCCAACAACATGTTGCCGTCCTATCCGCTGGCACCGTTAGTGTGACCTTATTTGGAGATAGGGTCATTGCCAGTCTGACTAAGATGTGCGTTCAGATGGCGTAGGGTGGGCCTTTAATACGACACGACTGGTGCCCTTATGATAAAGAAAATACACAGGGGGAGGCATCCAGAGACAGCACCACATGCAGACACGCACCCAGAAGGAAGATGGTCGTGGGACAACAGGGAGCAGAGACTGGAGCATGGCAGCTGCCAGCCATGGGATGCCAAGGTTTGTTCCTGGCCATCAGAATGAGGAGAGCATGGGCTGCTGGTCCTCGGACTGCAGATGCCCCTTGTTCAGAGCCAAAGTGGAAACAATCCAAATGTCCATGAAGTGATGATTGAATAAATAAAATGCTGCATCCATGCAATGTGATTTTATTCAACAATGAAAAGAAATGAAATACTGATAGATACTACAATGTGGATGAATGCTGAAAACACCATGCAAAGTAAAAGAAGCCCATCACAAAAGACTCTATAGTAAATGATTCCACTCATGTGCAGTGTCCAAAATGGGCAACTCCACTGAGAAAGAATGTGGATTAGCAATTGCCAAAATTTATGAGCACTGGGGAGAGATGGCAGTTGGCTGCTAATGGATACAGGGTTTCTTCTTAGATGGACATGGGGGTGATGAAAATGTTCTAGAATAGATTGTTGTGATCAATCTGTATCAGAGCTATGTGAACATACTGAGAATCAGTGAATTGTGCCTTTAAATGAGTAAATAGTGTTACATGTAAATTATACCTTGATAAAGCTGTTGAAGTGGGTTTAGGAATATTCTAAGTAAAACATCTTGGATTCAAATGATAATAGTGGATCTGGAGGGGAGTGTTTGAATTCAAGATATCCTTGGGATGTACCTGATGGGGAGGAGTACAGGGGCACATTGAGTGAATACTTTTCTGTCTCGGCCCTTAATACCCTGATGAGGAGAGGAACACAGTAAGGTTTGGGAGAAAGGCCAGGAGTGCAAATTAAGTTCATAATGAGTTTGAAGTGCCTGTCAGACAAAGGGGTGATTATTTCCCTTCTTTTCAGCTGCCCAGCACCCGCCCTGTGCTGTGGCCATTTCCTGAGTCAGAGCCGGTCTCCGACTATGAGCTGCTCCTCTCCCAGCTAAGATGCACGTCCTGTCCATGACACGGACCAGGTCACCCAGACGCAGGCACTCCAGACTTTGAGGTGGAGGCTGGTGGTGTGGAAGAGGAAGGCATTTACTATCCACTCCAAATGCGGCTGCAGAGTGACAGCAGCTGCAGCCAGATGCAGATCGGAGCCTCCACCGCCTGAGGGGCCCACAGAGGGTTCCCAGGCATGTGGTGCAGTGGGGGTGCCAGCCGAGGGATCTGTGCCCCAGGGTAACAGCAGTCATATTTTTATTGGCCCCATTGTGCATCGTGATTGGGAAAGGCTTTATATAATGTATGTAGACTCTATGCAGGATTCTCTAATTCTTTCCAAAGATTCCGGGCCTTACCCCAAATCCTTTCAGCAAAAGCCTTTTCAGTGTCATTAGCTAGAGATGGCTTATGGTTTGTGCCTAAGAGAAGCTTGAATGATAAAATATCCAATAGGAGATGCTGAATAGGCTGTGAGGTTTTGGGAAAGAGGTCTTCGCTGAAGACAGACGTCTGAGTAGCCATCAGTGATCCCACTAGAACGGATGGATGGTGCACAGCAATGTGAATGTGCTTAATGCACTGAGCTGCATGTTAAAAAAACAAATAAAGTGGTAAATTTTATGTTATGTATATCTTACCAAAGTAAAAAAAAAATGAGAGTGTTTTGGGTAAGAGTCTAAAAGGAAAGGAGAACCTAGCACCTAGCCGGAGGCATTTGAGCACATAAAGGACAGGAGAATGAGGGAAGGAGTCTCTAGAGGAGAAAGGGAACGAGAGGTTTCGTTCAACTCTTTGCAGAGTACCTGGACTTAATAGTTCAGAGCAAGGTTTGTAGTCTTGTTCAAAATTTGAACTAATGAGCTTGCTTAGGGAGCTCCTGAGGTTGTTGGATGCTAATTGCTTGTGTAAATACACGGGTTATAAAGTTGGGTATATAGTATCACGGTGAAAAGATTAGCAAATCAGTGTCTCAGCAAAGAACGGCTCCTTTTATTACAGTGCAGAGTCCACGGAAATTCAAGGGGGAAGAGGAGACTCTCAGCGCAGGGCTCTCTACTCTGCATGAACAAGAAGCAAGTCACTGTTTTCTGAAACATTTTGCTAAGTCTTAATTTATAACCATGTTTCTGATGTACACTTTCAGTCAATTTATTGTTTCTCTGTTAAGTAAGATTCATTCATGAGTTTAGGTGATTATCAACAACCCTTATTGCTATTGGATCACCACCCCTTTGTTTCCTTAATGTCAGCTCCCCTAGGTTGGCAAAAAGAACGGTAGCAAAGTTAATTCTCATGTTCTTTTCTCCTTAGCTGGATACTTAGAGGGGGCAGAAATGAATATATTCATGATAAAGATAAAGAGGAAGAAAGAGGGAGATGATGAAATTTACTTTCAGACTTTCTGTTACTTTGTGATTTTTTTTTTGAATTATAACCACTCATTGACCAAGAGCAGAAGATTAAGGCTGTTTATTACACAGTTTTGCTTTCTCTGCCATTGTAGCAGCTGAGGGAGAGAGAGGGAAAGAGGAAGAGGGAGACGAAGAGAAACTTCACTCTGTCTGGTCTTTCATCCTGTTCTGTGGACGTCTCTGTCTTCACTGCAGTACCACTCTCTTAGTTATGGAAGTTTTATAGAAAGTTGAAATCATTTAATGCAAATTCTCAACATGTATTCTTTTTCAAGATTGATGATTCTAAATCACATGCATTTCCATACAAATATTAAAATCAACACGTTACTTTCTAAAAACAAAAAGCTCACAAATTGATGAACATTATCAATTTGAGTCAATTAGTATATTAAAACTATTTGTCATGAGGCTTTAAGTTCTCTCAGCATTCTTTTTAAACTTGTCGTTTAACTTCAAATGGTATTATACCTCTTCACCTAAAACTTAGGAAGTCTTAAATGGTTTTCCTCCTCTTGTCCTCGTGCTGTTTTTATCATTTGTTTTGCTTCTACATATGTCACAAAGTGCACAATTGGTTTTTTTTTGTCACCAGTTATCTTTTTCTATTGTGGTAAAAATCATGTGACATGAAATTCACCATCAGAGTCCCTTTTGGGTGGGCAGGTCGTTCGTGACAGGTACATGCACCTCGTGGTGCAAGGGCTCCAGACCTTTTTCTTCTTCCCAAAATGAAGCTGTACCCATTGATCAAGTCCCCTGTGCCAGCCCCGGACAAGTACATCTACTTCTGTCTCTATGAACTTGACCACATACCTCACGTAAGTGGCGTCATGCAGTGTTTGTTTTTCTGTGAGCAGTTCATGTCACTTAACATAGTGCCCTCCGGGCTCACGCCTCCCATTTGAAGGTGGAAAGTGTTCCGGCATGCGTGGAACAGATGTGTCCACAGCAGGCATTCTGGCCTTGGTGCTAATCTTAGCACTTGCCATTTTCACCATTGACTATGACGTTAGCAGTGGGCTTCTATATAAGGCTTTTATTATGTTGAGGTAATTTCCTTCTGTTCCTAGTTTGTTGAGTGTTTTTATCATGCAAGAGTGTTGAATTCTGTGAAATGCCAACAGAAGCAGACCCTAGCGCGACCACTTGCTCGGAGAAGCGATGGGTGAAGCCTCTCTGGCGCACTCTGCGGACACCTGGGACCGTCTCTCTGCTCTGTCTCAGCGGATCGGCTCCACTTGGTTTTGCCCATACTGGTACCATCAGACGTGTCCTCCCCTGCATTCCTCAGTTACTGGGCTACCCCCGGGCAGCCTGTCCAGAAAGGGAAGTGAGCAAGGGAGGAGGGCCCGATGAGCATCTTCAGTGCAAGAGCACTTCTTTAGAGCATGTGAGTTCTGTGAAGCTTTGTGGGTGATTGTATTTTAAAACCATAAGTGTTTTTAGTGATATTCGTGTAGAATAAGGACGGTTCATGCAGGAGACAGCTGGACTAACGATTTGATTCGTGTCAGTCTGTGAACAAGGCGTTGCTTTGCTTTTCAAGGGTAACGGGAACAAAGTTTAATGGAAGATCCAGCGCTGGCAGGAGGACAGGGAAAGGTTGCGGGCACGATTGTAAGTTGTTACATTTTGGAGGCCAAATCACATATGCCTATTAAACGTCAAGATTTGTTTTATCACTGATAACCCAGCGTTTTCACTTTGGGAAGTCCATCCTAAATATATAATTAGATTGAGGGCATATGTGAAGTTATATTTGAATATAACACTTTCGGTAGCAGCCAGAATAAACAAGTAAATAAGCAAAAAACCTGGAAAGCAGCTGAAATTCCATCAGTGGGAAATAATTTATAAATAGAATAAATTATAGAAGGAGTTAAATCTATATTTTTTGATCTGGAAAAATACCCATGATATAGTTGGTTGACGAAAATCTGTTGCATTGTGATGTGAACAGTATTAGTCCATTAGAAAGCAAACGTGATACATATATATATACCTATGTGTGTGTTTGCGTGTGTGTCTGTGTATCTGTGTGTACCAACCCTCGGCCCAGTGACACACCAAACAGTCTTCGTGAGCTTAGTAAATATTTTTTCTCATTAAAGATTCAAAACCAAACACACACACCCACACACCCGCGGGTGTTGGTGTTGAATTTGTAGATACGATACACACAGTACACACATTAAACTTGATATTAGTTACTTTTCAAAGGAAGAGATTACTGTGGGGAGGAAATAGAAGGAAGAGATCACTGTCGGCTCAGACCTCAAAACTGAATTGACCTAGAAGTCTAAGTGAGATAATTTTAATGGAAAGGATCTTTGGACAAAAATGTGCATTTTGTTGTATTTAACATTGAAAAGATAAAGCACGGGAGGGTTTTTGTCTGTGATTGCTTTGATAATTTTCACCTTCCCGAGTTTACAGAAGAAGTGTTTTCTAGTGATAATGGTATTAGAAGTCGGGGTGTTGTGGATCAGCTTGTGAATTCACCTGAAATAAAGAGAAGGGATTGTAAATATTTCGACTGTAAGCTCTCATTCAAACAGTCATTATATATACACATACGTACATATATATCTATAAAATATTCCACATACTCCTTATGTATCCATTTATCTGTCTTTATCTATCCCCACCGACCTCCTTGAGAAATGGTAGCATGCTATACACAATGTTCTCCACCATGCAATTGTCACTTAATATGTTTAGGAATATTTTTAAAATGTAAGAGTACTTTCATATTTGTTGAAAGTTTAAGTATCTAAAGTTAACTGGTACACACCAAAGCTTACACTGAACTTCAGATTTCAAGACCCTTTAACAGATCTGTGAAGTTTATTTGCTAGATCATCAGTGGTAGCATATATCTGCTTATATTTTGGATCTGTGTTCTTTAGCTGTCAGAGCCAGAAATCTGAGCCCCACACCCTCCACCTGGCAACCAGATGAGACATAGTGATGACAGCAAGTGTCAGACTGAATTCCTCCAAGTGCACAAACTAGTTAGCGCAGACACGGCCACCTTGGGTAGAGGGGAGAAGTGCCTTTCTCTGCCCATCTATGCAGCCAATACATGTGTTAGTGGGTAACTCCAATGTCATTGATAATGTTTGGGAGACAGGATCAGTATGCTTTGTGGATCAGCAACGCAGACAGCAGGATTTCCCTTGAAATGGGAAGATACAAGGTCAGCAGGTACCATACTTCCAGGGCACCATGGGTGGCTGGGCTCGCCAGCTTCGGGTCCTGCTATATGACTCCTCGCCAACATACACCTTGAAGTCCAATGGTTTTGTCAATTAAACATCATTTCTGACAATCTTTATGCTTCCTATAAAACCTAAGATGTAATACAGTCAAAGTAACACTATACAGTAATTAACTAACCTTAATTAATTAATTCCAATCAAGTTGCATGCATCAAATTTTGCTATACCGAAGTATAACAAATTAAATTATTAGAAATCCAATACATTGTCAAACTAAGGCTGATAAGGTTTTGCTATGGAATAATGTTGAAATAATGGGAAATATGATAATATCTCCATAAATAGACAAGTGCACATTTAGATAAATTAGCCTAAATTCTTGATTATATAGTTAACAACAGTATACAAACACAGATTGCCTATGCAAGTTACTGCATTAATTATTTGAATGAACAGGACACGTGTACTGCAGTGGAACAAATATGCCTGCCACCATATATGTTTGCTTCTCCAAAGGCAAGCAAAACAAACACAGCTTCTGCCTTCATGGAATTTGGGGAGATGAACAATTAGCAGGTAAATAAATAGGTATATGCACATTCAGTACACACAGACAAGAGTTATAATTGGGAAGAATAGATTTCTCTGAAAGAGAAAGACTCCCTTATACTTGGGAGCAGGAAATACCACGTCTCATTGTTTTTCTAAATCAAATAAAATCTGACTCAGCCCTCATTGACCTTTCTGGCTGGACTGTCAATCTTGGTGGCTGAATGGAGGATGATTCCAATGTCAGGGAATCCTAATCTCCTCCTTGGATGGTTCACAAGCCATGTGATGTTTAGGATTTAATACAATTGGAGGACTGCCTCTGACTTTCAATGCATTATGATAACTGCTAAAATGCTTGCTATTTAAGCCTGTACTGGGTCTTTCTAATCCTGTTTGTTCTAAGGCAGTATTTATTATTCCTTCCATTCTGGGCTTAGCCATGAGTTAATTTTCCATGGCTTCTAAGGACGCCATTTGTCTCTAGTACCCACACAGATACCCTGATTGGAGGTCCTACCGAGTGGCAGATACAGTTTCTTCTACTTGGCAGAAGCCACCCCCCTTGTCTTTCTCATATGTATTCTGAGTGACTTTCTGTTGGAAAGTGACAGACACCCAGTGTGATTTTAAAATTCAGAATCAACAGCATGTGTAGTGGACATAGATTCTGAAGGGTAGGGATAGAAAGAAACTGACCCGCCTTCTGGAAGAAGGGGCAGACACAAGAGAAAGTGTCATTAAAGCTGGCACAGTTGTTTAGCTGGACTGTGTTCACACCAAAAACTCAATTGCAAATGCAGTGCTATAAATAAGAAACAATGGCTAAATCAAAAAGCTGCTTTCTACACCAACTTTGTGTCATCATGTTACTGTTTAGGAAAAGGATTGTTATGTACATGGACAAAGACTGAGGTGCCACCCTAAGCGCTCGCTTTCCATAGGGCTGGTCAGTAGGGGAAGGAGACTGGCCTTTAGTTGCATTTTGGGGGGTTATAAAATTGCCATGCATGCAGAGATGTTGAAACAATAGTGAATGGGATAACCAGTCACTGCTCACTTAGATTCAGAATTTGCTTATGCTTAGCTCCATATTTGCTTCACCTGTCTGTCAAGTGATCTCCATCACCTATCTGTTCTTTTCTGTTGAGCTATTAACTTCAAAGTAAGTGACGATACTGCCATAATACTTCCGCACGCATCCCCTGAGAATAGGGGTGTTCTCCTATGTAAGCACCATATCAATATTACATCTATGATAATTAACAATAATATACCCAATGTATATTAAACTCTCCTCAATTTCTCTACAAATGTCTTTGAAGCTATTTTTTTTGACCAGAATCTTCTGGTTTGTACATTGCATTAAGGTTTTATGTTTTATATTTTACAAGCTATGATAGATTAAACATACACAAAATCACGTTAAAAAGTAGAATGGTTCTTGGGACAAGACTAACAGATGCAGAGGAAAAACCTCTCAGTTAGAGAGGGGAGCGGTCAGGAATGGGGCCTAGACCATGGGAGTCAGGCTGGCAGCGAGTTTCCCTTTTGGCCAGGGAGACCATGCCCTGGAGTGTGTGGGGCTAGAGCACTCTTGGAGAGGGTTTATTGCTAACGCAGATCGATGACAGTGACTGTGAAGTCGATCCAGCTCGATCTCTGGCCGACGGAGCACCTTGTGCTGCTCATTTTGCCTCATCAGTGTGTTTGTACATGAATCAGCATATTCGAGACAGTTTCTCATCAATGAGCAAGAACTATGTTTTATCTCACATTGCTAATAAGTTATCAACTGTGTCACTTTAAAAACTAATTTAGAAACTATATATATGGGTCTTTGACCCTGGTTTCCAACACAGAATTCTTAAACCCCGTGGAATATCCTAGGTGTCTTATTCTGATGAGGTGACTCTGCTGGGCTCCTCTAGGGGGCTCATCACCAAAAGACCAAGCCATGATTAGAGGCTTGGAATTTTCAGCTCCACCTCCCGTTCTCAGAGAGGGCAGAGGGATTGGAAATGCAGTTAATGATTGATCATGCCTAAGGAAGCTTTCATAAAAATCCCAAAAGTATGGGGTTTGGAGAGCTTCTGGATTGATGAGTGACTGGAGGTGCTGGGAGAATGGCCTTCCTGGAGAGGGGATAGGATCTCCTCTGCCTTCCCACACATCCTTAGGGATGTCCATCTGTACCCTGTACCATAGCCTGGGATAACAAATGGGCGAACGGGAAGTCAACCTTTTCCCTGAGTCTGTGAGCTGCTCCAGCAAATTATCTGAACCCTAGGAGGGGAGTGTGGAGACCTCTGATTTGTAGCCATTTCATCAGAAGTATAGGTGACAACCTGAGCTTGTGATTGGCATCTGAATTGGCATCTGTAGGGGCAGTCTTGTGGGACTGAGTCCTTAACCTGTGGAATCTGACCCTATATATCTAGAGATAGTGTCAGAATTGGTTTAAACTACAGAACACCTGGCTGGTTTCAGAGGGAATTGCTGACTGGAGAAAACCCCCACATCTAGTGTCAGAATAGTTGTGAGTGTGGTAATGGTGTGAGGACAATAGACATATACAGGAGGAAGACTGAGACTTTCTTTACAAGCATATTTGATAGCTATAGCTTCATTTCACATTGTAAATATGTTAGCATATGTGTTATTTTCTTAAAGTGATTTTTTTAAAGAGCTTTACAAAATGTCTATAGTTGCTCACTCATTGGGGAAATGGATATAAAAACCACAGGGAATGTTGGTGGGGATATGCAGAAACTGGAACCCTTGAGCACTCTTGGTGGAATTGTGAAATGGTGTAGCCACTACGGATAACAGTATGGCAGCTACTCAAAAAATTAAAACATAAAACTACCATAGGATTCAGCAGTTCCACTGCTGCATATATATTCAAAAGAACTGAAAGCAGGATGTGAAATTTTCATTTCACGTGAATTTTGCACTGCATCATGACTGCTTGTGCTGTGTGTGGAAATCCAACATGGGTCGGGGTTGTGTTTAATTTTTTAAACTATTAGAAGCTCATTATTCAGTTTAAGATATGTAAACAGCTGTAGCTGTGAGATAACAGATTATGCTTTTGGTTAAAATTCTGGAAATCACCTCTCTTTTTTTATATACTAGTGGTAGAACAAAGAGGCTTGTATTTAAGAGAAATAGACAAAAAAGTGGCAAATTCTTTTTAAATGCAGTAAATTCAGACATAATGAACAGTAAGTATAATTTACTAATTCTTCCTAATATGATAGACATGTTTTATGAATCTCCACAATTACCTAATACAACTTTTACACATTTTCGTATAAAATTCTATTTCTGTTGTACAATCAGACTTGGTAATAAAACAATTTGAGAAGAGGAGAGCCTTTGGCTTTGTATTTTGAGTAGCAGGAAAACACAAGAGAAATCACTGATTCCTAAAGGAAGACTACATGGAGTGCAATTTAATTTTATCTGAGACTACATATACATACATTTATCTCCTTTTTTCACTGTTTTCTCCCCCCATGAATAAATTCTCAGCAATAATATCGTTGCGTTGAAGTGCGAATGTGTTTTCAGTGTTTCTTGGTATTGCCAGATTGGTTTCCAAAACAAGTTAATTATTGTGCATTTTCAAAAGAGCATCTTTTGTTCACATCTTGTCAATACATCATTGACAGTTAATCATCAATGTTTGTTATCTTGATTAATTTTCGTTTTCTGAATTGTTTTGATTTATTTTACTCCATTTCTAATTTCTTCAGAAGAGCATTTGATTCATCTGAATATCCTTGTATGTTGATTATAGCCATGTTTTCAATGCTGCAACTTCCTTAACGAGTACGTTTGCTCTTTTAGCATAAGTTGTTTTCTTTCCCATCGCTTTCTAGGTAGTTTCTGACTTCACCTTCCTGCACCTCTGGTTCGAACTTGATCTGTGAATGTATTTTTACATTTTCAAGTAAACAACACACTGAACAGCTCTTGTAATGATTTCTAATCAGCAAATATGACATTTCAGTTGTCTATCGCTAAATAACAAACCACCCTAATTCAGTGGCTTGTAACAGTGGTGATTTATTGTTTTTGTGATTCCATGGGTTTCCCGGAGATTTTTCTCCTGGAGCCGCAGCAGCTCACTCCTGGGGCTGCGTGTCGTCTGGCAGTAGATGCTGGCTTGGCTGCCACACTGATGCTTCTTCACGTGTCTTCCCATCCCCCCGGGGGACCAGGCCGACTGTCTTACAGGGTGGTCTCAGGGAAGCAGGCCAAGAGAGTGGAAACTGGGACTGGAGTAATCTGCCACATTCTCCTGGTCAAAGCCACTCTCCAAGTGAGCTCTGAGTCAGGGGGCAAGAAAACAGGGAAACCTTTGATAGAAGAGCCACAAAGCTGCACTGCAAGGGGCCTTCACCAGAGGGTCTATTCTCAGTCTTCTCACACTGTCCATCACAGAAGCCCGTAAAAAATCTGTGCCTTTCTGAATTGTTAATGTTGATTAAATATTTTAAGCGTTCCTTGTGCATTTGGAAAAAAAGATTCAGCTTTCCCTACACATGGGTCATTATCTTCCTCTCTTTTTTGAATATCTTTGCACTACATAATATAAGGATAAATAGTATATCATCGGTATTCACAAGTCTGAAATTGCAGCAGCAACCACTGGTCATACACACGAAAACAGGTCGTAGGAGATTTGAATCCAGCTCCATTAGTTTGCAAAAGGTCACATAAACAAAACAATGAGGATATTGCAGAGTATAATATTATAGGCACTTCTGTTATATTCACAGAAATGACAATATTATTTATTTACAAAGAAAATTAAATTTTATACCTGGAAGATGCAATAAACTAGAAATTAGTAAGAAAAATGGGGGGAAAATGCCTGGAAAAAAAAAAAAGCAAATATCTCTTAAAGGAATTTTGAGTCACAGTAGAAATGCAAACCCAACTGTCAGATTTTCTTGAAAATATTAATAATAAAAATACTGCATGTTAAGTACAGTTGAACTTGACTAAGCGATGCCCATTGGATATTTAATAGCCTGTATGTTTATATCAAATGAGAAAGAAATGAATAATAAGCATTCAGCTGAAGAAGCTGAATAGAGAACAAAAAGACAAAGGACTGAGACAAATCACAAAGATTATAAGTGATATGACTGCTGGTTACGTAACAATAACAGAACAAGTACGTTTACCTATGTTTTCATGAAATAAAGGGAGAAGTCACGAATAGATAATTTTTAAAAAGACAACCACAGATAAATAAAAAGAAGTAGAGAACCAAGTATGAAACTATCTTGCATAAATCTATCAAATACTATTTGAAATTGTTTTAAACAGATTATCTTACACAATCGGATGATAGACTCCTCCGTGCAACAGGACTTTTCACTTTTTCTTTAATTTCTTCTTGTGTATCTGTAGCATGAGGGAGTGAAAGGTGACTGTCCTTCATGGGATAATTGCTTCCCTACCTTATTACTACATTTTTCTTGTACACAAGAGAAATGTCCTATATGTCTACTTCCATTTCCTCTTACAGCAAAGATGTGTTCGCAATACCCTGTTGTTACATTTTAAGTGTCTGTATAGTTAGAGAAATGCCGTTTCTCACTTCTGTTACTGCAAGTTCATACTTTTCTTTTTTTCTTTAATTCGTGTTCCCCCAAATTATTCTTTTTTATTTGTTGTTTCAAATAACTAAATCTCTTTATCCTCTCTATGCAGATGTGTGTGTGGTTGCTTGCTATTTTATTAATTCTCTTCTTTTTATATTTCTTTCATATTTAAGCTTAATTTGTTTTTACTTCTTTAATTGCAAAGGACTTTGTGAACTGGGTGCCAAGCTCATTGCTCTCCATTCTTCTTTTCTAAAGTATGAAATCGAAGCTGCCATTGTCCTCACAGCCATAGCTTTAAGTGCATCTCACAAGGTTTGATATACTCTATTTTCTACAAATCCCACAGATGTCGCTGTGTTCAGGAATCTCATCAGGCTTGTGTGGGTCTGTTTTTCTTAGAACTTCCACTTTGTGACCACTTATTAAACACTGTGAAACTGCAGTTTCAGATCGTTCCTGGATTAAGAAAGGGTTTTTTATCCTACAGGTTTTAACTCATTGTCCGTTTCATCTACCTGCCTCCTTACACCACAGGCCTGCGGTGTGCTCCAAGGTTTTGTTTCCCCCAGAACCTGAAGGCCAGAAAGTCAGAGCCCAGACCTTCCTCTCTTTTCACCTGTGAAACTGTTTAACTGGAAAATTATGGGAATGTTTTTTAGTTCCTTTATTTTAAAAATGTTTAATTTTTAAATTTCAGGTTGTCTGTGTCACTGCTGTTTTGTGTTGTGCAGGGGAATCTCTGTATTCTCTCTCACTCTGTGACCAAGTGTGGAAAGACCTTCTGTAACCTCTCCCGGGCATCTCATCAGCTGGTGTACTTTCATCCCAGCCAGTGGGAAATCAGGTCATCCCTCACCTGCTGTGCTTGCTGGTCCCAGCAGGGACAGGTGCAGTCTGGTGGGGTGGGGCAGGGGGCAGGCTTTCCTCTCCTCTGGCTTCTTATGTGCTCCCAGCTCTGGGATGGGAGGACTCACCTGCCTCTCTGGTTCTTTGTGCACTTTTGGGGATGGAGGAAACCTGGCCCCCTCGTGTGGGGCTAGGGGCAACCAGACTTTTGCCCCCTCACTCATCCCCAGACCTCTGGTCTCAGATCAATCCTGTCTCAGATACAGTGCTGCAAATTCTTACTTGGGGGAAAAACTTCCCATCAGTTTTCTTTGTCTAGGACCAGTTAGACCCCAGGGTCTTACTGGTATCCAGCTGCTACCAGGCTCCCCTGCAGTTTGGCTCAGAAAAGAGGTCTCTTAGAGAAGGTAGGAAGGAGAGAAAGCTGGACTCGTGTTGCAATTATCTCAGAATACCTTGGGCTTTCCTTGGGTTTTCTTTCATTCGAGATTCCTTCCTTACAGAGACCCACTGGTTGAATGTATTCTGGTTCCACATAGAAAAGACAGGTCCATCACCTACATCTCCACTTAGTGGCACTTTTTAAGTTGTTTTCTTACATTTCCTAACATTACTAAATAACTGAAGTTACCAGAATACAGCTCCATGTAGAACTGGAAATAAGACTATTAATGAGTGAATGAATCAGTTTTTCTCTAGCTATGAATGCTGACCTGTTCTCTTATTGTTTTTAAAATACAGACACTTGGAAAAATTCTGAAAGAACATTCAGACCTGTTCTGTACAGTCCCTTGATTGTAGGAGTATACATATCCTCAAGCTAGCACCATTAGTTAGGATACTGTGGGGAAAATGGAAGTTCCTATGGCCAGGATCCTCACCTGATCCTAAACTACTTGATGATGAAACTGGCCTGCTGCTAGGCTACTGTTCCCATACCCTAGGCAATGACCTATTATTGACTGAGTCACTACCTAAAGAGCTCTGCCCAGTGCTCTGGGTGGAGGCAGAGACGGAGGTGGATTCAGACCTGCAGACTCCTGGGTGCAGACATGATTCTCATGCTCTACCTGCCACTCTGAGAACCGGGTATAAACCCTTTCACCCCAAGAATGTTCCATTGTCATTTCTCAGTCTCATCGAATCCATAGTGAACTTGCCTGGGGCTAATACGATCAGACAAGACAGATGTCTTTAGGGACATTAACATTTAATTTTTTCTCAAATTGTCTTAAAGAATAAGGAGAAAAGCATTAATATAAGAAGTCTCCAAGTAAGGAATAGGAGTAGTTGATTAATTCAGCAGCACAATGGTGCATGCCAGTCCCAGGTGTCTCCCACGATCCCCTCCTGCCCTCAGCCCGTCAGCCTGGGCATCTCAGCACTCGGTGTCCTGCTGGCCCAGTGCCAGGCTGTCACAGGAAGACAAAGCACAAGTGTCTTGTGTTTCCCTTTGAAGATCACAGATTCTCCCCCATGACCCCCCAAGAGAGCACACCTCACCTCAGATTGGAGCAACCCCTCCACCCTGTCCACACTCAGCAACCACTGCATTTCAGTGGTTAGGATTTAAGCCTGCAACTGGGCAGCAGCCTACAAAGATGGATAGCGAAACAAAATCAGATTTTAGATTTCAGGCAGGGAAGAGTCTGTTAAGATGGTGAAGCGAAATTAGGTACACGGACATGTCTGACACCAGAGCCTGCTCCGCTAACCACCACCACTTTACATCTCACATTTATTAAGCAAACCTTTAAGTAAATCATTAAAAATGTTTGCAAGCTCTGCTTGATTAATTTTTAAAGGCAGAAAGTATTTCATAAGTAACATTTGCTGCATCAGTAGAATTGCTCTATCACTTCTCCCAACAGTGAGGATGTGGTCGAACCTGAGCAGGTATGATGTGAGTGTCCCTGTGTGTCTATGTGTGTCAAACAGAAAAATTCATCCATGTAGATGAAATAGGTAGACGATCACATCGACTGACATATATCCACCTTCCTGCTAATTAAAATATTATTCTTGTAAGCATTGCAGGTAAAGAAGAATGAACTAAATTACACTTTGAAAATAGTATAGAGGTAAACAGAGATTTCTTAAAAAACACATACATAAACACTGTTATTCAAGAGCATTACAACCAAAAGTAGTCACACAGCAAATTGAGGATTCACAAATGAAAGTGAATACTCACAAAGTGACAAACACTGTTTCCCCAACAGTGACAAAAATTAAATGCATACACACTCCTCTTCTTTTTTTTAATTTTGGTATCATTAATGTACAATTACTTGAACAACATTATGGTTACTAGACCCCCTATTACCAAGTCCTCCCCATATACCCCACTACAGTCACTGTCCATCAGTGCAGTAAGATGCTACAGAATCATTACTTGTCTTCTATATAAATACTGCCTTTCCCGTGTCCCCCGCTGCTGCATTACGTGTGCTATTTGTAATGCCCCTTTTCCCCCCTTATCCCTCCCTTCCCATGCATCCTCCCCAGTCCCTTTCCCTTTGGTAACTGTTAGTCCATTCTTGGGTTCTGTGAGTCTACTGCTGTTTTGTTCCTTCAGTTTTGCTTTGTTTTTATACTCAACAGATAAGTGAAATCATTTGATACTTGTCTTTCTCCGCCTGGCTTATTTCACTGCGCATAATATCCTCTAGCTTCATCCATGTTGTTGCAAGTGGTAGGGTTTGTTTTCTTCTTATGGCTGAGTAATATTGCACTGCACACTCCTTTTCTTAATGTAGCTACTGGGAAATGGAAATCAGCATTCCTTACAGCAATCACAAAATCGCAGTATCTTGTGTATCTGAAACGACCAGACTTGTTTATCTTTTGTATATGAAATGATCAGAATTGTCTATTTTTAAAAGCACGTTGTCACTTCACAGTTAAGTTACAGATTAGCACCGAGCCTTCTAAATCAAGTTTCTCTATAACTATGATAGCAACTGACTGCCTATGTATTTTTATCAGAAAACAACATGATTTTTCCTGACAGACATGTGATAATTATTTATATCCACTACTTTCCATAGTCTGAGGACTTAAGGAAGTCACTCTCCCCTAGGTCTAGTTTTAGGTACATCTGAATATCCACAAGAGAGGTTTTCTCCATGCTTCAGTGACCCAAATCATTATGACACTTTTTTCCTCAAAGAAACAGACCCAGGAGAGGTTTCCCACCCAAACCTGCTAATTCTTCATACTACTATTAAGACAGAAGTTTGTAATTAAGCTTTTTGAAAATTTTTGAGGTGGTTGATACTAAACAGTCAAATCAAGCATCAAAGCAAAGCAGTCAGAGAGTCAGTGTTTGCTTTATGCTGTGGTTCAGATCACTGGATGAATTCCTAACTTAAATTCTTTTCATTTTAAGCCTCACCTGTTCCGACCTGCCCACTCCTGAGTAGGTGAGACAAGGAACATTGTCTTACTTTGCTTATTACATGTGGTATAGCTCTATTGCAGGAGAATGTTTTACACTTCAGTTGAGATAAAGAAGTGGGTAAGAGGCAGCTGCACACAGAGCACACTCTGTGGCTCAGCTCTGGTTGCCTTTCCTCCCTGCGTAAACTTGTGGTGAGGTGTGTTATTCAATGAATACGGACAAGCTATTTGTTTAGCAGAATTTCAGTTAAATTATTGTCAAACCATTTCCTCATAAGGAAACAGATCCCCGATTTATGGAGTAATAACTTCCTTCTGTTCTCCAATAAGAAATTCAAGAGCATATGAATGCCACTTCGTCTGTACCTGTCTTCAGGGCAGTGTGATCATGCGACTGGTGTGGAGGGCATGCAGATTGCAGTGACTGCTTGCCTCATGTCTGGGCAGGGGAGCTGTCCTGCTGCCTTTCGGGAGAAGCACTAGCCCCCTATTTGCTCAAGGTTGCTCCCTGCCTGACCCCAGATGGGGTACTTGTTTTAAAGTGCATGTAGCTGGTCAGTGGCTCTCTCCTGAGATGGCTGGGCATGAAGGTCTCTGCTCAGTATAGCAATGAAGGAAGTGGTAATTCCTGAAAGCAATCAAATTATTCCCTCTCTCTTCAGAATCTTTGCAGCAGAATATGGAGAGGAGTGGCCCTGCAGAAGCAGGAGAATGCAGCCCTGCAGAAAGGAGCAGAGGCTGCAAGTGTTTTGAGTGAGAGAAGAGGAATTGGTTTCCATCACTGTCTTGAATGCTTAGGTTTCTCTAGTGTTTAGGTAACAGTAACACTCATACACACCTGAGTGAGTTTCAGTTACTGTCAGAAAGCTTTAATACAATCCTGAAGTTAATTCTTTTTCTTTATTAGAACATTATCTAGTCATCTCCCTGACTGGCCTGGAAACAAGGACTGTGTGCAAACACTTGTATTAGCTGACGACTGACACAAAAGAGTTGCACATTCACTTACAGAAGACTTCCCCTGAGAGATTAGAGAACCGCTAACTTGGGGGACCAAAGTAATCATTAAAAAATCTTTTAACATATTTAAATGTTTTAAAAGTCACTTAGACAGTTCTTGGAATTGCAGACACATTGGAAAAAAGTAACCCCAGTAGGTAAAAACAAACAAGTCTGAGGACATCACACTTAGTGAGACAATGAGGAAACGGGAGCTGAGGACAGTAACTCCACGACACCTGGGAAAGGTGTTTGCTTGGGAAAGCCTTGGACGTGTTACCTGGAGACATGCACAGAGGCGTCCATTGTGGCACTGTTTATAATAATGAAAAATATTTCATAGAATGAATGAACGAAATATATTTCATGTGATGAATGAATGTAAATAATTTACTGAAAAATGGAAGCACCTTAAATGTAGTTTGTTCCACGTTCCTGTACGCCTCACTGGGTTCTCAGGAACAGTTGTCATCCCACATAAAAGATGAGGAAAGTGAATCACAGAGAGGTTACGTATTTTGCCCAAGGAGAGAAGGGGTGGAGCCAGGATCCGCACCTGGCTCTGGAGCCCTACCTCTGCTTACATTATTTCTGTAACTCCTTTTTGAAGACGGCTCAGAAATGGGTGAGATCAAGCTAATGCTCTGCAGCCTTAGTGCCCAGGGGAATCGTGCCTAGCCAGCTCTTGGTGAGTACTCAGTATATCTTTGCTGACATACGAGCTCTTTCCACGAGGTGCTGGGGGCAGAGCAGCCAAAAGCCAGAGAACGTCCAGGAGCCAGCATCACGACAGGCAGGACGGGCAACACGAGTCCAGAACTGGGCATTTCAAACTGCCCTGACTCTGGGTTGAGTCTGGTTGTTTTGAACACACATTAGACTGGGGAAGAGTCAGCCTCATGTGCCTTAGATAAGCTGCTTTAGGGAAAGGGCAGCTAATGGGGGGACCCAGGCATTTAGAGCTGGAGATAAGGCCGATTCTCCTCCAAACAGTGTGGGGCTGAGTAGGGGCTGGAAGTCATCAGAGTGGGAGCAGGAGAGGTGGGCTGCTCCTCAGGACCCGAAGTCCTGAGGGTGACTGTGTCCCTGGCAGCGGGTCCCAGAGATCAAAGATTACACAGGTTTCCCTACCAAATGCATTCCCTGCAAATAAAAACCCCGCACCCGTATGGAACCCAAATATATCCCCACACTGGGTGGCATTCTGTTGATCACATTGCTGAGATCCTAACAGAGGAGTTCCCAGCAGACTTCTGTGCTCCCCTGAGACACTTGATCTTATTTCCTGCTTAAGGACTGTTCATAAATCACTCTCCAGCTGAGTAAGTTCAGTGCTAAAGCACTTAGCTTATCTGACCTTCACAGTCATTACTGTTCTTGCACCAGCAGGAACGCCCCTGTTCTTGCCCCTTCCCAGTGCAGCCACGTGGCCCCAAGCCGGCCAGACGCGTGGGGAGAGCTGCTACAGCCCAGCGCAGCCCAGACCCCACCAGGGTGCTGGTCCTGACCCGGTCCCCGAGGCTCAGCAGAGTAGGGCACCCGTTTGAGCACGAGTGTCTGGAGATGCCATTAAAATTCTTACAAAAACTGAAAGTGAAATGAGGAAGGCCAGTTGAGCAATCGAGGAGAAGGGCGAATGCCAGGAAGACCTGCTGGACAGCAGGGCAGCGATGCGGCGTGGCCGTGGGAGGAGAGCGCAGGAGCCCTCTCCCGAGGGCCACAGCAGAGCCGGGCCCTGTGGTCCATGCGGGTCACCCCCAGGCATGGACAACAGGAAATGACCCATTCCCTGTGGTCACTCACTGTGCAGGCCCGGACCTTCAAAGTTCAAGGAGGGAAATGGATGGCTGCACGGGCCGGGAGCAGGCACGCCTTCCTTCTGGCCTCCAGACGGGAGAAGAAATGAAACTGGAGCGCGTGTCCATCCTCCAGCACAAGGAAAGCCCCCCGGTGCGACTCCCCCAGCACGGGAAGCTGCTGGCCGTGCCCTTGCTGCTGGCCCTGCTGTCCTGCGGTCTCACGGCGCTGTCCTTCTACCGTGTGGCCGCCCTGCAAGACGAGCTGGGCAGCCTCCGGGCCGAGCTGCGTGAGCGCCGCACAGAGCCGCGGCCATTGCGCGCAGCCTCCGCTGCCACCACCACGGCCCCCAACGTGAGCTGGCGCAGCTGCAGCCCCGGGCGCACGGCTCCGCCGCAGGGGCTTCTGCAGCAGCGTGCGCCCTTCTCCCAGGGTGTCTCTGCACCTCCAGCCCCCGGAGGCGGCCATCCCAGGCGAAGCCTCAGGAGCAAGCGTGCCACCCCGGGTCCGGAAGGGACAGGTACGTCTCGGGAGCCGGTGTGGAGAGCACGCAGCCGGGGGCCTGAGCTGACATAACCTAGGGACTGTGACACAGGTGGCTAAAGGGCAAAGCCCAGCACTGGCAGGATCAACTGCCTGCAGACACGTTTGCCCTTCGAGGAGGGACTCAGTGGGTAGAACTGGGGCCATGCCTTCAGCGCAGAGGAGGGAAAGGGGCATATACAGTTCCTCAAATAGCTCACTCCTATGTCAGACGCACTGTCCATCCCCCGAGAAAACAGCACCACATGCTACTGCAGAATTGGATAGAATTGGATTTTACTCCCTGGGTCAGAGGGAGGTCAGCTAACTATGGCCATTTCCAGACGGTGCATTGCAGGCTTGACACCAAGTGAAGATCAGGTGTATGTGTGGGCTCTTTGTCTCTGCTTTTAAACAGAGGCGGGAGCAGGGGTGTACGTGGGCTTTACTTTCTTGTTTTAAAAAGAGTTTATCTTACACACACACTGGTGTTAAAGCCTTTCTTTAAGGTATGCGCTCTCCGGAGAGCCACACATTCATCACCTTCTGTAATAGTTCTTTAGTGATTTCTGCCTTTCTGCATTGTTCCACTTGTTCCACAGAGTTTTACAGATTCCTCAAACCTCAGATTTGGTGGGGCTTCCCAAAATGCTCAATTCCTCTTCCTACATTTCAAAATTGAAAAGAACATTTGCATTGCACTTACTAATATTACAATTTTGCAAATCCTTGGTATTGTTTCCCTGTTACATTGAAAGCACATTATTTATGCACCTGAACTGTGCCAGGCAGGCATGTACTAGGCTAGGTATCGTCTCACCTACTGTTTCCTTAATCTTCACTGTGACAGGTAGGTAAACAGAACAGACATATTACTTCAAATATTTGCATTTCTGCAGGAAGTGTGTGACGTATAGACTAGGTGTTTCTCTATCAGACACATACACACATACTACATACTCTGTAAATTTCGTTTTTACTAAATGCCTTACTCATGGAAATTTTATAAAACCATTATTTTTTTGTATCTGGTTATCATGTATTTGAGCCAATCATCAGAAAAAAAATGGGTCTAAACATTTTTAAATGAGGAAACACTCAAATTTTTACTATACTTTAACACCAGTTATTTTCATATTTTGCATTTTATCATCTGTATTTTCTACCTAATTGAAAAAATAGAGCTTATATACTCTGGTATATTCTTGTGTCTACTTATCATTATAAAACAAGCATTTTCCCTGTTTTCAAATAATTCCTACACATCTATTAGTGTATTTATTATCATACAAGTATTTAACATGATCACTTCCAATTTTTTTTTTTTTTTTTGCTATTGTGAACATGGCAACATTTGTGTTCAGATCTCATTTGTTTCTGGGAATTATATGTTCGGTGTAAGTTCCGTAGATGGACTCTCTGAGCGAAGAGGATGAGCACCTCTGTCACCCTTGCCCCCTGTTGCCATATTGCTCTCGAAATGAGTCATGTGCATATGCAACCAGAAATGCCAGTGCAAATTCTTCACATTCTTCATAACAGTTTGCTTTTAAAATTTATTTTGGCTAGTTTAGTAGTTGTAAAACAATATCTCAAGTTTAATTTGTTGCATATTTGATAACTTCTAATTTTAACTGCTGCTGATTTTTAGTAACTCTCTTCATTTGTACTAATTTTTTATACTTTTGATTAAATTCTGTATTAGACATATAATTTGTTCATCCAAACTGTGATGTAAATATTTTCACAGTATCCTGTTACTTTTTTAAAATTTGCACAGAGATTTTGATCTATATATTTTAATGTGATAAATATTTCCTTTTGATTTTCTCTAATATATCAAAGCTAAAAATATATTTGTTCATCATCTCTTAAATAGTGTCTGCTACTTGACTTTTTTATGATCTAGTGTTTTAGTTTGGTATTTAATTCATTAATCCTTGTGGTGTTTATTTTGGTAGATCATGTTATGCTAACTTTAACTTCTCTTTCTTCTTGTATTTCGTCCTTCCAAACTGCTGCTAAAAACTCAACCAAATTTATTACATGATTCTTTTTAACTTGTTTGCAGTGGATGTTTACTGTTTTATATTAAGTTCCTTATGTATGCTTAATCTATTTTGAGACACTTTTTTTCATTGATTTATTTTTCTATTGATCTGTATTAACATAAATATTTTAATTAACTTTGTAATAAAATGAGTTCAGTATCTAGTAGGGTCAGAATGCCTCAGTTTTCTTCAACCTTCTCTGCTAGTATCCTCCTGCCTCTAAGTATAGTTTTACAAGTAAGTCTTAACTTTACCATCCCAAAGAGGGTAGAGGCTCATTGCAGCAGATTTAAGAAGAAAAAAATTAAGAAATCGATAAATGAGTGAGTCCCACTTCCCCAAAATATCTTCTATTAATATTTTAATATTTCCTCCCATGTGCAAACTTTTACATATTTGTGTTTTTATGGCATCCAAAAATTGTATACAGATGAAGCAAATTCCCCAAATAATTTGCAATTTTAGAAAGTTTGGAGAATAACAGAAAATTCTAACCAAGTGAATCAAAATTTGCCATTTCCACAGCCCAGAGGTAATCACTGTTGTCAATATAATGGTTTGTCTCAGATTTTTATAAATCTGGATATAGAGTATTATGTATATAGTACACATTCATATGTAACTCTATCTGTCTCTCTCTCTATATATACTAGTAACATTCACAGATCCCAGATGGGAGGTTTGAAGATAAGAACCTTAGTGGCAAGTAGTAGCCATGATCCCTCGTTAGTGAAATTGGCTCCATCGTTGTTTTAAGACACTATCCTTTTGTGCAGGAAAAATTGATCTTGTTTAGCACTAGTTCAAAACTAATGTGTATATATCCAAGGAGTATGCCTGGAACTCCATGATTTTTTTTTTCCTGTTTGGTAGGCCCTGTTTTTGGAGTTGAGGAAATTCTATGCAGTTTAAATCTATGCATCTTTCTTTTTTTTGTTTCCATTCTAGTCATTCTGATTTTAAGTAAAACTCAAGAACCTTAGATTATCCCTTTTCCTTTCAAAGTGTCTGTGTTCTTCATTATTAATGTTCTATATATATATACACGTTTTAGAACAATTGACTTTCTGCTGGAATTTTGAAAAGTGTAACTCTGAAGAAGAAAAGGAATTTTAACACTGTTAAATTTATATATTCAAGAATGCTTAGTATCTCTCTGTTGAGTATCAAATTTTAAATTTCCCAATAAGACATAGTTTTCCTAATATAGCTTTCATTATTCTTTCACAGTTAAAGTTTTGTTGCTGTTTTCAAATAGCTTGGTTTGAAATAGCATTTTCAAATAGCTTTAAACTGTAGGAAAATGTCATTTTCAATAAATGATAACAGCATTTGATATCATGCTTGTTTTTAAGACACGCAAACATACTTAGTGGATTTATACTTAACAGAATTTAATATTATTTTAGATTTTTTTCTAGAATTCTCTGCTTTCTACATACACTCCTCAGTATATCAGCGTGTCGTCATTTTATCACTGTCAAAAGGTTCGTAGCTAAATATTGCTGAATAACACACCAGAATGTCACCCATTCTTATTTTTCTATGAACTTACCCAAATTTCTCCAGGCACTTCAGTTTTGTTGTGTGTATATTTAATCTGTAAATAAATTCCAGCATGTTGGCTGCAAAGCCCACCCTCCAGCACATAGCAAGCCCCGATCGCATCAGTGTTTGGCACCTATGTCACCCAGAAAGGCTGTTGTCTTTTCATTTGCATATGTCCTGTCTGTACAACTAAAGGGCAGAGACTTTTGTGGTCTGGATCTTACTTCTTTTGTGCATTTACAATGATATGTGCACACAATAGGTGTTCTTTTCATTGTCGTGGATCAATTTTGGGCTCAGTGGGAAGTAAGATAGAATGGTTTGGCATCAGTTGCGAGGGAGGTTCCCACATTTCTTCACTGACTTGTCAGGTTTTGATCAGAAGCCATCTTATGAAATTATTTGATATTTAAAATAACCAATCAACCAAAGACCGAGCCTGAGCACCAGGCAAGAGTCATGGGGAGCTTGGGAGGCCCTTGCCTCAAACCCTCTTTGTTTGCCAGGCAGAGGCACAATTTGGGCTTGTGAAAGAGTCATAAAGAAACTCCCATATTCAGCGATCTCTTAACTGTAATTTCATGGATGTTTGGTCTTACTTAATGTTCCTGGTTTTAATTGGAGTATGATTTACATAAAGAGAAGGGCACGTATCTTAAGGACACAGCTTGGTGAGTATTCACAGACTGAGTGGCTGTAGTGAAGGGGCAGATGTCACCACCATCCACGTGCCTGCTAGGTACCCCTTCCGGCCCCCGCAGGGGTGGACACTGCTTTTACTTATTTTAAAATTTGGCACTTTGGGTCCAGTTTTGTTTTTCTTAATAGCACTGTGCTTCAAATGAGAGTCTCATTAAGTTTCATGTGTTTCATAAGGTAATTTCTGATTATAATATAACAAACAGAAATGTGGGAAAATCCAGGATCGAAGCATTGCCAAATGGCTCATATTAGCGAAAAATTCACTTTTAAGCTCCTAAGTGTCTTTGGAGAAATTCCCAGTGGAAAAAAAAAAAACGAAAACTAAAATCACACAAAAAATCTCTTCACAGATGGCATCACGACTAAACATAAGCATCTTCAGAGTCCATCAAGAAAATGTATTCTTTCAAATAGGTTCCTACTGAACTAAACAGTTTATTAATAAAATCAGATGACTTTTGTACTTTCTTTCTTGTTATTTAGTAGACGTTTAAAAGTTTTCAGAAATCCATATATCTTAGGGTATAGAATGACAAAATTATTTTTTATTAATAATATTTATTATACTTGTCTCAGTTATAACAGTAAAATAGTGAAAAGAATATGAACAATTCAAAGAAATATAAAAACAAGAGTGAAAAAGAATTGCCCATATTTTGCCTTCTAAATATTGTTACATTTTCACCAATCTAAATTGTTTGTCTCCATTTTTACATACACTTTTTGGTTTGAAATTGTTTAAGAAAGGTTGCAAAGATAATGCAGAGTCGCCATCTACCCCTAATCCAGTTTCCCCTAATGTTAATATCTTACATTATCTGGCTGACTTTGTCATAAGTAAGAACCCATCATTAGGACTTAACTAATAACTAAGCTCCAGACCTGATTTGATTTTCACCAGTTCTTCCACTAATGCTCTTCCTATGATCCAGGACCCATCCAGGGCACCACATTGCATTTAACATTTTCTAAACACCGGAGCTTTGACTATAATGCACATAAGTTAACACCTAATGTTGTAACTGCATTATTTCCCTGGGGTAAACATTTTTTAGCTGTTAAAAGTAAAAATATCAGTACTATTTTTGAGTCCTCTTCCTTGAATTCCATAGTCCATCTTCTTTGCAAGGAAAGATGGGATGTCTGAGGGGTCTGTAACATCCAGTCTTTGTTTCACAGACATTTCTGGCTCAGTTGTATCTTGCAAGGCTGTTAAATGAGTGTTGAAAGCATGCAGTGTAGAATCCAACCACTCAGTTTGTACCAAAATTAGGCTAACGAGCCTCTTACCCAGTAAGGGCGTGTTCCTTCCTAGAACAGAAACAGCTGGCCGCTGTCATGGTGATCTTTGACCAGAATCTTCCCTGAGTGTTATTTTTCTTTCCATGTCTTCAATAGTGAGAGACTTTTTTTACAGTGTTGCAAGAGCTGGCTTCTGTTCAATTTCCAAAAAAAATATCTAAAATGAAAATAGTGACCTCACAACCAAATCTTTGAACCCTGTTCTTGTCAAGTTTCAAGTTTCGGGAAACGGAAGACCCAGAAAACAAGTCAGGCAATGCAGGCAACAGGGATCTGCACATCCTCCACCGCCTCCACCGCCTGCGCGGTTCCAAGCACTGTTTTAGTTGTTGGGTGTTCATCAGAAAACAAAACAGATAAAAGTTTCCTACCCATCAGTGATTTCATTACAGGGAGGTGCAAACACACAGAACATAGTCAATAAACATAATTAACGAGAAAATAATAACACTAGAACATGGCAAGTATGTTGAAAAAGTGAAATATTTAGAGCAGGGTTTAGAGAATCAGCAGTGTGTGATGGTCGAGAAGGGGAAAGAGGATATGTTCCTATTTTAAATACGGAGGCCAAGCTAAGTCTTATCTTCTCCTTGAAAGCACAATAATTCTTAGCATTTTCAATTTTAAAAAGTTACAGATATGGGTAAATACCTAAAAACTAAATTTGTAATGTTGAGGGATGTGTTGTTCTCATTAGTAATTCCCATAGGAATGGATAATATTAGTTTCATTGTTTAATTATTACTTTTATAGGTCAAGTTCTACCTAAAAGATTTGTGTTGTACAGCTGCACTTTGTTGTGGTTGAGGGTTCTTTTAAAGGGTATTCCCATTTCTGAAGAGTTAGAGAAGAAACAGGTTTTCCTCAAAATAGAGGAAACACCCACTCTGCAAAGCGCTGAGAGAGGCCTGCAGATTATACAGAAAAGGGGAAAGAACCGAAGTTGCTGGGTGTGTTCCAAGCGCAAGCTCTGGGTTAGGCCCTGTGGGTCCGTGATATCATTCTTCCTCTCACTAACCCTGTGAGGTTGGCATTATTGTCTTCATTTTACAATAATTCAGTTTCAATGCAATTCCAATAATTCAGTACAATTTCAATAATTCAATAGTTCAATACATCTCTTCCCATCAAGCTAAATATTTAGTTGGGGAAATTAAAGAAAATTAATGTTAATTTTAAAATAATCTAAAGTAAACAACAAACTGTTTAGCTCTCACAAATCACGTGTAAATTATGACTTCCACCAGTTCTCATTGTATGAAGTAGGTATTGTTATTCCCATTATACAGATAAGAAAAAATATTTCAAAATTCAGTGTCAATCTCATGATTACACAGCTAATTGGTTTGAGAACTAAGGTTTGAATTCATTATCTATTGACTACAAATTCCGAGTTCTTTTCCATTATGCAAGCTGTATGTGCTTAATGGTTGAGATACCAGATTTGAGAAAAATTAGTGGGTTCTAGAGAGGACTAGAGCATATTCTTGTTATGGAATCATAGAATGTTAGTGGTAGAGATCAGACTGAAAGATTTTCTAGACCATGGTGGAGAAGAGCTGAGCTGGGGTTTGAAGATTGACTTAATTTGGGTAAGAGGAAAGGGTCTTCCAAGTTATGGGAAGAGTAATAAAATCGTTAAAAAAAATACTTTAGTGGGCAGAAGAGGCACATCTCATGCCAACACTTTGACCTTATTATCCCTTTACTCACTGCATATTCAGATTTTTGCAAGTGTTTATTGAATGAAGTGTTTTTACAGGTTCCACCTTTCTTTTCTTCCTCTTTCTCCTACGTCTAGACTGTGTGTGGTAGACAAGAAGCTAAAAAGAATGACTTGGATAGCTTCTGACTCCAGCTGTGAAGCCACACTTCAGGTCATCCTTTTTCACTTGTACCTGCTGCTCTGGAGCTGCTTCTGGGAATAGACAGTAAGAAATTTTAGGGAAATAGGACACAGCCATTTACTTTTTAAAACCTGATGAAGGAGTAGTTTAATAACCATAATATTGCACATGTAATTGTAGATTAATGATACCAAAATAAATTATATTAAAAAAATATTACTGTATGCTACAGTGCAATGGATGAAGATTTTAAAACTTAGCATTGAGGATTGTTATGGAAAATAGTTTAAAAAAAACATGCAATGTGCAAATTTGTAAATGGTGGTCCTCACTAAGTGACTCAGTCTAGGGAGAGAGATGGTTACAGAAACAATCAGTATGTGAGGTGTGATGTTATTTTAATAGATGTGTATACAAAGTTTAGTAGGATCAACTATTTAGCTAAAAGAATCAGGGAAAGAGCTCATATTTGATCTGAGCCCTGAAGGAAGTATGGGGTTTCAGCAGATGCAAAGGTGACTCATAGTTAGGGAACCACAGATACCCAGACACAGAAGCATGCAGATGGCCTCCTGTTCTCAGGTGTGTTTAAGTAGAGTTCATGAGGCTGTGAAGGTAGACTTGGGTTTTGTGTGCAAGGGAAACCCACTGAAGGTATTACATACTTTAGGAGGACAAGGTAGAATTTTCATTTAGGAAGGTGATTCTGAAGGAAATGCAAATGATAGACAAGAGGAATAGAGAAGAGTCACAACTTAGTAGGCTAATGTGATTGTCAAGAACAGTGAGGGTAAAGATCTGAGCTTAGGCTACTGTGCTCCCCATCTTTCTATGTTTTGCCATTCTCTCTCTCTCTCTCTCTCTCTCTCTCTCTCTTTCTTCCTTCAGCCATACTTGCTCTGTTCCTCCAACATCAGCCTTTGTATACACTTAGGTCTGTTAATTTTGCCTGGAATGTTCCTATCCCCTTCTTGCTTCTGACTTCTGTTTAAATGCCACCATTCAGAGAAGACTTCCCAACTGGATATGACATCTGTGTCTCTCCTACAGTTGCAGCTTTCATCCTGTTTGTGTGATATTGATTCGTATCTGTTCCTCGCACTAGACTGTAAGCTCCTCAGGGGTAGGGATGGTGTCTCCTTTTTTTGGATCCCTTGCATAGCACATGACATAAATTCAGTGCTCAGTAAAATTGTTAAATGAGATTAATGAGAGATGGAATCTAAATTAAGCAAAAGTTAAGAATTCAAACCAATAGTATTTGATTGTTAGTTGGATTTCAAAATTGAGTAGGAAGGGATCAGTCATGTTTATAATATTTCTAGCTTGGGCCACTCAGGATAGTTATACACCCATGAAGAGAGAAAAATAGACAAGAAATAAGAGGCAAGTGTGATGTGAGGAAGATAAATAGCCTTGGGGCATGTAGAATCTGAGATAGCAGCATCCAGATAAAAGTGTCCAAGGGGAACCTGAAGATGTAACCATGAATTGTGTAATTTGTTGGTAGCTTTCTCCAGAAGAGCAGGTGTATTTCTGTTGTTGGTTTTACTTTCCTCGACTTCAGGCATGTTTTCATATTGTGTCATGAAGCTAATGTTCTTCACTGGTGAGTTACTGATAGCCAGTGCCTTCTGAGTATACATATTAATAAAAGAAATGTTCTAAAATAATGCAAAGAAATTGTGGCAGAAGGAAAAAACATATCCTGTAGAGAAGATGACTCAACTATAAAATTAGCAATTCTAAAATATTTGATGATGAAACATTACATAAGAATGGTGTTTTTGTTTTTTGGTTTTTTTTTTACTCTTATGAGGCTATGCAAAGGGCTTGCACTTTACATCTCCCATAGTGTTTTAGGAGTGAAAGATAAAACATTATGAGTGGTGCATGTCAATATCCAGTTAATGCTTGAGACTCTTTCTCTGCACATACACACACTGCACAGAAAATCTTCAGTTAAAATATTTTTCTTAACTCCTGTTGGCTATTTCTATTTTTCTTTTATTTTGTCAACTCCTTTCTAAACTTCCCAAAAAAACCAACACCCCTTTCTCACTCCCCCAGGACCATTATGTAGTGCTACCACTTTTCCAAATTCCCCAGAATTGAAAACTTACTTTTACTATAAGTTTTTAATTCTCCTATAGACACATCTACTTATTAGTCACAAACTTTTAAATTTTCCCTCACAGTTTACCTTGGGTGCTCCATTTACATGATTGTGTCTGAGCCCACACCGCCCTCAGAATATATGCATTACCAGTCAACAGCTGCACCCCTACCTTCCGGCTCCCCTCAAACGCATTCCACTCGGACACACGCATGTGCTTCTTGGGCACAACATGTATCAGGCAGGCTCCTCTCAACATTAGGAATTCCTAGGTTGTTGGGTTTTTTTTTCTTTTTTCTAGTAGATCAAATGCATACTTCTCAATCTAGCTCTCTAGAAATTCTTTTAAAGCTCTCTCGGCTCCTATGGCTTTTGTAAGTACTCACCCAAAGCAAACAGCTTATTACTCACCAAATACATTATAATCCGGTTTTCCTCAATTCCAGTGAAAATGTTTATCCCCAAACCATGCTGTCTTCAATTGCTTCATAACTCTATGTCCAGCATAGTTCAATACTTAGGCCTTTATGGGATTTCTCCTAATTAGCCTGTTCCTGCCACTGATTATTTATTCAAAACTAGTTCAAGAAAAAATCCCACTCCTATGTTTCTCATGGCTTCCACATACTGGATGATAGGGTATACAGACATGAAAGACGGATCCCCGTCAAACACTCCACATTCTTGAAAAATGTGTGGTGCAGGAAGTAAAAGAAGAAGAAAGAGATAAAGGAAAAATACAGGAAGGTCATCTCACCTGCCGGAGAGGCCCGGAAGAAGATTCTTGCATGAGATGAGTGAGAGCTGCGGCAGACTTGTGGGTGTAGGTCATGTGAATAGGGCAGCTGGCATGGGGTGGCTCTGTGTGGGACGATTCTCATGGAGCCATGCATCATCTGTCAAAATTGCATTATTAGTGCAGTATATATGAGATTTTGCTTTGTTGAAATGGTGAATAATAAACAGATCCAGTGTGAAGGAGCTGAGTTCCAACACAAAAAAACAATATAACCGGTGTTAACAACCCCATAAGCTTTCAAATCCCTTTTCCTGAATAAATGGTATTTGAATATTACACTTAAAAAGGTGGCTTTCAGACTCAAAACATTTTCTGAATGGAAAATACTTAAATGCTACTAAAATTGTAAAGTTGGTTGGATTTCATTATATCAACTATTGAGTGATAGCAAAGTATTTCTGTTCTAAGAGTTCTTGTTTCAGGAATTCTCTTGTGAACTATTTTTTGTCATCAATATAATAATATGTCTTGAAATAAACTTTTCATAGTTTATTCAAATCAAATTTATAATTCTCCATAGTCTATTTCTTGTAAAAGTTAGAATCCTGCCATGCTGGAGTAGCCCATTGTTTTCCAACATGTAGGTTGTGGCCAGGTTTTAGTTGGGTGGCAGAGATTAAAACTGAGCTATTTTCATATCAGTCAGGTGGTGTCCAGGCATCACTCATTAGGGAAACCTCTTTCTTTCTAGACAGCAAGTCTAAGTCTCCTTCAAGAGTGTTGGGGCGGTAGGCGGGAAAGGGTTAACTGCATTGGAAAGGAATGTGTTCCAGCATTTCTTTGTTCCCTATGGGCTTTATTTGGTCTTCTTGCTGTCAGTTCTTCCATTAGATTCCTCCTTTGTTTGATTCAGTGCCATTGAGGACAGTAATGCCAGCACTCCTGCTACTAGTAGCCAAGAAACATTTTGCAGTTATTATGTTCCAGGTAGAGGACTAAATGTTTCATGTGCATTATCCCTTCTGGCCTTCACACTATACCTGTATACATAACGGCCAAGGAAAGATGAAAAAGTGACTTAGACTTTTGTCAACGTCCTCTTCTTTTTCTGAGGAGGAAAGATCAGAGCTTCAAATGCTGATTGACCCTTGCAGCCGCCACAGAACTTATGGTGCCTTAGAGGTTTGTTAGAAAAGCGTGTTTAAAATTGGGTTCATGTGACTACTCTTGATGTCATGTTCTTCACATGTTAGGGGAAGGATGCTCTGTCCCCATTTCTTTCAAGCCGGCCTTACTCACAACTCTTCTGCCTGTTAGATGCTTTCTCAGATGGCCCACGGCACAGGTCTGCAGAGCGGTCTGTAAAGTGGCTTCGCAAATGAGTCCCATTTTCCCTGCCGCACACATAGGCCCATCCTTGATTTACAGATCAATTTCAGATCACAAAGGAGGCCGAAACATCTGCTCCTATCTGATCAGATTAACATACTAATGTGTTAGGAAAGTGTCATTGTTTGGAAGGAAGTGCAGTTTTTAGCATTGTCTCCACCTTTAAATGTCAGGGGAAGGTTTCTTAACAGATCATCTTGTGTGATCCCGCCCTTGCACAATATTTGTTTTAGGCTTTGCGTTTGCAGACTCAGAGCACCTTACAATTATTACACCCATTATTCCATGTTGGAAACTGTCAAAAATTTCAAATCAATCAACTGAGGCAAGAATTCTCCACTGTGTCAAGCTCTTCAAATGTGTATTTTGAGGAGCAGGTTTTTAACTATTACTTCAACTCTGAATAAAACACTTGCTAGATAAATAAAAGCCTAAACTAATGCTTTCTTAATTTAAAGCAGGCTCACAGGTATATGCTGCATATTTTCATAGATATTTGCTGAAAGGGATGCGAACTCAATAATCCAAGCAGGTTTATTGCTGGACCTGAGAGGGACCCCTCTGTCCTGGCCAGCAGAACAAAGGAAGGGGGCCCCTAACAGGTCAAGAGGCTTTTCATGGCCAGGGCTCTGGCGGGCTCTTTGAGGGGAGGGGAGGGGCCAGGGGAAAGGGGGGCTGGTGGCTTGCTGACCTGTCCTCTGGAGGATGCTTGTGGCCTAAGTAAGATGACACCCAGGTCTCTGAGACGGCCGGTGGGCTTATTCAAAAGGCGGTATTCAGGTCCGGATTCTATCATTTAGTGCCTTGCTTTATTTTCCCTATAGAACATGCTTTTATCAGGCATTTGTCTTTTTTTAACAGAATATTTATTCTCTTGAATATTCTTTGTAATAGTCTGCATGTAACATGTCATGTGAATTAACTGATGCTTCCCAGAAGCTTTGCTGAATGTAGTGTCAGGGAAATCTTCGATTTTACTTTTAAAAGATGTTCTATCTCTGTTTTTCTTTTTGGTCCAAAATATTTTACCAGAAGCCTGACTGGCTCCAGAGTGAGACAGACCTGGTTTAAATTCTGACCCTGTCACTTTCCACCTCACGCCCTAAACAACTTCTTTACACGTTCCAAGAATTAATTTCCAGTACATAATTTGTAGGATTTTTATGATGTTGCCTGGATTTATATCAGCTCAATAAATATTAGTAATTATTTTTATTTTCGGTAATGGTGGTAGAGGTAATTTCAGTACAAGTGAGTCATTATTTAATGTTAGATTTTTTTTAAACAAACAATTATTTTAGAATAATCCAGTAGCTTAACTGGCTCATGTATTTGACAGACTTGAAACCTAACTGGCAGTTGTCAGGCTTGCTTTCCCTATCAGCATAACATTCTAAGGCAAGTCGGGTTACACTATAAAGAAGGTATCTTTACTGTATTTCAACAACATGGAGTGTTTCTAAAACATGAATTTCAAGTCTGTGTTATATATCAACTACAATTTATGTTAAAAATCTGTGGGCAAATTTCATTAAGTAATTCTAAGAGCCATCTGCAAGCTGTGTGGAGAGTGTAACCTACCCGGAGTTAATGGAGGAATGGTTTGTGGTTTTGCATTCTCAGTCATCCCAGTTACCTTCCTATTTCCATTCAAGTAACTAAAAGGATATATTTTTGCTTTTCAGTCACTCAAGACTGCTTGCAACTGATTGCAGACAGTGACACGCCTACTATACGAAAAGGTAATAAAGCAGTCCCCCTAGTTTTCAAACTTTGGAATTCAGTCTCAAGTCCAGACTGTTTTCAAACTTTATCTCAAGTCAGCTCTCTGCCCCAAAACTTCTTAGAATCAGATGTAAAATAATACATTTAACTTTATTCAGAACAACTGGGGAATAAATACATAGGCTAATGAAATAATCTAACAAACAGAATTACCTTAGAGACCCTAATACTTAGAAGTTTTACATAATTAGACTATGATAAAACAAAATCAATACTAAACCAAATTCAATTTTTTTAGAAATTGTTTTGACTTCTATAATGACTCAAGATCATCTTCACAAATAATTCTATTAGATTAGATTGCAGAGACCATAATACAATGAAGATAAAACAACATATTATAAATATTTTATATGAAATTATCAATATGTATAAAATAGGCACAAATAAATATGTTTTATGATAAATCTCCAATGTGAAATTATTGCTTTATATCTTACATGTAATGGTAAAACACATACAAAATTCCAGTGACTATGTGGGCCTAGGGCTTGGCAGTGAATAAAATATGTATGGCTCCCCACTTCCATAGAATTTACCATCTGATCAGGGGAAAACAGAAAGAAAATGGAAAATGGTAAGATCAAATAATGTGGAGACAAATGAAGCAGGCTGGGAACAAGGGAATGCTCTGGCTGTGACCCCCAAAAAGGAGTTCAGAGCTGCCAGAGGGCTAAGCTGGGGCCAGGAATGGGGAAATGAGAATGAATGCAGATAATGTATTTGGATTGGCCTCTGTGTTGATTTCGGGAGAGCTGTCTTGCATCTGTGTTTCTCTATGTGGCTTTAATTACCCTAAAAGTAACATAAATGCTAAACTCTTTGAAAAGTCTATTATTATTTATTGCTCTACATTTTCCAAAGTCATAAGTTTGCAACTTTTCATAGGCAGCAAACTGTTTCCTGAGAACTAAAGTCAAACCAGAAGACCCTAAGGACCAAAGATAAAATTTTAAAAATATAACTTGAAAAACATTTGGCCCAAAACAAAAATGCAGTAAGTCACACAGAGATGCAGCTGCTGCCCAGTTGTGAGTGTGAGTTGCATAGAGTGCTATGATGTCCTTGGCTTGGTGGCCGCTCTGCACCGACCCCAGTGCCACCGTTTGGATGCACGGCTTGGCCCTGTGGTGCCTGAAAGCCTAGAACGGTATGTAAATGGTAGTGTGCATGGACATCTTAGCAGACACCCTGCTTTACTGTATCCCGTATGTTCTGGCATGCTGGGTTTCCATCTTCATTTGTCTCCATAGTTTTTGAATTACCTTTTAATTTCTTTTTGACTCACTGACTGCTCAGGAATCTGCTGTTTGATTTCCACATTTTTGTGAATCTTCCAAATTTCTTCCTGTACGGACTTCTAGTTTTATACCACTGTGGTTGGAAAAAGATACTTGATATGATTTCAGTCTTCTTACATTGTTAAGACTTATTTTGTGCCCTAACATTTCATCTATCCTGGAGAATTTTCCTTGTGCACTTGATAAGAATGTATATTCTGCTACTGTAGGATAGAATATCCTGGGTATGTCTGTTAAGTCCATTTGGTCTGTAGTGGTGTTCAAGTATTCTACTCCCCCACTGATTTCCTTTTGGATGATCTATCTATTGTTTAAAGTGGGTATTGAATTCTCCCACCATATTGTAGCATTGTCTGTTTCTTCCTTTGGATCTGTTAATAGTTGGCTTATATCGGGGCTCCAATGTGGAGCACATACATATTTGTATGTTATTTCCTGTTGTTGATTCAATCCACTTATCATCATATAATGACCTTCTTTGTCTCTTGTGATAGTTTTTGACTGAAACTCTATTTTGTCTGGTATAAGAATATAGCCACTTCTTTTCTCTTTTGTTTACCGTTTGCATGGAATATTGTTTTCCAGCCCTTCACTTTCAGCCTATGTATGTCCTGAAAGATACAGGGAGTCTCTTGTATGCAGCATATGCTTGAATTTTTTTTTCTTTAATCCACTCAACCACTGTGCATTTTGATTGGGGAATGTAATCCATTTACATTTAAAGTAAGTATTGATGTGAGGACTTATTATTTCCTTTTGGTTGATAGTTTTCTGTTTTGTGGTTCCTTTCTTTCTTCCTCTCTTGATACTTTCCTTGATTATTTTTGGTAGTGGTCTGTTTTGCTTTCTTTCTCTTTACATTTTGTGTGGTATGTTTGATTCTTATCTCTTTATATTTTGAGTCCTTACTACAGGTTATTTACTTATGTTTACCGTGAGGCTTACGTAAAACAACTTAATTATAATAGTCTATTTTCTGCTAACAACTTCACTTTGGTTTTACACCAAAACTACTTACATTTCCCTCCTCCACACTTTATGTTACTTAAGTGATGATTTACATCTTTTTGTATTGTATATGTATTAACAAATTATTGTAGCTATAGTTATTTTTAATACTTTTGTTTTTTAACTTTTATACTAGAGTTGAGAATAATTTACAGCTCATTATAGCCATTTCTTTCAGGTTGTTTACTGGAGAATTTTTCTTCCCTTGATTGTGTTGTGTTTTTTTGATTCCTCATGTTCCTTATAGATTTGCTTTGTTGTCTATGCATTTGAAGAAGCAGCCACCTCTCCCAGTCTTCAGGGACTGATTTTGACTGGGTGACATTTTCACTGGTCAGCAGTACTCAACATTAGCCACTCTGAGGTTGGGGTAGAAGGCCCCCTTTGCTTTCTCCCTTCCCTCCTGGAGGAAAAGCATCATTTCTCTACAGTTTGGCAGTTATAAAAAATAATGCTTGCTATAATGGGATACTCTCCTATTTCCTTTGTTCCTGCCCTATACCAGGGGGCCAATATACAGTCAGCAGCTGTTCAGCAGTCAGTATGAGGCAAGACAGAAACCAGCTCCATAGAAGGCGCTCTGAGAGGCCATGAAGCCAAGTACACACTCCGCAATCTCACCATCCTTCCATGGGAGAATCACAGGCTAGGCAGTCTTCTCGGTGCTGAGCTAAGCTTGTTTGGGGAGGGACTGATAAAAGTATATTGGAATTGCTCTTCTTACTCATATAAATGTGACTACATCTCAGGTTGTGCTTCTCTAGGGTGCTTCTATATCTTAGCTGTATTCTGAATTTCCCTTCAAGGTATTTAGGTGCAAATATTATTTTCAAATCAGTGTTTCTGTGGAGGGATGATGTGTAAGGCCTCCTACTTCACCATCTTGCTGTCATAATCCTTCACTGGGAACCTGAAGTATGCCATCTCTTTGTCTTTTGCCTACATGGTTTTAAGGAGAAATCAGCAGTTGATATTTTGAGCATCATTTGTACTTGAGGAATCGCTCCTCTCCTGCTGCTTTCAAAATTCTCTTTTTTGTTTTTCATCAACTTAATTATAGTGCATCTTGGTATGGATCCCTTTGAGTTTATCCTCTTGGAATTTGTGCAGCTTCATAGATGTATAGATACATTTTTTCTTCAAAGTTGGGAAGAGTTTGGCCATTTGAAGCCATTTCTCCATATATTCTTTTTACCCCTTTTTCTTCTCCACTGGGATTCCCATAATGCATATATTAGTTTGATGGAAGGTGTCCTACAGGTGCCTTTTGCTCTGTTCACTTCCTTTCATTCCTTTTTCTTTCTGGTTCTCAGATTGTATAATTTCAGTTATCTTCAAGTGGTCTTATTTTCAACTTTGCAGATTCTGTCTTCTGCCTCCTCAGTTTGCTGTGTAACCTCACCAGAGAACTTTCTATTTCAGCTCTTATGCTTCTTAACTCTACCAGTTCTATTTAGTTCTTTTTTTAAAAAATAATTTTTATGTCTTTACTGATAGTGCTTATGTGTTCATACATAATTCTTCTGGGTTTTTTGTGTGTGTGTGCATGGTTTCTGATCACTCATATTTAAGAGATGTAAATCTTTGTCTAGTAAGTCCAATGTCTGGGCTTCCTCAGGAATGGTTTCTGCCAGTTTCTTGTTTTTCCCTCTTGTGAATGGTCCATAATTTTCTGTTTGTATGCTTTGTATTTTTCTTTGGTATTTTCTTTGGGCATTTAGATATGATGCAGTAACTCTGAAATCACATTTTCTCCCATCACCATGTTTTGCTGTTGTTTATTGTTGTGGACTGTGATTGTCAATTTATTTATTGAATTTTCTGAAATACTTTTGCAAATATTGTATTCCGTATTCTGTATGGTCACTGAAGTCTTTTTCTGTTATCTCTGTAGTCAATCTGGTAGAGATTTACTTATTCTAACCCTAATTCTGGCATTTACTTAAATATCAGGAACCAAAAAGAAAACAAAGCAAAAAACAGATAAAAACAAAACCCCATCATTTTCTTAGCTGATTGGCTCTGAGCTGGGGCAATCCTTCAACATATAGTCAGGCTGCCCACAGCTATGCTTTAGACTTCCCCTCTTGTGTTTTCGAAATATCACTGTGTGGCTACCAGGCTAAAAAAAGTACAAAACTGGAGACAAGGAAACCAGCCAAGGTGATTCCCCTTCAGTTGTTTCATCCAGAACATCAGCCAGCAGTTTTCGCTTAGGTTTCTTTCGAGTCTTTTCTGAGCATGCATCTAGCTCTGGGCATGAACATTGCATCAATGGTCCCTTTGTGTGTGTGGTGGCGCTTCAAAGCCTGAATCGCTTCAGGTGTCTTCCTCGTCAGCCTCCTCCTTCTCAGGCTTTTTGTCAGTCTGCTGCCTACCCCATGTGCTGGCTCTCGTGCCAGGTGGCTACAAGTTGTGTATATCTTTAAAACTTTTGATTAACACCAGCCTGGGTTGCTGCTGTCATCTGAAGAGAACCTCCGGACTGATCAAAATGCATGGCCACCATGTTTTGAGAACAAGGTAAGTATTGTATTCACTGGCACCAGCACGGTGACATCTGAACTCAGGTCACCATTTCCATGGCTGCCCCCACCCCAGAGAATGGGGACTGGTAAGTGAGTAAGTCAAAATAATACAATACTTTCCTACTGAAATCTAACAGACATTTTTCCCTTAAGCACTCCTTTGGTTGCTGTACGTTTTTACTAAATTTCACACATACAGAAATGTTGATTCCCTACATTTTTGCCAGCTTAATTGATGCTTCAGTCTTATTCTTTGAGCTTCCTAGTCACTCTGACAGCTATAACTATATATAATAGACACTATCTAGTGATTGTCTACTCTGGACAATGATAAAAATTAATAAAGTTCCTCTTTATTCTATCCTTCCTGCCCTCCCTATTTTGGGGGCAGTATATATTTCTTAATGTTTATCTGGGTACTGTTAAAATGTTTATATTTTCATGACTTGATCTGCTGACCTTATCCATTGAGCCACAGCTGTTACAAATAAATAATTGATACATTTACTGTATTTTTCCTCCTCTACTTCTCTATATTTGTTAATTTTGTAATTTCTACATTGTCATGGCATAAAACTGTTTTGTTCTTTTCTGTCAAACTGTTCTCTTTTTGTGATTTTGTTTTGGTTTTACAGATAAATATATTTAATTGCCATTGCGAGCCTTTTTGCTCTGGTTTCCTCATCATATCTTAGTTTGCTGAATTTCATCCTCTCTTAGTTTGCTCAAAACAGGTTCATAAGAACAATGCCAAGGTTTTGCATTGATCAAGCTGTTTCTTTGGAGTTTTTATATTTTAAGGACAGGTGGCTGGGTATGATATTTTCAGTTTATTCTTTCTTTCTTTGAGTATCTTGTAGGAATTTCTCCACCATCTTTTGACATCATTTGTACTTTCATATGACTTACAGGAGGTAAAAAGGGAAATATGTAATTTCCATAATCATGTTGATAGTGGAGGTCTTTTATTTATTTCTGCTTTCCAAGATACTTATTTCATATAATCAATGAGATTTACTTATAACTTCATAACAGAACTTGATGCTTACTGACTCCCTTCCTCTTGAGATACATGCTTTCCTTGGTTCCTTCCTCTAACCATTTCCTACCTTTTTGGCCACTCCTTTTTAAACTGCTTTGCAAGTTACCCTTAGTATCGCTCTTCTTCATATCTCTGACATAGTCCCATTCTCTTTTCATTGCTCTTCTGTCTTTGACATTTTAAAATGCTCCTATATTGTCATTTAACAGCTATGTGCTGATGGATTAAAGGCAAGTCCTCAGACCAAATCACATTCTTGACCTCCAAGCCTTATTTACCTCTGTCCATTTAACATCTCTTCCTGAGCATCTTGGTGGCATTTCAACCTGAACTCAAGAACTTCTCTCCATGTCTGTTCATCCTCCAGTCTTCCTCTTTCAGTAAGTGCGATGACTATGTCTTCGGTTGTTTAATCTGGAATGCTGGGTGTCATTCTTGACTGCTCCCTCTAACTCAGTACAGTAATTCTAAAAAATCTTATCAACTAGTCCTCATAAATATAATTTGAATTAACCTATTTTTCTCCATTCCCATCTCACCACCCCAGTCCAAACCACCATCATCTCTCACCTTGACTGGTTTCCTTGTCTCCAGTTGTGTACTTCTTTTAGCCTGGTAGCCACAAAGTGATATTTCTAAAACACAGATATAATGATTTCTCTCCAGTGCTCACAGCCCTGCAGGCACCTGCCATTTGCCCCTCAGATAACTCAGCTCCTGTGGCCCTGCCTGGCTGGCTTCTGTTTTGAGGTAATTTTCCTTGCCCTACCTCATCTGCAGAATCAAGCATATCATTATTGTGGATTTCAATGCCAAACTATATTTGCTTTATACAAAAAATCCCGCTGTTTCTTAAATTGATTTACTCAATCTATCTATAAAACGTTATTATCAATATCTTATTCCTTAAAACTATTTCCAGTAGCTTTAAAATAGTAAAAGAGAAAATCAAGGGAAGTAACCGAATATGATAGCTATGATTGATAGCTGCTCTCTGTACCATTTATTTTCAGATGCTGAGGAAGGTAACACTGGAAGCATAAAAATTTGGGAGGAAATTTCCTATTCATAAAATAGAATAAACAGTACTAATGAAATTTATCTGATTTTTTGTCAAAAATTCATCAACCTGAAATTTATCTATAGCTCATATATGTCAGAACAGGATAGATCTACTCTTTTAAGAGCAGAGGTTTTCAGGAACACATGTAAATTATTTTCACATATTAATACTGGCATTATTATTTAATTTCACATATTCAGGTACATATTAATTTTGTTCAGTTTTCAAAAACATTTAAACACATCATGTATTTAAAGTTGAGTGGAGCTGAGAAGTTCCAGCTTATATATCAAGACACATTTGTATTTTAGCAGTTGACTAACAAAAATGAGCTTTGACACTCTTGGAGCTCACTGCCAAGTTCTCACATATCTACTGTAAAGCCTGATGCATGCTAGCTTAGAAAAACATTCTACAGAAAAGGCATTTCATGAATATTTTCTTGTTAGCATTTATCTGTAGTATAACTAGCATGTTAAAAATCTATGTTTTAAGATGTAGAACTATGTTTCAATATTTATACTAAAGTTTATAATTACTATAGGTTTTGAATTTATTGCTTAGGCTGCCTTCTTAAGGATTTATAATTCATTCAGCAGCACATATTTATTGAGTGCATACTATGTGGTAGGCTCTGTTATTGGCATTTGGGTTTAATGTAGTATAATCTTGGCCTTATGTATATTTATGTGATTTGTATATGTATAATCCATATGTATATTATGTGATTGTGTGTGCAGTGGGGGAGAAATACATACAGTACATAAAAACTAGTAAGCATGTATTCTCTATAGATAAGTTAATAAGAATCCCAGCAAGGTATGATGAAATGCCCAAAGAAAATATCAAGAGAAAAATAAGAATATAAACCTAATAACTACTTGTTTTTCTTTCTATTCTGACAATATAGCAGTGGAATTCAGTGAGAACTGGTGCATTAATTTATAGATAAAAGTATAGTGTAAAGATATAGGAAACCAATTTAAGATATTGCAAAAATATTTTTTTTTTAGTAAATAAATATCTCTAGCCAGACTAAAAACAAGAAGTTTTAGATATATGTGTTTAACTTCAGTTCAGGAGTACACTGCATCTGTGATGGGAGGGTGTATCTCCAGAGGAAAGGAGGTTCCCCGCGTGGAGCAAGTTCCTAATAAATCTGATAAATCCATAGGAGGACAAGGGGAAGGGCAGGTTGAGAGGGAGAATTTTTATTTAGCAAAGCTCACTCGGGTTTGCTAGCCAGATTCAGCTAGTGTGTCCCCTCTGGATGTTGCATGAGCTCTTCTTCCCCACCTGCCCCTCTCGGGGAAACTCCAAGGGCAGGTCCCTAGTGATGGACAAACACAGACCAATTAGATACCAGGAACAGAGGGGAGAAGAGAATGACTGCTTTCTCTCCACCCCTTGCCCCAGATGGACTGGAGGCCCTACAGTGGTAAACATCCATTGGTATGTAAATGGACTAAAGCCAGATAGGAAATTCTGGATATTCTGGGTGAAAACTTCTATTTACCCCACACAGAGTATTTCATTTCCCAGGGCTTTAGTAACCAGGTGTAAAATGATTTTAAAAAACAATCAAATCCTTGAGAGTAATTGATAGTACACTTCATTTTGAATTATTTACAGTTGACTATGTTTGCAGTGGAATTAGCTCCTGCAGTAAATACTTGCTGCACATTTGCTGTAGGCCAGTCATCATTTAGGCCTTGGGGAAATAGCAGGGACCAGACATAGGCAGTCCCTGAACTCAGAGAATTTGGAATCTAAGATGTGTATCGTTGTGAAGGAAAAAAAAATGGCCCTTTCGTTGGATAATCAAGTAAGTATCACTACAACCACGAAAGCCATCGTCTTCAGAGTCATCAGTGTATGTTTTACAATAATAACAACCATGCTATTACATCTTCCTTGTATTTTCATCACTCTACATTTAAAAATGGGCATTTGGGTACATGAATGCATTAAACAAAATTTAAAACTACATTATTATTAATCTATTCACTGAACTGATGTATAAACGCAGGCACTGATGAGTTTGCCTCTGCTGCTTGTAACTGAGGTCTTTTCTTCGTGAACTATCATTATTCAGTGCAACACCACCAATGGCTTTTATTTAAGGAAAAGGTTTCTTAAGAGACCTTCTTTGGGAACTACAGACTGGGGGGTCAGGCTGCCCCATATGGGGGGATTCACTCCGTATGGAGACAGTTCCATTCAGTGGGTGACCAGAGCCAGGGTTGAGGAATCTGTTATCTCTCTTCTTCCCTTCTGTCTCTTTACCTCCCCTCTTCCTCCCAGCTCCCCGCTTGGCCATGGTCTTGGAAACATGGAGGGCTGCCTTCTGGAATTCTTCCATTTTAACTTGAATTAACAGTGTTTGAACAAGTCCAGTTCTTAACTCCTCAGAAATATTCAGAAAATATGTGGCTCTTGTTTTATATTCTTCCCTCGTGAGTCCTCTTTAGGAAAAGTTCAAATATGATGGATTTGCTTTGGGGGCACTATGTGAATTGGGTGCAGACACTTAGCAGTTGCATGCATGAATGGGAAAGCATTGTCAGTCACTGTTTTCTATGTGTGTAAAGCCCCAGGGAGACTTTCCTTTAAACTTAATCTAGGACAAGTTTTTCCTTACTTGAGTTTCTAGCATGTTGACTGTGGGCTCTGAATTTTATTATTGACTTGTTTCCCCTTTTGTTGTGACCAGGGTGAAGCTTGGGGACACACACATGGTCCAACTTAGCAATTATTTAGGAACTTTTTTTATATGATTTTAGACAGTTTCATCCTTCTCTCTTTATATTACCATTTCTCTAGTCTTCTTTTCACTTATTTTTTTTATATCCCCTACATTTCCTAATCTACCCTTAAGGTTCATCCTTTACTCCAATATTTACATAACCTAAGGGTAAGAGATCTGGTGAATTTGCAGGGCAATTAATTCTAGGAGTGTTTACACTCCCAATGGTGCAGATGACCAAGGGCACAGCCTCAGGCCTGCTCACTCCCTACAGTTGGCTTCCCTGTGTCCCTTCCTCCACCTCTGGGCACAGTGGGTTCCCTGTCACTCCCCAAGTGAGCTTTGAGGGGTAGTGAGGGAGACTTGGTGTATGGAACAGACTCAGCTTCCGCCTGAATATTCCAGATCGTCATCCCAAAGTGCCTTGACCCAGTGAGGATCATGTTGCTGTGACCTTTCTCACTCCCCTAAGCCCTGTTCCATTGCTACACTGGGGAGGCAGCTGCTTCCTCCTGACACCCTTTGCTAAATTTTCTACGTACTGACTCCCTCCTCCCTGAGAACTGAAGACAATGGGCAAATCTTTATTAGTGTGTTACTCAGAGACATTTCGTCCATTCTTTGCCTCAAACTCTCCCATCCAGACCAGCTTTTATTGTTAAAATTTCTGAAATACAGAAGAATAAAAACAAAACAAAACAGATATTTGGTATGAAGTATTTGCTCTCAAGTTCCTGTGTCTGATAGTTGTCTGGGTTAATATGTAAATGATGGCTGACACACCAATGGAAAATTGTGACTTTCTTCCTTTCCTCTTTTTTTTGAAGATGAAATTCTCCTCTAAGTTTCAGACTTAGTTCAGTAACTTAAGCGGAGGTGAAAAACTGCTGTTCTGTTTCATTCCTTATAAACCTTTCTCTCCATGTAGGAGCGCACACGTTCGTCCCGTGGCTGCTGAGCTTTAAAAGAGGAAGAGCCCTAGAAGAAAAAGGAAATAAGATATTGGTCAAAGAAACCGGTTACTTCTTCATATACGGTCAGGTAGGTTCAAGGTGAATTCTGCTGTCACTGTCTATGCCCCCCATTTTGTGCTCACTTCTGACAAAGTTCTTTGTTTGTTTCTCAGGTTTTATACACCGATAACACCTTTGCCATGGGGCACCTAATACAGCGGAAAAAAGTCCACGTCTTTGGGGATGAGTTGAGTCTGGTGACTTTGTTCCGATGTATTCAAAACATGCCTGAAACATTACCCAATAATTCCTGTTATTCAGCTGGTAAATAATTTTATATAAATACAAAGACAATTTCTCAATATGCTGTGTGGTTTTTATTATCTTGATGATAAGCTGGTCCATTTTAATTGAGTCAGGTAGAATTATTACCAAAGACTTGTTGTTTTATGTACATTTAGAAAGGGGAGTAACTTCATAACAATCCACACGGAGAACAATTCTAAGCTGTATTCTTGTCAACATGAAATAACAATACGATAGCAATAGAATAAAAGAATGATTACCATGTTCTAGGCACCCCTGTCGGCACCTCACCTGTGCTCTTTCAGGTGAACCTCCCCATTAGAGGGCCATGGAATTCGAGACAGTGAGGCAACACACCTGGTCCTAGGTCGCACAGATCCTAAATTCCAGAACTTGCTTGAAAGCAGCCAGTCTGACCTCAGAGTATGAGCCACCAAAAGTCTTACAGACACGCTACGGAAGGAACGCACTTGGCTGGCGCGAGACTCAGGTCGCCTTGTACAGTGGCTTCTCTTGCTTTCCTAAAAGTGACCTCTGCCGCACAGGGACACCAGACGGGTGACTTGGGGATTGAAATGCAGGAGCAAGTCTATGTCCCAACTCGGGGGCAGTTAAGATGTGGAGAGAAAAGGGGAAGGACAGGCTTTGTTCATGTCAGGTCTGTTGGGGTTGGGGCTGTTATCACCACCGTGACCTTCATTCCGTTTCGGGGGCAATTTCAGACTCATCGTGGCTGGTATTAGGGAAAAAAAGGTATTTGTCTTAAATGCATTTATTCCTCTTGGGTAATTTGGACCAATCTGTCCAGAACCCCGAGGAATGGCTTCAGCTCCAGACAGGCGAATGACAGTGTGGCCTGAGAGGTTGTGGGTCAACCGCGCAGTTGAAGTGCTGCGTTTTTTTTACTAACAAATGCACGATACATCAGCCTTTTCAAAGGACGGGAAAGAGCTCACAATAATGGAGACGAATGTCATTCCAAATCTGCAGCCACTAATAGCTTTAACAGGGGATGAGGAAGTTTGCTAAATCAGAACTCCCTAATTTCCACAAAGAAATGTTTCCCTGTGCCCTGTAGTGTGCAGTGTTTTGATGTTGCAGAATATTTACAAATGGTGATGCTACTCCAATCTGTTATTTATTTATATTCCTTAGCACTTAACAGTCTTACAACAACCTCTTTCTGAAATTTTTTAATCATCTGATCCTCTAACATTGACCTTCTGGCCAGATTTCCTAGGTGCCTTATTTTTAAGAAAAACTAATGTGACTCTTAAAGATATTTCTTAATACTAATAGTTTAGTTTTACATAGGAGAGCGGTTCTCTAGAAAATTTCAGGTTTGCAATTTTAATCTGCTGGAGAGTGAATTTGTTTCAAACCATTAAAAATGATAATTAGTGTATAAAGCTTTCACAACAACCTGAACACAATTTAATTGGTCTATTTGGGGAGCCCAGCCTAGTACCAAGGCACCTCTTTTATACACCAAACTCAATCTTATCTATCATTTCAATAACAAATGGGAAGTGTTTCCTGTAGTAAAATTGGAGCTAATTGCTATAATCTGGAAGCACTGAAACAACCAAAAACTCAGTGATGGAATTTTAAATAAAATCTACTAAAAAAGTAGTCGGTTCACACTGACTTTATTTGCAGAGTTAATATTACTTGATGCTCTGTGATCTATAGCCTCTCTCATAATGTTAGATTATCTTCAGTCTCTGCGATAACAACTGATCTATTCCAATCTTCTTTTTAACTATGTAACATAGTCATTAGGTGCTCTGCTAAGCCTAGAAAATGTGCAGCTACCCTTAACTACGTCTTAAGCTCTATTCTTTTATTTGTTTTCGTCCATTACAAAAAACAAGATCCTTGGAAACAGAATCTCTTGTCATTCTGATCACTGCCCCGAGTGTGCCTAGAAAGGTGTCTGGTGCATTGTGAGTGTTCAGTAAACAAACGTGGACTGACTGCTGTCAGGGGAAGTCTGGGTGCTTGGACTTCGTGACAGAATAGATGCTAACACACGTGTGTGTTTGTGTAAATACATTTTCACTGTGTGCTCAGAAACAATTGCCACTGCTTTTTAAATTGTTAGTTCAAAGTATTGACAATTCAGATACTATTTTGTTCGTTTGTTTGTTCTCCTCCCCTGGCTTCTCTTCTTTCTTTTCCTTCACAGTTTTCTTTTTAAATGGGGTCAGGAATTATTTGATCTACTGAGTGCAATTCTTGAATTGTGTTTTGTGTGCCTGAATCATCGAACACATCATTGTAAATTAGGCACATGCAGATTTATTGGTTAGTTTTGAGAAGCTAATCGTTTTGTTGGTTTTGATTATAGAGCCAAATACTGTCATTTAAGGAAGCATAAAATATAAAGGGCTATAAATATTATTCCAAATGACTCCTAATCCCGCAGTCTGGATTCTAGAGAAAAATTGTGTTAATAGATGTGTTTTGTTAATAGATGGTATTTTTTTACTTTTTAATAATTTACACATTTTTACCTGCACATTTAGAAGTATATTTATTATGTATAGTATGTGTGTGTTTTTTTATCTTTGTTTAATATTATTATAAACAATCTCCTTTGTCAATAAAATAAAGCAAAACTACCTTTAACCATATAATATTCCAACAAAGGGTGTCCTATAATTTACTGAACTTTTTTTTTTTAAGTTAGGCATTTGGGCCTGTTTAGATTCTTCATAGGTGATAAATATATTTGTATCTGTTGTAATTACTTGCTCATTTAACTTTTTTTGTTCTTAGGTTTAGCAGAATAGTTAACTGTTTCAGAAGTCCACTAATATAATTTGAAATGTGAATGCCTATGTCAACAATTCTTACAAAACTAAGTAGCTTTAACATTCCTTTTTTTTTCTTTCCCATTTAAGAACCACTTAAAGTTCCCGTCAATCATTCTTTTCCAGGCATCGCGAAGCTGGAAGAGGGAGATGAACTCCAGCTCGCAATACCGCGCGAGGACGCTCAGATATCGCGGGATGGAGACGGCACGTTTTTTGGTGCATTGAAACTCCTGTGACCTACTTCCACCTTGTTTGTGGTTATTTTCCTCCCTTTCTCTGTACCTCTGAGGAGAAAACACTTGATTGACTGGAAATAACAAAAGGAGGAAAAAAAAGTAGTTGACGCAGCCTTTTCTGTGAGCCATTTGTTTTGGTTTGCTGGAACTAGACCCAAACAGGAAATTTAACAGACAACCACAGCCTAAGGGTGTCATGTGAATTACGAGAAACAGAGCCCATTTAAGGAAAAATGGAATTAGAAAGACTTTTCACTATAATGCCATGTTGAACAACTTAGTCATAGCTTCTGGTCTTGGAGGAAGCAGAGGATTCAAAGGTGCAGTAACATTTCTTCAAAAATGGCTTTCCATTATCATGGAACAAGTGCCCACATATGTAGGATATAAAGACTTTTGGGAAATCGCAGGATTCATCCCATATTTTTGTATTAGATATTCCCCTCTTCTTTTTTTTCAGTTAGCATTTTGGAAAGTGAAAAAAAAAAAGGAAGAAATCATGTATTTGATACGTGAAATGTAATTAACAGTTTTTAAAAATATTAAACAATTGGACTCAAAATAAGACATAGGTACTATTTAAATCTTTTTGGTTATTTTAGGTTTGTGATTTTTATCTCTAATATTACAGATTACCTGATGGAACACTCCCATTTTTTACAGAAGGGAAATAGCTCTCTCATGTGTCTATGTTTATGTGTATCTTTTATGACTAATTTTAGTTACTTCAGAAGCTTTTAATGTAGGCTAATCCAATTCCTAATGCACATAAGCATTGATTGAAAAAAATAATTATAATTATTCCTATGTAAAAATAAAATCTCCAATAGAGTCAATGAATAATTATATAATAATGTAATATAATTCCCTGTATTTCCTACCCTTCTGTTCTAAACTGCCACTACTGTAGTTCACATATATTCCAGCCTTTATAAAATACTCATGTTATTAGCTTTATGGAAGTGGAAGTTTAGTTAATGTTCTTGTCATCCTGAAGTATATTATATGCCATGTGCTTGTTATAAAGGTTATGATATGCCAGAAGACATCATCTTAATTTTCATCTTATAAAGAATCATATTTGAGAATGCCATAATACTTATCTTTTATAACACCAGTTTCCCTTGTTTTGCTTGTCTTTTTATGGATGTCATTACTTAAAGAGTTTACTTCATTAGTTTAAATTGTAGATGGGAGATGAGGCTGTTCTACCCTAATTTTCCCCACTCCACATTAAGATATTTTTAAAGATAGAGTGAACAAAGAAAATGATTTGTATTTTGTGTCTGAAATTAAGCTTTAAAAGTCTGATTTCTGTAATTTTGGTTTTTTGGTTAAAGTAAAATATATTTTGCAATTTATTTTGTTTTATATTATAAATAAAGACATGACAGGTGAAATAGGAGTTACCTTATGAGAAGGAGGTTAGTAATCTTCTTAGTATTGCTGCTAATTTCATTGCCACATAAAACTTTTCTGTGCTCACATCAGAGCCGCTCCTCCCAGGGTGGGTGAGATGTGGGACCCACAGCTGGCAGAGGCAGCTGGCGACTCCAAAGCCTGCAGAACCCGCCGAGCCGCGGCCAGACCATCTCAAGGTGAACGAATTTGTCTTGTAAACTCCGCCTGAGGTTGTCCTTGGTTTCCTTCTCTTGCCATCGCCACTGCCATTATCCAAACTGACTGAGTCTCTTGTTATTTAATAAATAATGGAATGAAACTATGCTTAAGATCACTTTAAAAATAAAGATAATAAATGAAATTATAGAAGTGTATTAACAATAAAGTACGAGTGTAGATTTGTTGCTCATTTAGATTTATTTTATAATCTTATGCTAGAGTGGTCCTTACCGATACTTAGGGATATAGTTAGAATGTCTGATACTTTAGGTTCACACTTAATTTTGTGCATGTGAAGAGGCAATAGGTGTCTGTTTTGTTTTATCTTGTTTTTTTTAGTTTCTGTTTCAATCACACACTGTATTTAAAGCTAACGGGCTGAGCTGGAGTGAATGACTCTGTGTGATGAAGAAACGTTTGATGAGATGATATGATATTGAACTTTCCATTTAGATCACGCAGTGGCTGATTGATTGCCATTTAAAAACTAAACAAATGACATCAGCGGTACAGAATGTTTTCTTCTTCTTTTTTAAATCAATTAAACGCAGCCTGCGAGTAACCCCCAGAGAGGACACGTGCTCATGGTTTGGAGTCCGTGTGTCCTGCAGGGAACCAGGACGCGGTCTGAGATCTTCCGAGACCCACCTGAGCACATTCTGTGGGGAAAATCCGGCACTAGCCTAAGCTTTTCTTAACCCCCAGTGTCTGAGTACAAGGTCACCGGAAGGTCACATCCAGCCACTTGCAAGGGTCTGGAAAGCTAAAGTGACTTCCATTTACGAAACTTCAGACTAGCTGGTGTTCCAGCTGTTGCCAGGTGTTAATTGGGAATGTGCAGCAGAGGGTGGGTCGCCCGCCTGTGCCTATGTGGCCAAAGGCACCCTGAGTTTCCCGATACTGCACGTGAGTGAACAAAATGGAAATTGTCAAGGAACGAAGTATAAAGAAACAAGAGGAAAAGGTGAAAGACACCCCCCCCCGTACACAATACTGCCACCCCAATAAGTCAAGAAAAGGTAGAGAGGAAGAGGAAGGAAGAAAGCCGGGATGGGCGGACGGGTGGGGCATCTCCAGTATTCAGAGAACTGTAGCGTGCTAGAGGGGAAAATGAGGACCATGGGTGGAACACACAGGTATTCTCTTTTTCAAGCACCTTTATTAAGGTACAAATTACACAGAATAAACCTCACCCGTTTAAAATGTAAAATACAATGATTTTAAAAATAAATTCGAAGAGTTGCACGGAGAGTTTCAGAATTTAAGGACATTCGGAACTTGAAATCATATTCCCAGGAAAGAAGGGGAGGGGCCTTGAGAAAGATTTTAAAAAGAAGAAAAAAAAACATTTTTGAGTAAAGCATCTGACTAATCCTTTTTATTTTAGACTAGGTTTACATTTACACAATTACACAGATGGTCCAGAGAGTTCCGTCCAGCCCACACCCACCCACCGTCGGCCTCGGGCATCTCGGACCGGGTCAGCCCCGAGACGCTGGCCCCAGAGCGCCGGCCCGCACGGCTGTGCCCCGTTAGGACCTCCCGCCCCGGCCCCCCCTTCCAGGCGCCGTCCCCGGGCCTTAAGGATGGAGTTGTCACGTCTCCTTTATCGGCTTTTTCTCAGACCTTCTAGTTCCCATGGGCCTGGCAGTTCTGAGCAGCACCGGGCAGATAGACGTTTGTCTGCGTGGGTTTGCCTGACACTTTCTCACGGCCAGAATGACATTATTATGCCATTTGGGGAAGAACACCACAGAGCCCTTCGCACCACATCCAATCAGAGACCACGGGCCAGGTAAGGCCAAGTTCCCAAGAGATCACTTTTAAATTATATGTTTCTCTAGTAATGAGACTATTTAACTGTACATGATACATTGATTTAGAGAGAAACCCACGAAATGTTTTTTTGGTCAACGCAGCCCCGTCCAGGGTTTAGCTTGTTGAGATGTTGTACTCGTGTATAACCACTAGAGGGAGGCACTAGAACAACTAAAGTGAATGGCCAGCTTTATTCTTAAATGCGATTAAATGAATAGAGACATACTAAAAATGATAAAACCAGGAGCTGTAAGAACGTTTAAACACCAACCAGACTTTAAGTGTTTTCTCAAACCATATTCAACTCCTGACGGAAGTTTGTAATGTTACAATTTCTACTCTGTTTCCATGTGATGGAAATTGATTCCTATTGAGTTGTGTAGGAATTGTCTGCAAACCCGGGATCTTTGGTATGTTTACAAGCTGTATGATAGTCTGATACCTAAACACAGTACATATTGTCTACTTCTGTTTAATTTTTAAACTATTTCTGTATGTCACTGCACTAAACCAATTTGCATGTATTATCCAATTTCAATTAAAAATTGATAGACTGTATTTTAGAGCAGTGTTAGGTTTATAGATAACTGAACAGAAGGTATAGCAGTTCCCAAGTACCCCATCACCACCATCCTAGTTCCCCCTATTATGACCATATTACCGTGGTAAATTTACTACAGTTAATGAACTGATACTGATACATGATTATTAACCAAGGTCCTCAGTTTACATTAGGGTTCATTCTTAGGGTTGTATAGTTTATAGGTTTTGACAAATGCATAATATCATGTATCCACCATTACTTAGTTTCACACAGAATACTTTCACTGCACTAAAAATCCTCTGAGCTCTATCTCTTCATCCCTCTCCATCCCGAAGCCCTGACAAACACCGATCTTTTCACAATCTGCATAGTTTTGCCTTTTCCAGAGTAGAGTTGGGATGTAGAGTCAATATGACTTAAGTTTCCTCCCTGTGTTCTTGTAGTTTGCTGGCTTGTTTCTTTTTATTGTCGAATAATATTCCACTGTATAGGTTATCTACAGTTTACCTATTTACTTATGGAAGGACATCTGTGTTCCTTCCAATTTTGGCAATTATGAATAAAGCTGCTATAAATATTTGTGTGTGGATTTTTGTGTGGACATACATTTCAACTCATGTGGGTAAATGTCCAGGAGTGTAGTTTTGAGAACGCGTGTTATGAGTATGCTTAGCTTTGTAAGAAACCATCAAACTGTCTTCCGCAAGGACTGCACTATTTTGCATTCCCACCAGCAATGAATGAGAGTTCCTGTTGCTCTGTATCCTCACCAGCATTTGGTGTTGTCAGTGTTTCAGATTTTAGCCATTTAATAGCTGAGAAGAGTTATCTCATTGCTGTTTTAATTTGCATTCCCTGAAGACACAGTATGTTGACCATCAATTCACACTTAGTTGCCATCTGTATACTTTCTTTGATGAGGTGTCTGTTCAAATCTTTTACCCACTTTTTAATTGGAATATTTGTTTTCTTATTGTTGAGTCCTAAGAATTCTTTGTATATTTTTGATACAAGTCCTTTATCAGACATCTGCTTTGCAGAGATTTTCTTCCGGTCTGATTTATCTTTTTATTTTCTTAAATCTAATTTAATTTTGCAACCTCACTGCAATGCAGATGCTATTATTAGCTCTATTTTATAGATGAGGAAATGGGGTCACGGAGAAGGTGGGCATCTCATTCTAGAGTGCAGTGGGTCTGGTTCAGCCTGTTGAGCTGACTGCTTCTTCATGCTTGCGTCCAGTGCTTACTAGCTTTGCACCACTGGCCATTTGTACTTAACTGAGGTCAGTAATGATGAGACCCCAATATCGGTCCATTTTCTATTTAAGTTACTCTAGATACTAATACTTACTAGAGATGCAGTGAGCTAGCAATAGTGTTAAAAATAGATGTTTAAATACTGTAAAGTCAAATCCAGCCCCAAAAGGTTACATTCAGACCAACAGTGGGATTTTTCGAGGTCAGAGAATAATGGAATAGTTTCTCGAAAGATCAAATACATCTTCACTGTAGCTTAGACAAGGGGATTTTAGTCTTCTTCGTGGAAATGAATGTGGAACATTGGAGTAAGGGCATGGGGTCAGCTCTCCTTAGTTTTAATCACTTTGGCCTGCAAATGTTCCAGGGAGAGAGCTGTGATAGTCACTGTAATAGAATATGGATGTTCACTTGTAATACCCAAATAATATTGGATAACATATAATACCCAAAGACAGAGGGAAAGGTGGATGAAAAACACTGTGTGTACGTTATCAACTACACCAAGTTTTCTAAAAACAAACGAACAAACGAGGAGAGAAGACTTGGGAAGTGAGGCGGGGGGGTGGAGACAGGACAGTCACCTCCAGCCCTTTGAGGTACTGTCTTCAAGGGTCACACTGGTGTTTGTCCTGCATGCCTGGGCTCAGTCTGAGACAAGTCTTTCCACGCAGGGAAGGTTTTCTGGGAAGTGTGGGGCTGCAGCACGGGCCTGGCCCCTGGCCATCAGTCCCCATGCTCTGGTGCCATGTCAGTGTGCGGCCCAGCCCGACTGACTCTCAGCATCCCCACGGGCTGGGGGTGGGGGAGGGGCAAAGGAGAGGCAGGGCCCCCGGTGCCCAAAGAGGAGAAGCAGCCTTGGGTAGGGGAGTCACCTTGCAGGGGCTGAGCCACTGGTAGGAGCCAAAGGACCCAGGTCAGGCACGCTGTTTCAAGCAGCAGGGTCGGAGAAGAGACTCCAGTTTTTCTGGCCGTGATGATGGGAGGGAGGGGTGGATGGAGCTGCAGGATGTGCCCGGGACAAGCGCCAGCGCAGGAGCTCAATGTAATTTGGAGAAGAGCTGGTGTGCAGATAGAGGGAGCTGGGCAGTGGGGACCCTGGAGGGTGGCTGGGCCCAGCGGGGACAGACAGGTGGCCTCAGGTAGCCCTCCACCTGAGGCAGCCAGGAACCATCTAAAGACAGGGGATGCCGCAGAGAGGCAAGCAGAGAGAAGAAAATGGGACTTGATGCCCCAGGGACCTGATTCTCTGTCAGGAGATGAGGCTGCTGGCTGCAGGGAGCTGGCTAGGCTCAGAGCTCCAGGCGCCGGGCCCCTGGGCGCCTTCTCCTAAAATCTGTGCCCAGACCTCATTTGCTCTCGGGGAACAGCCCCGTGGCCGGACTGCTTTGTGCCGGAGGGGCTCGCCTCTGCTCCCCCTCACTTTCCTCCCTTCCTCACCCACAGGCAGGGGAGGGCACTAGATTCTTTTGCCTTTTCTGTCAACTCCTTGCTGCCAACAAACGAGTGTGAAAACACAGCCCAGCAACATTCTTTGTTAAAGCATTGAGTGGTTCTATCTTCAAACAGTTTAACAAAGGCAAGATCACTTCTAGAAAAGGTTTCTGCGACAGTGTTCTGCGCTGCCCAGAGCCAGCTGCAGAAGTGGTGGGAAGGAGGCTGGTCCTCCCCCCAGACCCCGCTGCTGCCCTCACCCACAGCTCCCACTGTGTCCCTGAGCCTCCCTGAGGCCAGGGATGCCCAGCTGCTCGCAGCCTCATGGTCTTCCCTTTGAATGGCCACAAAACATGTTTAATTTAAAGACTCGCAGGTCCTACTGAAGTTCTTGCTGAGAACCTCACTCAGGCTGAAAGGATTGTAACCTTCACGTTGTTTCCCCCACCGCGCTGCTGTAATTCATAGTAGAGTATGCACTGAAGTCCCTCTTTCTTTTAAGTTCGAATGCTTTTGATTTAATAATGAATTAAGTTGCATAGAGCCTGAGCTTAGAGGCAGCCTCATTGAATTTCACTTACTTTTGTTTGAAATGGACCAGCCACGCACCACTAGGAGTGAACGGGTTTCTCTGTATTGTGAATCGTATTAATAATATACTATAAAATAGGAGAATTTTAGTGATTCCTTTACTAACGCTTAGAAATATTATAATTTTAATGATTCTGTTATCCACATTTATCTTGGAGTTCTAAACCATCAGGTTTCTTTCAAATGAATGCATCAGATCACAACAGTGTGGCAATCCGAAGCATATTTGATGTTTCAAGGACCATGCATATTTTGCTTTTAAATAAGAAAAACGTTTTGTAAATCTTCACTCACACACTCTTCTTTGAACTTACAAGCTATGAATTAATAATTGTGTATGTATCTAAAGTGGCAGGTTGAGGTGGAATCACTTCTATTTTGCTTTAAGTAAAAAGTGGATACCTGTGTGTCCATCTGTCTAGTAATTCACTTTCTTTGCCATGAAGATTTTGCGTCTTTCTTCTTTCAGAGTTTGTTAAGCCATCTTCTGAAATGAAACAGAACTTCGTTTTTATGTATTTGATGTGTTCTATTATGTTACCTTGAAAAGCAGCATAGTATCGTGTCAGGAGCGTGGGGCCTGGAGTCTGATGGAACTGGCTTGAGCTCCCATGGTGTTCTGTCATATAGTCACATAAGCAATTCTTTGTCCTTTTAGGTACTTCAGTAAGTAGTTTGCATAAAAGGCTTACTCATATGCAAAATCAACAATGTTCAAAGGTCAGATATACCAAAATTTTTTGAAGCTCTTGGTCACAGGATCACCAGAGGATCGACCATCACCATGTCAGAGGTTAAGGTACTCTCACTAGGTTTTTATATGTGATCATGTAAGACTTGAGGTGCCTAAAACTATTTTTAACAACCATATGGTGTGAACCCCTCTCCTTTCTCCAGTGAAATATTATTTGTAATATCTTTTATGCTAATTATTAATCCTACAGCATAGATATAGGTGGTATCATTGGGAAGGTTTGCCAAAGCCCTCTGGAGCCTGGCCTCCTGGCTAGGGTCTTTCAGTTGCCCACCCAGAGTTTATTCATGCTTTTTCCATGGTGGACTCAGTTCTCCATGATGAATCGAAGGCGACTTGAGCACGCACAGGGGCTTTCTCCTGTCTACACTGAAGGGAATCACAGATCACATAGCAGCATTATCAAGTGAAATCATGTGAGAACAGCTATTTTTAAGCACTTCAGATTTTGTGGCGTGCTGGCAGCTTGGTCCTAGAGCAGCTGAGGAAGAAGAGGCAAGACAGCTGCAGGGAACACGGGGCGGAGGCGTAACACGGAAAGCAGGCTGCCCAAGGGAGGGGCTGCCCCGGTGCCGACCGGCTGGAGGCGAAGATGATGCTGTGGGAACGCGCAGCTGGGGAAGGAGGGGGACAATACAGGCCCAAATAAGAGGCTTAATTCTGCCTGTTCAAAATAAGGGAAGACACGTCCCCATTCCCTTTTCTTTAGAGAACTTGTAATTTCTTTCTCTGTCTTTTCGAAAGGTGTGCAAATCCCTTCAAAAGCTAAACTTTCCAGTTTCCTAGCCCCGAACAGTCTTTCTCAAGGACCTGGGAGCCATCGCTAGATGTAACATCAAGAAAAAAGCCAAGTAACTAACGCGGATAGTCACCCTGATGCACGGCAGATTTCAGATGAACTTGTGGGGCACATAGTGTGGTGGAGAAGCCTTGTCACTTGAGGCCGGGTCGCTGCTCATCCGAGAGCGCGTACGGAGCGGGTTGCAGTTCTTCCCGTCTGCAATCTCTCAGCGGATCACGGTGCCGCATTCCAGCGCATTGAGTGCTTATTCAATAATAAAACAGTTTTCTTTCTCTACTGACTTTGTGGAGATGACTTCTGAGTTGGAAGATTTGTTCTAAACTATATTCCCCACTGCAGGCGAAAATTTGGGGGGGATGCTTCATGATTTCTTTGTTCTTGGTACTACAGTATGGGATGTCAGGATGTGCTCTTCAGGCATTTTCTCTTTGTTTATAGGAATGTCACTTACTAGTGGCTGAGCGCACTGGCCTCTCCTCTGTGGCAAATATACCAACTTAGTTGCCCCTTCCAGGAGCTGCCACACCTCTGGCTGTCCTGACTGCCCCTCCTGGCTGAGCCGAAGGCCTTTCAACCCACTATGTGCCCCGAGGTCATGTGATCGATACTGTTTAGCCAAGTGTGAACTAAGCCCCAAGATAATTTAGTCAATATGTAATATCACAGGTAATAATTCACACGCACATATTCTTTGAATAGCAATACTTTTGACGCAATATTGGAGTTTTGCAACTCTTCTGTCTTTGAATATTTTCATCAGATTTTGGGGTGTTTATTAATATTGTCAATGTGCTTTTTAATTTTTCTGATCACTTTAGCTATATTTTTAATAGATTAAAGTAGACAAATAAAATTGTCCCTCTCTCTAAAGAACACATCACAGTATCAATGACCCAGAGATAATCATTATCAAGACTTCACAGTTCTTGGTATGGGCATCTGGAGTTTTCTACATTTTTGCTACTTCAAAGACAGCAAAGCAGTAATAAAGGAAATTAGGAAGGATAATGGGGAAATCCCTCCCCCCACATTCTTAATAGCCCCTAGATATTTGAAGAAATCACTCTAAGAAGTATTATACTTAAAGGAGAAACACATTACTGAAAGAATATTCATTTTCAGTTAGGCTTTTATGTTGAACATCTTGCTTTCAGTTCCATCAGTTAGCCAAATTGCTCGGGCTAAATTGCTTTCAGCCTAATCATACGCCGTTTCTTAACAGGGCTTTGTGTAGCTACTACCAATTAATTGCAGTGATCTTAAAGGGCTCTTTTTCATTAGAGAGATTGTCTTTAAGGGTAAATTAATCATTGGAGTTTGGAGTTTGTAAGAAAAAAGCCAGGATTGAAAGACAATTTCCAAATTGCAAGTCATTCCCAATATCGTGTTGCCTGTTTAAAAAGTGCAAGCCTTCCGCAACAACTAAACAATAGGCCAGTTAATACAAACACTAGTATCCGTGAAAGGTGACAGACCAGAACTCTAACTTCCTGCATTAGAAAATTCTGTTAAGGACAGCTTCTTCTGAGAAGAGGGGAGGAACACAACAAAAAGGAAGTGATGATTTATTTAAGGTCATCGTGAGCTATCATGGTCTTTGAAGATCATTTCTCATTTAAATATTTGAAGAAAGACTTTTCTTCATTAAGCATCAGTCTTAAATTTCACTGGTCATACCCTTGTATCTTAAAAAAGTAAGATACTCACCCAGGTGGCTTAGTTTATAACAGGGAACAGTTGTAGGCATGAGAAAATTTGGCTTCAATCCCATCTTGATCCTGTTTTGAGCACAAAAGACTGCTTTCTGTCTCCATAGCGATCACCACTAGGTGGGGTCCAGCCACACTGGTGCTTCTCCTTTGCTCCAGTGGCTAAGAATAGAAAGCTTTTCTTCTCAGAACTGTAAAAACTGTAAACTCAGATGCTCACGCAATCTACAAATTGTCTTTTGAAAATGAGAAATCCGTCATTTAATCGCCAGTGAGTCTGACCTCATGTCTCAGTGGTTCTCTTTTTGGATGGTCCTGTGAACCATCTGAACTCCATCCTCTCCCTGCTGTCTCTGCTCCTTCTAGTTCCTTCTAAGAAACAGCAGGAAATGCCTCCAATGCTGAGTAGTGATGGCAGAGCAGCAGGTGACCCGTGAGTGCTGGCAATTTTGGAATCCAGACCAGGAGGACATGCAATTATGATACCCTGATGTTTTATCTAAGCGCCAAAGAAGGGAGACCTGAGCCTTAAGATCTCTAAAGCAAAGATGGGTTTTGCTCTCTTGTCCTTGCTGCTGAGGAAAGAAAGGGAAAGTGGAAGCGCAGTGGAAAGGACTCACATTTTTGGTTGATGCTGAGGAAGCAGAAGCAGAAGCATTGCCTTGCTTCTGAGATCCCTGAGAATTCCAAGTGCCACAAGTGTCAGCAAAAATACTGTGAACCTTGGAATAGACCAAAAATAACAGATCACACTTTCAGGTTCTAGTGCCCAAAATGATAAATACTGGCCTGATCTCTCTCTCTCTCTCGTGTTATTTTTGTTGAATTCTTGTGCTTTCCATTACGTAGTTTTGCTGAGGGCAGGATATCTGGGGGTCTATTTGTTCTTCTAGGAGATCTAGACAGTGTTTTGGAAAATGTGCAAAGTGGCTGCATTTAGGTGGCAGCCATTACCTCAGTTTCCCACAACTTCCCCACCAATATTTCCTTTTAAGATTTATTTTTCTTTTTTGCACTCAAAAAAGCCATAAAAAGGAAAAATAGCTTTGGCATGTCCAAATGCCTACTTTGATTTGCCATGTCCTTTTTGTACAAGAATTAAGAAGTCCTTTAATAGAGAAATTATAATGTACCTGACATTTCCAAAAAAACTATCATAATAAAGAGCATTATTTATACACAGTCATTTCTCTCAATATTAATATGTGAATTCAAAGACATTTGCAATTAAAATTCCATTAGGATTTAACCAATTTGGAACTGGATGAAATGATCTTAAAATGCACGTGAAAATACAAATCTTTGGGAATAGCCAAGAAAACTCTTTTTTAAAACCTATTTTTCATGTGTCAGCAAATACTCTAAAGCCAGTGGCATCAACTCAATATGGTGTTGGCATAGGGTTAGATAAATAGATTAGCTTAACCAAATAGTAAACCAAATAATTTTAATGAAAGAGGATCTAGAAATACAGCCCCATATTCATGAGATAAAATATTAGGTGAAATATTAGTTCAGTGGGAAAGGGTGGCTGATTTAACAAAGATGCTGGTACAGTTGCTCATGCACATGAATTAAATTGTTTGAGACCACAGTACCAGCTGCCCAGTGTGTTTGTGTGGATGTGGCTGCAAGGGAATGACAGCTGTGAGGCCAGCAAGTGAGGTGGCTTTTGGACTGTGGAAGTTTTTAGCATCACGTGAGGAGTCAAATTCAACCTTGTAGGAAAAGTGGGGATTCATGTGTTTTCTATCAGACAGAAGGAAGACAATCCTATGTGTGGTTTAGGACAAAGTTGGCAGCAATGTGAAGGATTTGGGTTTCAAGGGAGAAAATAAGAATTCAGATAGCTAGGACATGAGGGTTTGGGGACATGAGGTGACAAGAAGGAGAAATGCAGGGTTTCAAAGCTCTGCTGTAGAGCTCTGACGGCTGGGCAGGCGAACCCCTGGGTCACGCCCAGCTTGCATGACCGCTGGCCCAGAGAGCCATTCTCTTCCCCTACCATATGCATTTCAGATACATTCTGGCTTCAAGTTCTTTTCTCTTCTGTTTAGAATTTGTGTTCATCCTCTAACAGTTTTTTTCTAAAATCCCAGTCCTGCTCTTCTTCAGTTCCTGGAACCAGATTTCATGACACTGACCCCTTGTCCTTTGCTGTGAAGGAGGTCAGCTGGCCAGGAGAGAACCTGCTCAAGGGACACAGAAGGTCTTGTGGTTCTCAAGCCAAGGGGATGCGCAACATCAGAATACTGCTTTCTGTCAACAAGTGGTGGTGCCAACTGGTGGGGCTCTGTTTCTAGTGCCACTTGTACTCAGCTGTTGTTTGTCTGAGCAGCATGTGGAACCCAGCTGGGACACAGAAGTCCTACAGCTGTCTGATGAGGATGGTGGAGGTGTAAAGCTTTTAAAAACAGCCTAGATTAGACTTGAAGTCCAGTCAAACTGCATAATGTAAAAAGGTCTTTGTGAAAACACAGAACATACACAAATCTGAAACCAGGGATGAAAAAAGTGACTCCTTGTTGTCATGTCACGTAAGGATTTCTGTTTTAAGTTTTGCAAACTGTACCATGACTGTAGCCTTAGAAGATGGCAGACACTGTGCCTTTTCTTTCTTTCAGGATTTCTATTATTATTATTGTATAAATTATGTTTATATTCCTTCATTCCGTAAATAGGTATTCTAGTAAGCTTAATTCTCATTCTATTCTTCATTCTCAGATCCTTTTATTCTTAGATCAACACTTATCAGCGAGATTAAATAATGTTTCCAAGTCACACATCTAGGAAGGGAAAAATCTGTCATTTAACTCAAGTGTATACAACTCCCAAGCTCTTCCCACATTATATTTCTTCCAAATTAGGTCAAAGCAATTCGTTTCAATAGAGAAAAGTCAGAGTTGTTTTGGTAATGCATTTGTCTTTAGAGAAAATTGCTTTTGTGCCTGTAATCTTAGTTTAATTGGATAAATCAGCCGATCATTTTCATGTGAGCACCAGAGGGCGAGACTCTTCCTTGGCATTTTTCCTTGAACCCTTACTGACCAGGTTCCGACTCTGCTAGTCATTAGATTATTACTTAGGACAAGCTACTTAAATTTGCTAAACCTCAGTTTACTCATCTATAAAATGGGTTCTTCTAGATGTTCCATAATAGGTGCAAATTGATATCTAGAGAAAAACATCCACTAAATAAGGAACAATTTCCCTTCCTGCCTGTCACACTTCCTGCTCAGATGTACGTGCTGTTAGACTGCGGCAGTTTGTACTTTACAGTTTACACAGTGCTCCTGTGGTGAGGATGGCATTTTGCCCCCAAAATCTATATCTAATAGTGCGATTTTAGTACTATGATAAGCAAAGAAGAAAATTAATAACTTTAAGATCGTGGAACACTCTCAAATTTCAGCAAATTGGCACCTGTTTTTATTCAAAGAGCTGTGAAAGTCTAAGTTTTGGCTGGTCATGGATCAAGTGAAGGTTCCTGTGGCCGGGATTCTCACCTGGCCCTGGTTGGCTCGCTCACTACGCATGTGTGGGCAATACGTTGTTATTGACCCCGGAATGGTGGCAGCGCCGAGGACGGCTGTGCGGGCAGAGAGGCCCCAGAGGCAGAGACAGGCTTGCTGCAGGCAGACTCGCTCCGAGTGGACGGGATTCTAGTGACTGACCTGCCACCTGGAAATAAAGTTGGGTATAACCCCTTCACCCCAAGAATGCTCTACTGTCATTTTTTTGGTCACACTGACTCCATAGTGAACTTGCCCGGGGCTGAAACCCATTGGCAAGACACCGGTACCCACGGACAAAGTTAGACAATGTAAGGAATGTGTGGAAGAGAAGGAACATGACAAGACATGGAGAAGGTAAGCCAAAATGTTTTGAAATGAAAACATATGAAAATTGGGAAGATAGTGCTGTCGAGAGTTCCTGTGGTCAGGATTCTCACATGGCGCTGGTCAGCCCAGCCAGTGCCCACGTGTGGGCAATAGTGTCACTGACTCTATATAAAGAGCTCCGCGCAGGGCTCTGGGCCGCAGGCTGCAGGGGAGCAGAGGTGGAGGGGTGGCTGCCCGGAGAGGCCAGGAGGCAGGGCCCCGCTGGCTGCAGGAAGACTCGCTCTGAGCGGACGGGATTCTAGTGCCTGACCTCCCGCCGTGGGGATAAGGTGGGTATAACCCTTTCACCCCAAGAACGTCCCACTGGCATTTTTCGGTCTCACTGAATCAAGAGTGAACTTCCCTGGGGCTGAAACCCACTGGCAAGACAAACGTTGAAGAAATACTGAGAAGAAAACCATTTTGATAGAAATCTTTGAATATTGCAAGCGGTAAGGCCCCCGATGCCCGGGGGCGCAGGCCGGGCGCTCTCCCCGCGGAGCGCCGGCGGCACCTGGTTCTGTGGGTCCTGGAGGGGGCGGTGGGCGCGGCACCTGCGTGTCCGGCGAGCCCGGGCGACTCCTCCTCCGGTGGTGCTGGCCCGGTTCTGCTGAACGCGGTGCGCCCCCTCCAGGCCACAGTTCCTCCTCCTGCCCTATGGAGACGGAATTCTTGCTTTAAAGAGCCCAAGCTCCCCTCTGCTGTGTTTCAGAGCGTCTGGCGCCCTCCACCGCCGTAGGAGAGAACGGCGCTGGGCTTCCGCGATTCAGGGGCTGAGTCTGGAGCTCAGAGTCGCTGTCCAGGGCGCCCCCTTAGACGGTCCTCTGAGAGCCGTTGCTCCAACAGGTCCCGCCGTGGAGTAGGGACTCGTGTGCAAAGCGATCAGCACAGATGTCCGAGACTACCCAACATCAAAGAAGACAAATTGTTGGAAGGGCTGGACACAGTTTGAACTCGATGTACAGGAAATCGGGTCATAAAAATGTCCTGTCACTGAGTCTGGGAAATTGAAGAATCACTGAGCCTGAAAAGAAAGACAGACAGGAAGATGAATTTCACTTTCCTATTTATCAATACACTATCGGCAGGGTAACTAACAAAACAGCTCTTGGATGAAAAATTTTAAGTGAAACTGACAGATACTCAGGTAAGGGCTGCTGGCTTTGTTCTGCGTTCACCTTGGGGGCACATCGATTTTTACTTAAGATACTAAATGAAAAGTTGGGATGAAAAAGTTTATTGTAAAACTTTCATGTGTCTCATTCCATCTACAACCATCTGTGAGTACATGCAAGATACATGTCAGGCTCAGTATTCAAAATGGAAAACACATGGGCCCTTTTCCAAAATACTCGCTCACTCTTTGGGGAGCTGGGTCCGGCTCCACAGAATGGAACTTGGTAGGCGTTTGTTACATTTTAATCTGGAGGCTCACTTGTGAGGACACCTGCTGTGTTACTTGATGAGCCTGCCACACACACACGCACGCGCACGCACGCGCACGCACACGCACGCGCGCACGCATTTGTATTAGATCTTATCCTCCGGCTGCAGATCATGTAGGAGGGCGGATTCACCCAAGGAGGGTCTGGCGACCTCTAGTGCTGGAAGCCAAGCGCTCAGTTAGTGATCAGCACGTCTCCTGGGCAACAGGCAGTGACATGCTCATAGGAAGGTCACCACCACTCTCTTTGGCCATCTGAGGGACAGTTACAGCTTGGGGCTCCAGGGTCCCTCTTTACTTATCAGGATGCTGTGTTAGTGATAAGAGCCGCCGCTGTGACCTCGTATGTCCAGTCCCGTCTGAGGGAAGGTGGTGTCTTTGCTTCTCTGACCCACTAGTTTTTAAGAAACTGCCTGAGGAGAAAGTGATTCTGCAGTTCCAGGAGACAGACCCACACGATGCTTTCCTCCAGGCTGATTTTTCTTTTTGCCGTGGTGAGAGCAGCTAACAGCTTAACAGATGTGTGTGATACGGTGCCGCGGCCTGTAGACCCAGCAGGCCCATGGAAACTCTACATCATCATGCACCTCTAAAGCTTTGTGTCCATTAAACAGAGACACCTTGCTTCTCCCCTCCCCAAATCCTGGGAGCCACCACTGTACTTCCCACTCATCAGAGGTATCTAAAATAATCAAAGTCATGGACGCTCCAGATATTTTTGAAACATAGCATATCTAATATGAAAAGCAGTATACAGACTATAACTCCATAAAGAGTTAAGTGACTACATGTTTAGATTCAAATATAAGTCAACTTTGTTTCTTTGTTCATTTATTTGACTGAACATGCTCTCTTGACTTGCTGTTTTGATGTTGCACATAGGAAACCACAGTCCCAGGCTTTGCTTAGACAACAGCTCTTGGACACTCACCCTTAAAGTCACGGGTGGGATTGTGAAACAGATTGCAGTTGGCTGCCTGTCATGTGTCAGCCCTCTTTTTACTTTTGGGAGATGTTTGAAAGAACGAGATAAAAACCCCTGCTTGGAAAGCTTATATTCTAGTGGGGGAGACAGACAAAAAAGCAAGCTGAATGAAGAAAGCACACAGTATATATAATATATATGCTTAGGAGAAAATCTAGAAGAGGGAGTGGTGTGGGCAGCCAGGATAGGGGTGAGATAGACATTTTAGATCCATAGGCACAGAAAGCCCTGCAGAGAGTGACTTTGGAGTCAAAACTAGTGAAGGGAGGTAGCTGGTCCTGTGGCTACTGGGAGGGAGAGCAGAAAGAGAGCAGCAGGTGGAAAGGGGCCGGGCAGGGGCATGTGGCCTGTGTGGGAAGCGGACACCTGGAGTGGAGAGAAAGGAGAGTCAGGCGGGCAATGGATGCCTGCGGGCGGAGGGCCTTTCAGGAGATGCCGAGGACTGACTCTCTTACTCTGAGATGGGGATCTCTTGTAGAGGTGTGCACAGAGGAGTGGCAAGGTGTGATTGACACTTTAACAGGCTTCTCCTGATGGGCTGTGCTGAGAAAATACTATAGAGACACTTTGGCAGAGGCAGCATAAAGGTAGAAAGTTAGAGCTGTAATCAAACCAAGGCTTAGTGATGTCCTTGACCGGGTAGGTAGCCAGAGGATAGCAAACAAAGACAACATGATTTACTGCAGAAAGAGGGGAGGGTGTGAGACAGGCAAAGAGTCGAGAATGAAGGTTTGTAGGAGGGAAGGGCCATTGCCCGAGGTTGGGAAGAGTGGTGGGGTGACTTTGGAAATACAGAAATTTACTTTTGGATGGAAGCTTGGGTTACTGGACTGATTCTAAATGGAGGGACCAGTAAACAGTGGACATACGGTTTCTGGAGTGTGGGGAAAAGTCTGAACTACAGGTATAAATTTGGGCCCCATCAACAAACAGATAGTATTTGAAGCTATGAAACTGGACAATAGCAACTAGAGTAAGATATTTTTAAAGCCTCCTCAGAACACAGGCAGGGACGGGAGCAGGGCTTGGCCACCCTGGAATATTCCCAGCAGGCCTGTGGTGGGTCCTGGAATATCTGAGGAATTCCGGGCTTCCGTGGGAGGAGCTTCTACTCAAGCCTCCCAGTGGGTCACCTGGCTTGGTTAGAGGCTGACCTTGGGTCTGAGTATTATATAACTATAGAATCCAAGTCTCTGCTGTGCCTGGATGGGACGGGTTGAGGCGGCAGAGGTGAAAGATTCAGTCATTAGTAGTCGTGTTGATGCAAATCTTCTGTGACAAATGCAAATGAATATGTTCATCCATAAAATGTTTTCCCCACAAAATTGATATTTTATTTTGCTCTTAATTGTTTTGTCATTATAACTAGATTACCGACTGGATAGTAAAGTGTTGTTTTTTTTCTTCTTAAGAGGTAGTAACTTTACACTCATGTTTTTTTTCTTTTACCAGAATTGATCATGGTCCTAATTTTAGACTCTGAATGAGACTTGAGTGGAGATGAGACTTCTGGAGGAATATTCGTGACCATGGGTCTCCGAAGTTCATCTTGGTGGTTACTTACTGAACCTCCCATAAAGGTATGCTTTTCCACTATAGCAGGGTTTACTTATTTGCAGAAAACAAAAATTAAAAGTAAGAAAAGCACCCCAATTCCTTCCCTAGAATCTTCACAATGACATTATCTTTTAACTGCATTGCGACTGCTGCCTCCTGTATTTAGAGAGAGAAATGCCAAAAATTCCATCTGGGACAGTGGCACTGTGGATTCCAGAAGCTAGAGCTCTTCTGGGGCAAATGCTTGATCATGTCATCCACATTACAGTTACTAATATTGCCAAAGCAAAGGTTTATTTTTTCTTTTAAAAAACTTAAATGAAAGCCTTGGAATTAGACCTTTTATGCAGCATGAAATACTTCTAAAAACCCTCGTGTTATGATACCATAATATAATGAAATAGGTACATGGTGTGTCTGAGTGGTGTACAGATAGAAGAACTGACAGGGAGAAGCATGACTGCATGAACTACTAGGTAGAGGTACATCACGAGAAAGATGGGACACAAATCTTAAATAGATTTATAAATTGCATTTTCAAGACGGTAAAATATAAATGGCACCCCAAATGCTGAACATCCTAATTCAGCCTGACTGAGCTGGACTGGCCCTACCTGGGTGCTTTCAAATGACATTTAGTGAGCGCCTGTGTTGGCCCAAGCATTTTTGCCAGGTACTTGCACATCTAAGATCTCATTTAACCCTTGCAACAATCTTTGGAAGGTGTAATATGTTCCAATTTTACAGGTGTGGGGACCTATGTTCACACAGGACAAAGTACTGGCCCCCAAATCACCCACTAGATCTTACAGATTCACAATATAAAATTAAGAGTTAAAATTTAAAAATGCAATTACAAGGAGCGCAAACCAAGGAAAAGGAGGTGAAGGTAATTTACATGGCACCATCTGCAGATCCACCCACCCTGTGGCTCGACTCCCGGGCTCCCCCCCCACCCCCACCCCCCCCACGACAGCAGGTCAGAAACGTCACCTGCACACTGGAGGGAGAGCACGTGAAAATGAAGAGACTGTGATTTTACAACACACGTGACATTTTTACCTCTAAATGGAGGTGACTGCGACATCCTGTGTAGCACATTTAAGTAACTGTTTTTACAACTATAAAAGTATCTACTTAGAAGGCATGTCAACAACAGCCTCAAAGCAGGAATAACAGCAGTTTGCAGGGGGTCCAGACATTTGCTCTGGATTAATTTCTGTTAATGGTGTTTTGCTGAAATGCTACTGTGTTCTGCTGAGGCAGAGGAGATGCCGAATACCACATGGGCAGGGACTGTCACCCAGAGTGCCCTCCTCTCTTTTGTGCTGTCCCTGACTTTAATGGACTTGGGGTTAGTGATGACCAATGTGAGGAAAATAAAAACAGAAACCACAACAATGGCTCTTAAAGTAAAAAATAAAGCTCATCCTTCATGGAGAATAGACGGTGGACTCATAATTAAGGCTGGAGACCACACCTGCCTCACCGTCATCCCTCACATCTAAGGGCAAGTGTGCCATGGCAGCACATTATGACCTTGAGCCCTACAAATGGGCCCTTAGCCTTTGCTGTGGGCCTTCAGCTACATACCCCAAAGCCTCAGTGGCCAGGTTCCCACTCCGCTAAAAAGAAGATAACATGGTTTGTCCCGGCAAACCTTTCCTCAAGGATACTGTGAAAATCAAAGGAGGGCATAGGCATGTGGGGCCCAACTCTGGTGTCTGAGGGTTGGTAGCATAAGAAGGGGTTCTCCCCACCGGCTGCACATTCCAGTTTCCTGAGGGGGACTTGACCTTTTCCAAAGCCAGGGCCACACCGCAGGCCAATTCAGCCAGAAATTTGTGTGGTACCCGGCATTAATGCATTCATGCTTTTTAAAAGGAGCCTTGGAGATTCTCCTGTGTCGCCCAGGAGCTGGGGGATGTTCAAGGTACCCCTAATGCACAACGTGCTGCCTCCCACCTGACACCCCCACAGTCACTGGGAGTGGAGTGTCACCCCAGGAGCCCGCCATTCAGACGTGTCATTACTCACACTTGATACACAATCCCGCTAATAGATCGTCACGGATTAGAAAATAACATGGACCAGTTGACAGCTTGAGACCTAGAGTAATGAACACAAAGGGGAAAAGCATGATGGTTTGGAGACAAACACATGTTGCACATTTTCTTTCCCAAGAACCAGTTCAATATGCAAATTATCTAAATAAATAAATGTTTCTGACTTACAGTAGACACAGCCATTTATTCAATTTGTATGCACATCCCAAAATTCAATTTTTTTATTTTAATTTTTAATGGAGCTATAATTGACATCTATTACTTTTAGATATATAATGTAATGATTCAGTACTTGTATATATCGTGAAATGAACATCAAAATAAGTCTAGTTAACATCGTTGAAGATGGAAGGTATTTTAAAAGATTACCCCAAATTTGGGGAGTGGAGATAGTTGTGACATAAATGTAGAATTTTGAAGCAGATGTGAACTTGCTAATTAGAATTTTACTCTTACTAAAGTATGTAAATAATTCTTTAGATCCATGGCATTAGAAATTTAAATGTTTTATTTCCTGAAAAAAAAAAAGTTTATTCACTCAGTCCTTGAGGGGTCCCATCACCCAAGAGGGTTTTAAATATATATTTGAAAGAAACCAGTTCATTTTGTGGAGTCAGTCAGAAGCTACCCACTCATCGATGCAGCAGGTAGCAGCTAGCAGTCCCATTTTACAAGACGGGAGTTTCAACAATACCATTTCACAGTTAATCTGAACCACTAGGAAAGCAATTTCAGCATGGACTGCTTTCACCCCTGTCCTGGCTCATCAATTACAGCAACAATAGTCGTGGAAAATGCATACACAGTATAAATGTGACAAGACGGTTGTCAGTTTTAGGGTATAAATCTGACCAGGGGTTTATCATTAATCTCTGAATTTTATTTTTGGGAAGAGTGAACCACACAGTAATCAAAGTAACCAGTTCTGAGTGCCTAAGACTTATAACTGTTTACAGGTGTCCCATAAGAAAGCACAGGCTTACGAGCAATAACAAATCCATCTTAAATCCTATGCCTTCTTGTTATCCATACACCCGAAAATCCCTCTTTGGCCTGAACTAATGAGACAGTATATACTCAAAAATTATTTAAATAATCCAGATTCCCGTAACTGAGGAAGACTCTCTAAGTCTTGAGCTTTGTTCCGTATCATTGTCACCGTGAGTAGTCAGGCTCTGTCTTTCACAGCACTGATCTATAACCCTTGTGGGAGCGCAGGGAAAGGGGTGCCTTGGAAATCCTAGTGCGTTTGTGTCCTAGGGGAGCCCGAGGGGATGGAGGGTATTGGGACGTTCTAGCGGGAGGAAGGGTATGGAGTATTCTGATTTCTGTTCTGAAAATATACACAGAGCTAATGTAATTTTTGTTCAATAAAAAAGTGGACAGCCACGTTCTCAGGCAGAAAGTCAGGCTGGAGAAATGTGAGACAGAGGGATGTGGGTCCCTAGGGGGAGCATGGCTAGTAACGATGCGCGTGGCGGGTGGGAAGACAGCCGGGAACCCACGTGGGGCAAGTGCTGGATGCGAGGGCAGGGCGCTGGCCGTGGGTTGCACGTCTTGCACCTGCCGAGCCAAGGGCAGGGTGGCCACACCAGGTGCTGAGCTCTGCGGGAGGGGCTGGGCAGCGGTGGCGTGTGGGCAGGGGTGCCCCTGATGGGCTGCGGCAGATGAGCGAGCTGTTGTTTGCATTGCCACGCGGCCTCTGGTACTGTTCTGAGAGTGAAATGCAGAGCACAGGAAGGCATCAGAATGATTTTACTCTGTTTGCTTTACTTCTGTATCCCCAATACTAAAATGTTTACAGAGAATGGACGGATGTGCACACATCAATGGATGTTTCAGGCTCCAGGCTGACACAGCACTGCAATCCCGCAGAGGAATTCAGCAAATGTCTCCTTAGGCGGCCCAGCCTCCCTGTATTGAGTGTCACAGCTTGGGTTTGAATCCTTTTACTGCTGCTTGCCATGTGGGACACTGACGTACCCTTTCTGTGCCTCTGTTACTGCATGTAGACGATGGGGATTGTGCCAAAATGCCATCAGAGGATTGTTGCGAGGATTGGGTGCACTTATTCCAAAGAAAAACGCTAAACCAGAAATGATAGCAGCTATTAATTTTGCAAAAGCCTTTAAACCAAGTAGACCAAGTATGTATCATTACGAAACTACTGGTTCGTTAAGGTTTCTCCACCCCGGCCACTCTGTGAATTAGCTCAGGGGCAGATGTATGGCTTTCAGAGGAAACGGCAATAAATGCACTGAGTTCATCCCATTGAAAACTTGAAGAGCTTTGGGTATATGTATGTATTTGTGAGAATGTCAAACAGGGTACACTTTTGTTTAGGAAAGCAAATAGCACAGGAGGACTTAAAAAGAAATTGTCTCCTGATTCATGGTTTCTCCCTCTCAGGCTTATTCCAAAAGCAATACATATATTTTTTTAACTTAATAACATATATATACAGGAAGAGGCACAAATTATCAGTGTACAGGGTGGATCTGTAGCCATGAACACACCCCAGTAACAACCCCCTAGATCAGACCATGTCCAGGGCAGTGGTCACGAGCCTTTGAGCTTTTCCAAAGCACCTACTTACAAAGCTGGTAAATGGGTCAATTATTGGACAACAGTTAAGTATATTTGGAACAGCTTGAGTATGTGAATATACTTTTCTATGTGTAAAATTTACAAAACCTAAGTATCAGTCAAGAGTGTCCATTAAAAACTTAGCATCTCAGTGGAGGAAGGCAGTAGCAGTGAAGATATTGTTTCTATGTATCTATTTCTTCACCAGTATCATATTTTCTTAACTACGGTGTCCTTATAGTAAGTTAAAATTGAGTCGTGTGAGTCTTTCAAGTGTATCCTTCTTTCTTTCAAATAGCTTTGACTATTCTAGTTGTCTTGCCTTTTTGTATACATTTCAGAGTCAGCTCGTCTATACAACATTCTGACTCAACGACGCAGGTCTCCATTCTCTCTTTGATCTGCAGTAGCTTTTCCTCAACACTAACTCCCATTATCCTGAGACTCTAATTGGGGACTCAGCATCAGTTATATCTTATATTGAAAGTATTTTCTGGAAAAATCTCAGTGACTCATCTAGCAAGTTCTGTGTGAGAAGGGAGACATTCTCTGAAACTCGCTCTGACCCCGAGGTGTCTGAGTGCAGCCCTTCATCTTTATGTGGGCTTTGTCTCCTCAAAGTTTTGGGAAAAGGGTGAGTTGGAACTATTGGTGTAAATCAATCTTAAGTTGACTGTGCATTTCAGCGACCCCAGGTAGGAATGTCTATTTTAATAATTGTTAAAGAATAATTACTTAATTAATCAATTCATTAAGTGGGAAAGATCTGTATGGAGGATTTTTTGTTATTTTTTTTTAAAGCACCTGTTATAGACACAGATTAAATGTGGCAAATGGACATCTTGACCACAAATTCATGCTTGTGGGTGTGGGAGATAGTAGATCAATACCCAGTCGACCCTTTAAAGAACTGAGATTTGTTGTACAACTTTAGTTTCAATTTTGGGATTTACACTTTCATGGGAATTGGCTGTTATGATTCTTCCAGTGAGTGAAGCCCTGCCCCATTTCAATTTTAGTCCCTACTCTACATATTAACAGCATATGCATTAAGGAAAAAAGTAGCCATTTGATCACCGGAGTTTGTACATACATCCTATTCACACAGTCCATCCTCTGAAGTCGGCCGGAGACCAGTTTGACCTCCATTTTCAGGTAAGCTGCTGGTTGCCCTGTGTGCTCAGCCCCAGGTATTTCTGAGAAGCTCCACTTTCTGGAAAATGCACATGGATCACCCAGGTGTCCTAGTCTTCAAGCTTGGACACCCTGCCACGTTTGCTTCAACAGAAGAAAAGCCAGCCCAAGAACCATGTATGAAATACATGCCTTTCCTCTGAAACCATTGGGTTCTGGGGCAGGGCACCTCCCTGGTGGAGAGGCTGAGGCTAAGAACAAAAGTGCCCTTTCGTGTTGCTCAACGGGATTATCCCCACGGTAATTATTTCCAGGAGAGGACAGTTTTGCTTCCTGGGAACGACAGTGGCTCAGTAATATGAGTCAGAAAATTGGATGTAAAATGCATACAATTTTATGTCCCTGTATCACAGCCTCTAAAATTTTCTCCCTCCAAACCTGCACTTTCTCATTTGTGAGGTGTATTCAGATGGCTTTCCTAAGTAGGTTATAGCCTTATAGACTGGAGAACTAGTTCACATCTTAAGAATCAGAAAGATCTGACAGCTCCATTCAGATTGATAGTCTGTTAGAGCTGATTTTCTTGACCCTGGCAGAGTTGACATTTAGGATTGGAGGGCTGTGTGTCGTGCGGCCATCCTGAGCACCTAGGGCATTCAGCAGTGTCCCGGCCTCACATTCCAGATGCCCGTGGCCCTGCTTCTCCCTGCCTGGCAGTGATGACCATCAGGAATGTCCCCAAACACAGTTGCCCTTGACGGTGGGGGAGCCCCTAAGTGAGGCTGAGTCGGATAACAGCAACAGAGTTGTAGCCCATGCTTTCACAGAGTTTGTGACTTCAGTTTGGAAACAAAGTTTATTAAACTAAAGACAAAAAAAATCATGCTTCAGAAATATCATGTTAAACCCAGCACAACGAAGGAGAGCTACGAAACGCTTTGGTGTGTATATTAAATCACATGTTGAAATATCCCAATGCATATAATTCCCCAAATGCTCCAGTCTCTCTTTACAAGCCTGGATGACATAATGCTCACATGTTGCCCATAAGTGTCAAATTTATTTATTTCTGCGACTTATGCTTGCTCTAAAATATTTCCTTTTCTGCACAGACACGTTTATTTTTCCAGCTGCTGGATATTTCTATTTTATGCTGAACTCAGTGGACTATTACAGAGCAGCTATTTGTGGAATCATATGAAAATGTTCAACTAATTTTTAGAATCACACATCTTCTCATCAACTGCTATAATTTTATGCAATTTACTTATAAAATGATTCTATTCCTCCAGGTATTTTGAATTCATTCACATCTTTACATCCATAGGGGCTCTTCAGTAATTGTGGTGTGCTATTTTTTCCATTTTACTTTGTCTTCCTACAAGAAACCTGTAACCACTAATCTAGTTCTAGCTCCTTCCAGCTCTGTGGTGTTATGTGAAGTTAGACTGATTTTTGTGAGATTTAAAGGGGAAAATAGTACCATTCACTTGAGGTAGTAACAGAAAACCTTTTATTCCCTTTAGTGCGATTCAAGATGCAAAGATATGATCAAGATGCAACGGCAGGATTTGTTTCATGTAACCTCTTGTTGGAAGGTAAAGCACTTTAAACAAGGCATATAAATTATTTATCTTAATGACTTTCACTCTCAGGAAAACCTCAGGTAATTCAGCAGTAATGAGAAATGTTCTCAGAATTTCAAAAAGTGTTCGCCATTGAAGTGCAATTCAATATTTAAAAATATAAAATTTTAGTAAGTTCTTTTAACAGTTGCTTATTGAAATGGTTTGGGAGAACTGGTGTTGAAACATTTATTATCCTGAAATTCCAGCTAAAGATGGTCACTTCTTTCTTTGGAATTCATTGTTAACAGAATTGTAAATAACCTGCTGACAGTCCACACTAGCTTTTGTCACTAGAAGCATAATTCATCTTTCTCCTGTCTTGGCAAAGGTGACTTTCACCACTGTACTTAGACACTGACTTGCCCATCACTGCTGGCAATTGGACTTATTAATATCTCCAGATTTCTTAAAAATAAAACAAAACAAAATCACATGCTTAAAAGCACTAATTCATTCCTTCTTTTGCTTACAAAGCTCACCACAGAGGCTGTCAGTGCTCAGGAAGGATGACACATTCTGTAGAGGCTGCTGAACTTTGAAGCCAGTGGCCCAGAGAAGGCACCAAACCGCAGGAAGGTTATGAGGAGAATGGTTTGTGGGAGGCGGCACAGGCCTGTGGACACCGCTTATACTTGGAAATAGGAGGGATCAGAGATTTTCAAAGGCTTTGTGTATTTGGGACCGTCTTTCAAATCCTACAATTTTTGGTGGAATGTCTGAGGGGATTGGCAGACTTGAACAAAACCAGACCCGCCCCCAGGAGTGACAGCACCCACGTTTACATTACGTTGGTTCTTACTGTGCCAGTAAAGTGCCCACACATAGACCGTTCTCTTATTTGCTTTTCGGCTCTTGCTGGCCGTGTAGGTAGAACTGTTTCCTGCCCTCACATTGCTCTCCCATACACACCCATGGCGACATTCAGAGACCTGGGAACAGGTGACCTTTCTTGGCAGCCCGTTTGTGGCCGAGCACTGCTTCCTGCACACTTACTAGACTCCCAGCCAGTCGTTCCAGTGCCACATTGTGTCCCGGGACTTACCTGGTGAAATGCTCTCGCTGAGAATTTACATTTCAGTTATATTTGGCACCACACAGGTGATGAGATGTGGAATACCTGTTAGTGGACACAGTCAATCATCCCTCCCCAACCCCTGGCACATGCAGACATTGCCAATCAATCACCCCACTAGCGAGGAGGGATCAGAGCCCCTCCCCACACAGCCCCCAGGACAGCCAATCCATTGCTGATTTATCAAGTTGGGACGACTGTGGAGACTTCTGCATCATCCTTATTCTAACTCTCTCTCTGCCACTGCCAAGTGGTATGACCTTAAGCCAACCACGTCTCTTGGTCTTGACTTTTACATCTATGAAATAAAAGGGGGCTCATTTTTCAATTCTGTCATTCACCTGACTACAAGGAGGAAGGTGGAATATATAAAATGGAGGTTTCTTCCAATTCATAATTTTGTCATGAAAAATATATTAGATTGCCTGTGAGAATTTGAATATTTCACTTGCTTATTATGACTTACATGTGAGAATATTACATTCATCCAGTATATTATAGCTCTTGAAAATATGTATAAAAATTCTATTTTTGAAGCAAATCCAGATTATTACCCAGAAATTATTTCCTGGTTCTGATCAGGAATTCTTCAGGTTAGGGGTAACAATAAAACGATATCTTTTATGAAAGAGCACAATTTTTCCAGCATTCCTTTCTAAACATTTTCAAGTCTTAGTAATTAACTCCAGCTTCCAATTACACTGCATTTAGCACTCAGTATTCACATGAGAGCAACTTGACCAAAATTCATATAACATATGAAACTGCAGCTGTTAGAGAAAAATGAGCCACATAAGGCTCTGATGTTCACCTCCTAAATCCAGGTATGGTGACTAAAGTGTGAAATTAGGGTTGCAGTCATTTTCCAGTTGTGCGGTCCTGAGGGAACTACTGTTCCTAGTGGTCTGACTATGTAATAGGCACTCTCTTTAGAGATGGCTGGACTTTTGCAGGCATTGGGGTCCTGATGCTCAGACCACAACCTCTTTTGGCAGCTGTCTTGGGGTAGGCACTTGTGTGACCTTGGAAAGCGAGCAAATATCTTTGTGCCTTGTTTCCACATGTGCAAAAAGGAGATTGAACCTATCACACAGTATCCTTGTGTGGCTGACTTAAAACACTGTCAACCAGCAATGGTCCGACAAATGTTAGCTATTATTATTAACTAAGAAACGAGCTCCCAGTTGCTAGGTGTCCCCCGCTGTGAACTGTTTCCCTGGCCCACAGCTATGGCATCGTAGAAATGACTTTCATGGTTCCATGTGTCCCTGAGGTGGCCTATTCAGTTTCAGCATGTGCATCAGGGGTGTGGGCTGTGCACACGTGTGGACTCATTTTTGTGGCTCATGAAGCAACTGCAGGGGTGGGAGTTCATGCCCACTGGACGGCGTGATGCCCCTAGTGGGCCCAGATCTGTCTGGAAGGCTGTTGCTTTGGCGACACCTTGAGGCAGGCCAAGGATGGGAGCCCACTGTTCTCCACCTCCTGGGGGTTCTGAGCTCTCCACCCCAGCAGAGAAGGCGTGCTGATGGTTAGCCAAGGGATTGTCTTCCCAGGATCTGCTCCTGCTGACTGCTTGGTTCTCTCAGGGGAGCCTGCCGTCCTCTCCCACCCATCAGGAGCTCTGCAAAATGCCCCTACTCCATCTTTCCCCTGTACACCTGGAGCCCCTTCCTCAATTCAGTTCACTCTCGCTAGGGACAATTTGTGAAGGTTCTGATAATGTCTGGTCTCTTTAGCTGCCGTACTTGTCATCAGGCTTGCCCCCATTTCTGCATCTTCGTGAGAATGCAGCAGTCCTGGTTCATAAGCAGGGACCCAATCCTCAGCCACTCTCATGAACTGCACCCTGGACCAGACCAGTTAAATCCAGAACCTCGGGCAATGAACTAGTGTGTTGGCAAATTGTGTCAGTAAGTTTTCCAAGCAAAGCAAAAAATAAAGTCTAAAAATGCGTAATTACTAAGCAGACACCTCATACTGCTTTTATGGAAACCTAATAAAACATTTGAAGTGTTTTCTTAGAAATCAGTTAATTTCATTTTGATCTAATGCCAATTCTATGCATTTAAAAAGCAAGTCTCCTGCACTAAAGCATTCTTGCTTAAATGAATTAATGTGCATTTATCTGCAAAGGTGGGATTCTTTCAACTTCTCTAGGTGTATGTGACGAGCCGCCAAGGCCGAAAACCAGCCTTACTTAGCATTACTTACTTAGTGTTTAGAACCTTGTTACCCAAAGTGTGATCCCAGCAGCCCTCAACATGGCAGTTTGTGAAAAATGCACTCAGGCCACCCCAAGCCTACTGAGTCAGAGTCTGATTCCTTGATGATCTGTCTGCATATTCAGGTTTGAGAAGCTCTTCTTCACAAACTGCCCTGTATTTAGTAGTTCTCAGTCTGCCTTCGCATCCAGTCACCTAGACAATATTTGAAAGTCCATGTTTCTGTCCTTAGCCGCAGCCCATTGGATCTCATGGGCTCGGGGTGAAGTTTTGGCACAGAGACTTCAAAATGCTCCTCTCAACATTGGGAACCACAGGCCACATCACCGCAGTTTACGTCATTACCAACTGTATCTTGTTCTTAGCAAGACTGAATTCAGAAATACAATGAGTTCAGAAAGAAACTTTGAAAACACCAAGAGACGTCTTTCCCCTTCAATTTTAATCAAGTGCTTCCCTCCAAGCCTTTCTGTTCTCTTGCCTTAAAATTGTGAAGGACAATTGAACTAGAATCTCACTCAATAATTTATGCTAAATACTAATTAATGAGTTTTGACATTAGCCACAATAAGTATTGTTATTAAAATACCTAATATAGTTTTTTTTCCTAAGTAATGGTAGTGGTGGGTGCCCTGTGCAGCTCTCAGATAAATGTTTCACTTGGCTGAAGTAAAAACAAATTCACTTAAGATTCTCCGTAGTTCAGTACAACAGATGAAGAAAAATTACACCAGGCAGCATAAATAGGCAAGGAAGACCTTACCCCAGGCCACGGCAGCAGGGCGGGCACGTTGAGCTGGTCTGCTGTGACAAACGCTGGGGGTTTCCGGTCATGGGGTGGGCTCTGGAAAAGGGCTGGAGGACTTTCCAGGGAGGCCAGTTGAGGAGATGAGGCTGTCTATGTTTGCTAATTGTCAGTGATTGGAAGTTGGGCTCCCACCCCATCCCGTAGACACTGGGCAGCTGCTTCTTTCCAGAAGCCTGGCTGGGGGGGAGCAAGAGCTCCAGGTGCTCCTTCTAAGGACACTGATGATATTGTTTGATATATTTGATATCATTTTCATTCGTTGCACTTCACCTGCTGGCCACGATACTGACCTGCTCCTGCTCTTTTGAGCTCTATTCTGGGGATCTCACGTCTTCTAGGACAGCAACTTGGAAGTCTTCTGCATCTCTTTCTTCTCGTGCTTCTAGCATCCAGTCAGTTGTCCAATCTTGTGACTTTTCTTTACAATGCCTTGCAAATCCACACCCCCTTTCCACCTGCACTGGCACGACCCTCATTTTCTCTGTCCTCAGATGCTCCTTGGTATGCTCTGTGTCTCTCATCAATCCATCTCCACAACCCCACAAAATAATTCCCCAAATATAAAGACAGAATTGCAGGATGTAACACTGGGGGACCTGGGTGAAGGGTCTCTGCGCTTTCTCTGTGTTATTTCTTACGACCGAATAGGAACCTACAACCATCTCAAAGTCAAGTTGAAGTAAATAGCACCTCCTCTTTTCTTACATGATTCCAAGCTTGCAAATCCCCTCATGGATTGGCCTTGCCGCTTCTTGTCCAGACTTGCTTCCTGCCACATTCTGTCAGTCTCCTTCTTTCCTCATCCAGCTGTATTGAACTACTTACACATTCCAGAATCTTCCACATTCTCTTACACTTTTGTCTTGGTCGATAATGTTCCTTTAGCTTGGGGTTCCATTGCAATTTGTCAGTTTGGGAAGTTCCTTTTTATCATTCCAATCTTTGCAGATCCTGAGCTTTGTGGAGCCTTTCTAAATGGTCCCCAACTGACCTAAAAGCTTCATATTTAAAACTACACAGCAATTTGCATATATATCTACATAAGCAAATACTTTACTATAAAATAAGTGGTCTTTTCCCGTATATTCCTACCTACTAGACTGTAGATCCCTAGTGAACAGACTATACACACTTATCTCTATTTCTAGTAGGTGAGAGAAACAAAGCTTAGTAAATATTTGTTATACAAATGTGTGACTCTTCTTGTTTTGATTGACAGATTCAATGTAAGATACACTGATGTCCCCAAATGTCACTGAAATATTTATTTTGATGGTTCTTCTTCTCTACTCTGAAAATTATGTGAAAGTTTATGAAGATAAACAATCTCTCATGCTTAACAAAACATTACAACTTAAAAAAATTGCAGATTAAAAAATTAAGACAAAATATATATTCAGAACGTAGTTGGTATACTAGACTCTTAAGTCATATAAACCAGTAAGTAGTTGATTAAACCATTTTCCAGGGATAGTTAATGTGAAAACATAAAAACTGTGTCTTCCTTAGTTCCTATTTCTCATTTAAGTTGAAGGTTTTCTTATTGAGTAATGAGATATAAACCAACATATTTGTAAACCACACAGGAATTGGTGACAAGAATATTGAGAATTAAGTGCAAAAATAAGTTCTACCTCAAGAGTGCCTATGCAACTTACTTTAAACAGTATTTAAGGTATTTAAAAGAGTTAAGGTATTTAAGTATTTAAACCATTCACTGTGGCTGAAAAAGGGCGTGGCTGGTGAATGTGACTATGTGGCTAGTAACACAGGTGTACCACGAGGCGACTGTGCTGTTAGCAGAGTGTGATGGCCAAAGCCACGGGTCACCAACTAGTGGCTCTTGATGGAATCTGGCTACAATGATGTCGCACCATAGGGCAGGACTGATAACTGGAGAAACCCAAGTGTCCCATCCACGTGGTAGATGCATTTGCATGTACGTTTGTGAATGTCAGTGATGTCTGTAGGCTAGAACGTGATAGCCTCTGCTGCGCCAGCCATTGAACTTCTAAGCCTGTGAAAAAGAGCACCAGACCTGGAACTGGGTGATCATACCAGGTTAGCAGCCCTCTAAGGATGCTCCCGGTCTGGGCAACCAAAACTGTCACGAGCAAAGCTTGATTTTTCTCCACAAAACTTCTCTCTAAAGCAGAAACAACTTGGATGAGCAGATAACTACTGCAGCGTTTTAGTGGGCAGAATCATGAAAATGAAATTGAGCTGCATACATTAAACCAAAATGTCCCTGTCAATTTAATTCATTACTATATTTTCCATACACCAGGATAAGATATTAGATTGCAGTTGTTTTCTTCTCCTTTTTTTGAACTTGGATATTGAGAATGAACTATATTGTGCATTACATAGGTATTTTACAATTGAATACTATGGCTTTAAGAAAAAGCAATTCAATTAAAATGAATTTATATAGGATAATGGCTTTACTTAAATTAATGAAATCATTATATGTGTTTTTAATATAACTTACAGCCAAACATAATAAACCTAATGTGTCAGGTTATTGTAATCAGTCATTGAAAATTAATACTAATGTAACTCATATTTTTAAAGACATACCAAATTCTTTACAGGGTGCATCTGAATGAAAAATAATTTGCTGAATTATGTATTTATGTAAGAGTAATTTCATATAGATTTAAATTATTGTTGAGTGTTATCTGCAAAAATGAATCAACTTTTTAGTGGAGTGATATACACATATAATCATGAAGAGATTCCTGGTTGGCAAGACTCCATGATATTCTGTGTAATAGAAGATGTTACTTATTAAGTGTACAAACTTATAGGTATCACACACACACACACACACACACACACACCATGTTACACCCAACCCAGTGAAGGGTACTACTGCATAAATAGATGGTGCTAACTAAGTTTTTGGGTAACTGGAGTGGTCAATGAACTGAAAAATTAGAATAGATCATTTTAACTGAGCTACATGTTTTCACTCGCATGTAGTGAAAATAAAAACTATCCAAAATGACTCTTTAGATATCCTGGGAGTAGTTTTGGAAGATTGATATTCTGCAATAGATTTTAGACACTAAAATAGTGAAGTGTTAAAATTGCTATTCATTTCAAAAATATAAAATGACTGTTGCATAAATGTACCAGAAATGTAAGATCTATCCCTTTATCTCTGTGGCTTTTACCAAGTTCTTTATCTTCTCTGAATCAGTTTTTTCATCTTTAAAGTGGTATAACAGCAGGCTCTCTCAGGGAAGCCCTGTGACCACTAAAGACAGAGAAAATCCCTTCAGCTGAGGCTCTGTATCTTGCAGAGTTCTATTATTGTCCTTAACGATTAGTCAAGGGTCAGGGGCCTTACCTAACACACACACACGCACAAAATTTAAGGGTTTCGAAGGAAAGCAAAATTCCTTACTATGTTTCTGCATGAAAGAAGGAAATGTCATACTGTTTGGGCATTATTTGGATTATGTGAGATGTATTGGTTCCTCAGAGAAGCTATGCAGATTAAATGAAATCTTTAACGGTAATGTCGCGAACAGTGCTGAGCACAATGTAGTGGTCATTAGAGGGTAGTGCTTCCGCTTTAATTTCCAAATGGCACAAAATAACCAGATCTGGATTCAACAAGGTGTTGAGGGCAGCAAGTTCTGTAAGCCAAATTAAAACAGAGGCAGCATGGCTGGAAAAACCGAAATGCCCAAATGAGCAGGGCAGCTGAAGCAGAGCCGCGGGTCCATGAGAGCAGCAGGTGTGTGAGACTCAGGGCAGCCCCTGGCACAGAGTCAGTGTCAGAATCATATCGGGAGCATCATCGCCACTCTCGTCACCTCTGCCCTGGTCTGGCCTGCGAACACTATCAACTTACCAAGATAGAGCTATTAGGAAGTAAAAGTCTTTGATCACCATTGAGAATGGGAGCTGTCGTTGCAATGACAATACGGCCTGAACTAATTCTAGTGATCAGGTAGGTGAAGGGGTGGCTGAGAGAAACTATTCAGCTTGTAAGATGTTGGCTGCTCTTCAGGAAACAGACAACACCTGAGAGAAGGGAGGACAGTATTGTCTGTCATTTGCCATGTCCTACCGTGATGCAGAGACCTGAGGGGGAAATAATTTAGTTCTTCTCAGGGCCACCAATGGGGTCAGAAACATTGCAAACCTTTAGAGACAAATGCACAGAGGGCAGGGCCAAGCTGGCAATGGCGTGCTGCATGCTGAGGGGCATAGAAACAAACTGAGCAATGCCTGCAAGAGGCAGACAGGCCCAAGCCTGGGATCAGACACAGTGGCAAATCTCCATTCCCTGGGCTCCAGGTTGTTCCCTTTGCGAGAGGGGTGGGTGGGGCAAGAAGACACAGATATGGAAAATCAAAGCCTCTGGCAGGTTGGACCTGGGAATCGGAGTGGGGTGTCTGCACACCGATCTGCTTTCTTGCAGTAGATGTGAGAAGATGCAGTCTTCCTTGGGCAGAAAATCAGGCCCCAAAACTCATTTTTCATCTCAACATCTGTCAACTATTATTCTTATATATTATAATATAAAGTTGAGTACAGAAATCAACACACACAAAGCAAATAGGATCTATACCAAATACTGCAAAATATGCAAGAGAAGATAGAATGAAAGAAAAAATTTACAATGAAGGTATAAACGTTCTGAACTTTATTTACTCCAGAGATTGCAAACTCAGATATAGACAGGCAACAGGAAGAGAACACGATGCCTGAGTGATACACAGCAGTGCAGGAGACGGCAGCAGTCTGCCGCCCTCATACCCTGCCCCAAAGGGAGACCAGGAACCAGCCCCTGCTGACTGTTGGTGCGTAGGGCTATGAGGTCACAGTCACCCCGGAGGGGGTTGCAAATAAACTGAAATCTCCAAATTGTTATGGGAGCTGGTCCAATGTTCATAGTACTGTGTGTGCCAAACAAAACATGTCTGTGGGCCGTGTATGGCCCAGGAGAGACAACACAGATCCCACTCGTGCACCAAATAAGAATGCATTAAATATTTATGTCTGAAAATACTAGAAACAGAAAGACTTCGTTACCATAAGGATAATATTTTTACCTTCAGACTTCGACAGAACAAGGAGGTGAAACAAAAAATAAGCGCACAAATAAAAAACAGGTATTTATAAAATTAGGCCACAATTAATTAGGTTCATGTCAAAAATGCAGTTCCGTTCAAAATCAGGACATCATAGGTGACATTAACTCTTTTGACAGCAAAAGAGCAGGTAGTACAATTCAATATCCATTCCTGATGTTAAAAAAATTTAAGGAGGACCAGATGCTTCTAAGGACATCCTCATGCAAGTGAAGAGAAAATCTTCCATGGAATGGAGAGAAGTATTTGGAAGTCATACACTAGTTAAACGACTTGCATCTAAACTATATAAAGAATTGTACACATCAACAATCTAAAGACAACCCAGTTAAAAATGAGCCTAGGACTTACACAGACATTTCTCCAAAGAAGATACACCGTTGGTGACGATCACGGGAGAAGCTGCCCAGTGTCGTCGTCATCAGGGACAGGCGAGCCGCAGCCCCGGGGAGCTGCCTCTCTGCACCTCCGGGGACGGCGGTCCCAGGAAGGACATGGACGGATGGGAACCCAGACATTTCTGGCGGGAATGTGAAATGGCGCCGCTGTTCGGAAAACAGTTTCAGGCTTTTTCAAGAGCTTAGACATCACGTCACCCAGCAACTCCACTCCCAGGGTTACACTCAAGAGAACTGAAAAATTATTTTCATAAAAACATACACAAACGCTCACAGCAGCATTATTCAAAATAGCCCAAAAGGGGGAGAAGCCCACATGTCCATCCACGGATGAACAGGTAACGAGATGTGGCGTGTCCGTCACGAGGAGTCTTGTCCAGTCATAAAGGGAAATAAAGGGCTGACGTGAGCTCCAGTGGAGGAGACTTGAACAGGCGATGCTGAGGAAAGGAAAATGGTATGAATGGAGCAACACAGGCATGGTGCACAGTAGTGGTGTTGGTATGCACCGCGTTTCAGGTTAGGAAATCACCTTCTTCCACCCACATCCCACGTTGGAAAACCATGGCAGCATGGATGCCCGGTCCCACCTGGCTGCCTGCTGTGGGCTGGATCGAGTGGACCGCGTGGTGGCCCTGCCTCTGGGGGAAGGCCTGCGCCTCCCTGCTCGCCACCGTCCCTGCCTGTGCCCTTCACCCCGCCAGTTCACTAACTTCATTTGCTTTGCGCCTTACACTTCTCTGTGACCTCTATCACGAATGCACAACCGTGAGTAGGAAGCCTGTCTGGCAAGAGGACCTGTAAATTGTGGGGGTCGGGGCAGGGCTGGAGGGGAGGGAGCTAGTGAGGTGGAGATGAGGAAGCTGCCCTGCAGAGGGCAGCTCTCAAATCGCCCTTTAAAAACCACCTGCTAAACAAACACAGCTTGCCAGGAACCACCCCAGAGATCCGGGTTCAGGAGGTCCAGGTCAGCACCTGAGCATTTCTCAGGCTCCGTGGAGATGTGGACGCCTGTTGCTCAGATCACACACTGCCAACAGGGCCAGAGTGGAAAAGGAGTAGATTGCAGACATCTGGAAAGGAGCAGATTGCAGACATCTGGAGAAGAGAACACTGGTTCTCAGAAAGAGCTCTGGAGCGAGGCCCAGGGCCCAGGCTGGGAGGGCTGGGTGCTGGGAAGCCTGGCCTCCGGTCAGGTAACTCCGTCCCCCCATCACTGCCCAGGACCTACGTGACTACCCATCAGGCAAACACTGCACAGGTCTTTCTTTCCTTTAGAAAGATGTTCACATTACAGCCCTCCGAGTTAATCAAACTGTCAGGGGAAAGATATTTTCACTGAAGTTATAGTTACAGAAACGATTTTTTCTTTTAGTTTAGAGGGCTTGCTTTCCTTTGTCATTATTTACTCATCTTTCCAGATGATGAAAACTTTGGTTGATTACATTCTTGTTTGATTTCTATGACATCACCACATCTCTATGCCTCCTTTCCTTAATAGGCCAGTTAATTGATTTAGCAACGTAGAAACCTAACTTGTGGTTTTAAGGTATTTGTAAAGCTTCAGTCACATACTGAAGGGTCTTGGTCATCACCAACTTTGTCAGTTCGGTAGATCGATGGCAGATCTGACTTTAAAAACCGAGTAGCTGGACTGTTTGGTGCCGTGATGAGCAGTAACCAGCTTGTTTTACTGATTTCTCACTTTGGTTACACTGATGTCATGTCTTCACAGCCATAGAAAAGTTTAGGTCAGTTTAGCTTTACATTTAGGATGTGTTGATACATTATTTGTGAACAACTTCTAAAATGAAGAGTTATGATACTTTAGAGATTTTAAATACAAATTTAAATAGGTGAAGAATTGAGTTTTCTATAGTCAAAATGTCCAGGAGCAAAGTCACCTAATTAGTAGACATTTACTTATAGTTGTAAAAACATTTGGAGATACAAAGTGATATGCAATGGAGCCGAGAGGAAATTGCACCCACACATACACTGATGCCATTTTAATAAAATTGTATTTACAATTCCCTAAGTCTCACTCCAACTAGAAAGTTAAGCATGCACACACACACATGCACACACACACACACGTGGGTGTTTAGTTGTTTTCTGAGGTTGAACCATGCACATTATTCTGTAATTTTAGGTAAATGCAACAATGACATAAATCCCAAGATGATAAAGACAAGGGCCCCTAACTCCTGTCTAATTCTAATCTTACAAAATATCACATTGGCCAATAAGGCCACCAGTTGTAACCTTCACTGTCAAATTGAAAAATGACAAATTTAACTGCATAAAAATGTACAATTTGTGTACAGGAAGTGACATCAGAAGCACAATAAAAAAGTAAGGCTTTCAGATATGACCATATGGCCAATCAGGAAAGCTAAACAACATTTTCACTATAAATACTAGAAAAAATGCTGGATGATGCTTTCAGACATTTTCTTAAATGCACAGCTAAGCAGCAGGTAAAGACATAAAGTTCTCAATTTTCAATATTTTCAAAACCAAGCATCCTAAAAGGTAAGCCAGCACTTTGCCTTGGGAAAAGCATGCACCTTGCTGACGTATATACCTGCCGAGCCTGTGGACTGAGTCTTACCAGCTACGTTTATAACAAGTTCAAGTTTTGTTGATTTGGGTGCTTGACATTCTACCTGCGCAAACTATTCTACTCCTCACTTCCACTTTGCTCAGCTGCAGACATGGTTCCCCCAGTATCATTCCTTACATAGGTTTAATACTCAGTGTTTCTGTCTGCCACTGTCTCAGATGACAGAAAACAGGATGAGGGAGATGGAGCACAGGATTTTCAATATTGATCTTGATTCATTTGAATTCACAAACATTCACACAAAAAAATCAAATAAAAAAATTTTAAACTGCTAAAATAATAATTGCACTCATTACAAAATGACATCCTGTCTTTTTAAGAGGTAAACATGCTTCACAATTGTGTGTATCTTCTAGTTTATGTATTTGCGTGGCAACATGTGCAACTTCTTAATGCTCTCCCGTTACCTTTGGTTCACACTCACTGCCTGTATTTCATCAAAGTTCACCAGGTCATTCTTCTATTTATTAGCTGCCCATTATTTATTATTGTATAAAATGATTGTTCTTTAATTTACAGTTTCCTGCCCTTATTGATGGGCATAGAGTTTTTTCTTTTGATGATATTTCTGAGTGCACCTGGATGAGTAGATAAATCTAGAAGTGGAATTCTTGGCTCAAAATATACATACACTTTTAATTTTGATTGCTTTTGCCAAGTCAGCTCCCAGAAAGTTAGCTTGATTTATACTCCCACAAAAATAAAAAAAAATTAAAAGCACACAGGTGGTGTAAATTCAGGCCCCATAGTAACAAGAGGGACAAATGCATTTGGGGTAATTTTGGTGTGTGCCTTTTCCAAGGCAAGGTGCTGGCTTACCTTTTAGGATGCTGGGTTTGAAAATATTGAAAATTGAGAACTTTACATCTTTACCTGCTGTTAGCTGTGCATTTAAGAATATGTCTGAAAGTATCACCCAGCATTTTTTCCAGTATTTATAGTGAGAATATTGTTTAGCTTTCCTGATTGGCCATATGGTCATATCTGGAAGCCTTGCTTTTTCATTTTGTTTCTGATGTCACTTTCTGTACACAAGTTGTACATTTTTTATGCAAATTTGTTATTTTCTAATTTGACAGCAAAGGTAACAACTGGTGGCCTTCTTATTGGCCAATGTGATATTTTGTAAAATCAGAATTAGACAGGAGTTAGGGGCCCCTTGACTTTTTCATCTCAGGATTTACGTCATTGTTGCATTTACCTAAAATTATAGCATAATGTGCATGGTTCAACCTCAGAAAACAGCTAAACATCTGTGTGTGTGTGTGTGTCTTTATGTGTCTGCTTAACTTTCTAGTTGGAGTGAGACTTAAGGAACTGTAAATAGAATGTACAGGTTTTTCCAACAGTCAGGGAGAGAGACTCTGCCTTTGCTTACATCCAAGTGACAATCCCAGGGGGAGGGATTTACAAAGAATCACAGACCCTAGCTACTTGCCGGAAAAGAGGAGAATGAGAAAATTACAGGAAGTACCGAGACAATGTACTATGTCAATAACTTAGCTTGGCCACAGAAAGAAAGCAGATTTAAGCAAGTCAAATTTGAACCACAGTGAAAACGCTCATGGCAAGACAGCATCAGAGAAAACTAAGACTTGTCTAATTGTAAATCAAATTTTAAGTAAAACCGTGGCCTCAAGTTAAACGATGAAGGCAAACAAGCCTTTGACGCCAAGAAAACTGACCTCGAGAATTAAATACATGCAATTCAGCAGCGTTTCCTCTCTGTACACAAAGGTGCCCAGCATGTGAGGGTGGCCTGAGGGTCCGGCAGAGCAGCAGGCAGGAGGCACGACACCAAGAAAGGAGCTGGGGGAGGCTGCACTCTGCCTACTGGACCCTGCCTGAAATTGTTCCTGTCGCAGCTAGAGATGTCCCAGCAGCTAGAGATGTCCCAGCTCCTAGACTGAGCCACCAAGCAACCACGGTAAACAGTTCCCTTCAGAGTTCTGGATAAACAGAGAGCAGGTGTTCATAGTTACTGCCTTCTGAACCAAGTTAATTTTCAAGAAGAAGCGATCATGTTTATTCTCGCATTTTCCCCCCATTTGTAAAATGTCAACTGGAATATATAAGAAGACTTTCTTTTACATTTCACCACCCTGATTAAAAAATCTAAGTAAACAAATAAATCCAATTCATAAACGGATGATTGGAGAGAGCGAGGGAAATATCTCCAGGAGTTCTGCTGCGAGGCAAACCAGAAAACGAGGAGGCAGGTAGATGGAGGTGGAAACGAGAGAAATAGAGGTTGGACTTTTTTTGTGTGTATCTTTTTGTTTCATTAAGAAAGTTAAAAGCACATGTGTAAGCCAAAGGGCATAACACCATAAAAGGAGAAAACGGATGATGCTGGAAAGGCAAGAGTGACTTGGTGTGAAGCCTCTGAGGATGGACAAAAAACCATAGCTGCTGATACATGCATGTTGGAGCACAGGAGACCTGAGTCGGGACCGCAGCCAGGGACCTCAGCTGGGATCAGGGCCAGCCCCTCTTCAGGAGAAAGAGGACACAGGGGTACACGCACAGTTGCTGGGTGGGATGGATGGGTGATGTGGGCTGGAGGAAGGTGTCTCTGTTTCCCTGTGAAATGGGAAGCCAGAGCATCAGATGCAGGTGAGAAGAGAGTGGGAGGCCCCCCAGCAGCTCCACAGATGCCATTACCCCCCATTTCTGGTCCTTGACTCCTAAGCCCTCCTCTTTCCCCTCCGTCCTTCACCCTTCCTCTCCCTTGACTTCTCCTGATGACACCTCGAAGTTCGTCCTGCCTTAAACAACAGCAGAAACAATTCTCCAGATTTTAAGCCCTCCAGCTACTGCTGAACTCTAAGCTAAAAATTTGAATATTAGAGGAAATGGTGATTATCTAGGAAAAATGAAATGTCTAAAGTTGTCCTCAGAAAATATTTAAAATCTGAAAAAGAAATTTCCAAAGAAAAATTTTAAGAAAATAGGCAAACAGCTTCCCCTTAGAGATAACTTAGTATATTACAGCCTATTAATATATCAAAGCAACATCTTGATTAAGGCTGAAAGTCTAATTGATAAAATTCCACATTATTCCTGATAAAATGCCTGCTGTAAGGTAAATCCGTTCATGATGTCTTTCTCTATAAATTAATCCAACAAAGCTCTTCCTTTTTAGATATTCTACCAACTCCTTTTGTTAGCATATACACACACAACATTAATGAACCAGCCCTTGCCTGCCTCTCTGTTCCTAACTGTGTACATTTTATTATGCTTCAAGCATGCTGAATAATTTGTATTTTTCTGACCTTAACATTTTCTCTCCATTACATTGTCAGTGACTTTTTCTCTCTAGAAAGTCTTCATTTTCTGGTCTCCTTGCTAAATGCTCATTCATTCTTCACGACTCCGGCCTGGCGCCAACATGCTTACGGACTTAAATGCATCCTCCTAATGTTTTGTGTACACCTGTGCTTTAACTTTTATGCTATCTTTAGGGATAATTATCACCATTCACTAGATTGAGTTCCTTAAAACCAATGATTTCGTTTTCATTATCCTCGTATGCCCAGAGCAAAGAGCAATCCATGGAGCTTGAAAGATCCATGTGGGACAGGGTAAATCAGTCTTGTCTGTTGATCTCTGCGCTCTTGCAGTGAGCGTTTTTCTAGGTATGCAGTGCTCTCATCTGACACTGAGCAACAGAACATACGTACAAGTCTCTCTTGGGTAATTTATTTGTCTCTTAGAGACAGTACCCTAATATAATAATAATTTTTAGAAACCCTGATTAAAATTCCATTGCAGCGTGCCACTGGAGTGACGTTCCGTGGCTGATAGAATCGCGCGCATAAGCCAAGCCGCCAGGTCAGGCCGCCCAGGGTCCCCTGGCCCCCCAGAAGGCTCGCGTGCACGGGGCAGAGGGGCAGGAAGGAGGAACGGGCGGCTGGGGCAGAAGTGGGGACTCATTTGTTTCTGTTGGTTATTTTTATTTCTTTATATTTGATGGAGGCATTGCTTTTCCTTTCTCTCTGTGGACATCGGAACGTTCCAGGCTGAAGAGGGAACTGCCCCTGCAGAGTGAACAACCCCTGATGGAGGGTTCTGGAAACGTTCCTTCTTCCCCCATGGTGAGTGAAGGTTTCTGCTGCATCTTTTCATCAACAACATATTAAAGCCTAGTGCACTTCCTGTGACCGCAACGAGTCCATCCTCAGCTAAATAGAATAAGTACATTTTTGTAGTAACTATTCTACTTAACCATGGCCCAGTTCTTGCCTTTGCTCTTGAACGCATTCGCGAACACTCCAGCCAACGGATTGAAGGCTCATGCCGCAGCCATTCCTCCTGTGCTGGCTGGGCACAGGGCAGGGGGCGGGCGTCTGGCGGGGCCCAGGGCCTGCAGGGGCCCCTCCCACCGCATTGCCGCCTCACCCCGAAACCCCGGCCAAGTGCATCTGATCCGCTTTTCAACATTTCCCAGCCAGGCTGATCTCTGAATCTTTTTTGCCCCCAAGGAACATGAACTTGCCATTTCCTGGGGTTCCTTTTAGGAAGTGCTGCAGCCGAGCCACCAGCGCTCCCCCGTCTTTCTGAGGATAAATGCTTTTGCCCTGTTTTGAGACACTGACTCATGTTTAGCCTTAATAAGTAAATGACCGCTGTGTCTTTGTTGAATTTTTTTTCTATTAATTCAGAGAAAACTATAAGCAGGACAAAAGTAAAACCATATTAAAATGAAGAGTATTCAAATATTGGTTAAGAACATCATTTGGTATTAATGCACAAATAAGTCTAATCGATTCTTGATTAAAGAGGAAAGTTGTATATTGTTGGACTTTTACTAATTTAAGAGGCTGCGCTTGTGCCTTTTAAGAATGTAGCTAAAATTAGTTTCCTCTCCATGTGGAATTTGAATAATTATAAAAATAAAAGAATAATTGTCTTTTCACACAACAAATTGAATTTACATTTCTTACCTTTTCCTTTAAAAATTTTCCATCAGAGGTCAAAATGGATGCTAAATTCTGGATTCAGGTTTACAGAAAAACTAAATAGCTATAGCCAGTAAAGATTAGATAAAACTCCCCATTTTTTCCTGCAGCTTATAAAAGAGTGCCAACTAAAATATATTTCACGTAAGACAGCAAATACAGCCAACCGAGAAAAAGCTTTATCAGTCTCTGTATGAAAAGGAACGGATTATTTTGCACTAGGTAGACTTTGATGTGTGAATGTTTTATATACACTTTGAAATTTTTGTTTAAATTCAAATGAACAGGAAACCAGAAATATCTAGTCTTAGGAACATGCTAATGTTTAAAGTGTTTCTTTTTTATCTTTTTCAAAATGATTTTCTAGTTAATATTTCAAATGCCTGGCTTGATTAGGGTCTCCAATATGGGAATGTAACAATTTTAGTGCAATGCATTTTAAACAATTTATAATGAAGATATTTATTGGTAACAGTCACAACAGGCTTATTGACTCTTTAATCTTAGCTTCTTGGTCTCTGAGGACAGCCGAGGCAGTCATGCTGGGCTTGGGCTTGGCCACCTGTGTCCACCAACCTGCTGGACTTGCCAGTCACTGATCAGGGGTTACCCAATATTTGCCACACCTTTTCATAAATGGATTCAAAGAATAGTTTAAAACAACAGAGAAATCTTTCTACAGAACGTTTTAAAGAAGAGATCTTTAAATCTAAGTGATAATTCAATAGAAGTTTATTGATTTGAGAAATGCTAAAAATAAGTGAGTGGCATCATTTGTTTGAGAAGTCTTTTCAATTCCTAAAAATCGTTTCCAGTATGTATGCACAGTAAGAAAGTGGGATTTATACGTGAATCGTCTGCTTACATTATGTGACATAATGCTCACATAATGCTCACCATGATGGTAAATCATGCAAAAACAGCATAATAAAAGGAGGGTTCGAGGAGATGCATTGGTTGGTTAGAACTGTATTGATTTATTATTGCTAAGACTGAGGAAAGTTGTTGGCGAGCAGAGGCAGAGGCCCTGCCCAACTGGCCTCGCTTCCCTGGCAGTGGGTCCTGCATGAGCAGCGAATGAAGCCTGAGGACCCCAGTCACTGCTGGTCAGCACACGTGGGCTCAGGCCCTCTTCCAAGACAATGTAAGATTTCTGAGGGAAGGTTCTGTCTGTCTCGTTCGTCCTGGTATCCTCAGTGCCTGCACAAGTGTTGGGAACATATTTGGAGCTCAGAAAGAATTAACAATATCAATTTTGGACAAGTTCAATTTTAGAAAAGATTGAAATTATTTTTGATTTTTCTGTTATTTAAATGCATTATAAGATCATTTGACAGAGAACTGCTCTGCACATTCCTGATGCTAGAAATGTGGACCGGAACTTTCCTTTTTATCTGTGAGCTCTTTTTCATTGCTCATCCAATGTCTCTCTGTGTGGTTTAAAGATTGCTAGGGCCCAGGTGAAAAACCTATTGCTTGCTTGCCCCATTTTTCTTGAGTTTGGAACATTACTGAAAATTATGTTTTGAGATGTTTTCAACCTATTCTTTTTAAAAGCACATTTTTTAAAGCTAGTTTTATTTGTGTCCATGGAAAATCAATAGTTGATAAAAACGCTTTTGGCTATTGTATCTTTCACCTTTTAGAACTATTAAGTAAAATAATTTTCTATTTATTAAAAAAAATACATGGTGAATCCTTTTAAAGGTAATTCTGGTTACAGAAACGTATTATACCTGTGTCTAGTTTCCTGGGATTTAATTCTGGTTGCATTCAAATGGCCATCTCATTTTTGGATATATGTGTGTGTTGGTCCTAATAATGCTAACTTTTAATATTTCCTAATTCAGGGTCAGTGTAAGCAAATAAATACATGTAGTTGGTAGATGCAAATTTGTATGAAGGAGTTAGCTGCAAGGGATGCTGCAAAATACGGTTTTAGCCTTCTAACCTTTCTGAATAGAAGTTTGAATGGCGTTCCAGAGAGCCAATCCAGGCTTCAAACACTTTTACCAGTTGTTGATTTGGAAGAGGGCTGCCTCCCCCTCCAGCCATCACCTCTGTGCTCAAGGCACGATGAACCGGCAAGGCCCAGTCAAGCCCCGTCTGTCTGTTAATCATAGAAACCAAGTATTTCCTAATATCGCTCGCCTCTTCCCGGGAGCATGCTGTTCATGCCTCTTCATTCGGGAAGGCCACATCGAGCCACATGGATGGCAGAGAGAAAGTATTCATGCTCTGAGGGACTGTGCACTCTTGAAAAAAAAGAGCTTGATAACCAAATCAAGTATGATAACAAAATTCATCCACAGATGAAAGAAGGTATTAGAGTTAAAGGATTAATGGTGAGCACCGAATCCGTGTCAGTCCTGAATTAAAGGGACAGAGCAGGAAATAAATGGTATCAATAATATAACACCACATCAACCCAACCTGGAGTTGGAAAGGGGAGAGGAGAGAAAGTTTGTGTTCTGATATTCTTTCATTGTGAGGAATTGAAAGAAATTACCTAAATCTGGTAACTTAATCAGTAGAAATTCAGGATCACAAATAATTTCTTTAGAAAAACAAGTTTTAAGAACATAATCAATTATGTTGGTGACATAGGGAAGATGAAGGGAACGGAGGAGGGAGGTTAATTTCCGAGGCACTGACTCCCTCATCCGGAAATTAGAGGACAGCGGAGAAGACTTCGCCAGTGCTTCTCATCGCTGTTCACCAGCATCCCCTGCCTGAGGTTTTTGAAAAGTATCGCCAACATATCATTACAATTTTCAAAAGAATTTCAAAACAAAAATACCCCAGACTCTAATCCTTCTGAACATGCAGAAGGCACATACACACACTAAATCAAAAACAGACCACGGAGCAAAAGAGGAAAAATGGAAGAATCATTCAAAAGGAAATGGAAAAGAAAATGTAAGAACGATGGCAAAGCAGACATCAAACTTTCCTGTCATATCAATACATGTAAATGAGATAAGACTGATTAAAAGAAAATCTTTCTTTTTCAATAAAGAAGTAGAACCCCCATCTGTGTGCACAAAGCAAAACACTCTAGGATCTGCTTACAAAGACATGTTGCTAATAAAGGAAAGGAAAGAACCAATAAATACATGTGAAAAGGACTCAGGGATCATGGTTCAGTTTAAATTCAAGGCAAAAACACTGAAAGACAAGAAAAGCTACTTTATGATAGTTAACATTGAATATAGGTCAAAGGTCTAATGCCACCATGAATCCGATGCCACCAGTACCCTGCATATCATACTTTGACTTCTAAGCAATGTCTCTTCTGAGGCTTGTGCCATGGACTCTTGACATATGTGAGGTTTTATTTTGATGGCTTCAGAGGGCGAGGGAGACGGAAGACAGGAGAGAGAGCAGAGCCATCCTGAATCGAGGCAGCCACGAAGGGTTCACACCCGTTGTGTGAAAGAAAACAAGAAATAAACCTGCACGCCAAAGGGGACAGGAGGGAAAGTTCCCCTGCCTGACGCCAACGCTGAGTGACCACATGATTTATCTTCCAAACTGGACACGTTTGAGGGGAAGGGACAAATTTTATAATGACACTAGAACAACAGGCTGGGGTATATAGTCTCTCTAGCTGGGAGGGAAAGGAAGTCCTCTGGGGATTTGTAACCACAACCCCGTTCTTCAGCCAGGTGAGTTCACATGACCTGCAAGTCTGTACAAAACCCAGGCAAGTGATTACAGGAAAGCAGTCTCAGGACGGCGGTGACCCCGGAGCCTGGCATGACAAACAGCATCTTCTTTGGGGAGTGCAGCCTTAGAGCAGGTCCCAGAAGATTTTCACAGTTAAAATGGAATATGAGCTTAGGGGCAAATAGAAAACACACAAAAAATAAAATACATTTTGAATGAAAACAGAAGAAAATCTAACTGATTAAGGAGACTTATCCAAAAGACTAAAATAGTTCTCTGGAAAGCAAACAGCAGAGGTAAGTATAAAAGCTTTAATTAATAAGCAATCCGGAAATCCCATAACTACAAATTTAAAAATTGGTCATTTGTACAGCAGCCATGAAGAAATTTGCTTAATCAGCAGAAAAGAGACAGAATAAAATAACAGTAAGGAGATGCAAAAGAAATAGGAACAGTTATATGTGATTATACTGCCTTGGAACAGTTTGATGGTTTCTTACAAAACTAATCAGACTCTTAACATATGATCCAGCAATCATGCTCTTTGGTATTTACCCAAAGCAGCTGAAAAGTTGTGTCCACAAAAAAAAAAAACAACCTCCACACAGAAGGTCATAAAGGCTTTATTCATAATTACCCAAACTTGGAAGCAGCCAAGATGTGCTTCAGTAGGTGATGGATAAGTGAACTGTGGTCCATCAGATGAAGGCATAGTATTCAGCACTAAAAAGAAATGAACTGTCTGATGTGTAAATACATGGTGGAACCTTAAAAGCATATCACTAAGTAAACGAAGCCAGTCTGAAAAGATACACGCTGGATGGTTCCAACTGTATGACCATCTGGGAAAGGCAGAGCTACCAAGCTGGTGAAAGATCAGTGGTGGCCCAGGGACTAAACGGGAGGGGAGGATGAACGAGAGGACCACAGAGGATTTTGGGGGCAGTGAAACTACGTTGATACTATAATGGTGGATGTGTGACATTAGGTGGGGGATGCTGTGTGTATCTGGGGGCACAGGGTATATGAGAAATCTCTGCCCCTTCCATTCAATTTTGACGTGAATCTTAAAGTGTTCTAAAAAAATGAAGACTACTTAAAAAATTTCTATGACCACAAAGCAAGAAATTGCTCAAAACAAACAAACACCACTGAGATGTGTGTAAAGCACACAGCCTGACGGGGTTCCGCGGGCCAGCTCTAGGATGGGACCACTTACTGAAGGACAGACACACAAAACAAAAGGATCCTACAAAGAACGTGACTGAGACAGCTGACAAATGTGGATACACATGGGGGATTCAGATTAAATTAATGTATCAAGGTTAAATCTTCTGAATTTGTTAACTGTACTGTGGTTGCCTAAGAGAAGAAAAGATTATCCTAATCTGAGGAAATACACTTGGAAATATTAAAGGATCAAAGAGCATGATGTATTCATTCTATCCTCAAGGAACTCTGGAGAAAAAAAAGTGCAAATTGTGGCAACTGTTAAAAAAATCGGCAGATCTGGCTAAAGTATGTGCCTATTTCAACATAGAGCCAAAATAGAAATTAGAAAAAATATTCCCTTGTCTTCATTTCCTGTGTCATGAGAAGCAAAGAACAGAGTTTTCCCTGGTGGGACAGAGCTCAAAGCTCACAGTTTGCTGTGTCCGTGTGTGAGCTTCACCAACATAACACGTGTGCTCAGGCAAAGAAGTGAGGTCTAGGGAGCGGGCAAGGACTGCAGGCAGGCGCCTGGCCTCTTAGCACTTCATGCCCCAGCACTGATGCTGTTCTGCTGACAGACACAGCCCCTCTTCCATTCTTGCCTATCAAATGAAATGGAACAGAAAGCCTTTAGTTTTTAGATGAAGCCAAGTAAATAAAATAATATAGAGCCTAGTGTACAAGGCGTGTATGTTTGTTGCTATTTCTGTGTATGTCTGGGTTTACCCACACTAAATGCATGTCTAACCTGGTTAGATTTCACCTTAACCTGCTGGAAATACCTTAGCTGGTGATTACCTGATGGCACCTAGCCAAGGTGGAGGTAGAACAATAAAAAAGAACTGAAATGGTCTCTCTAGGCCCGGACAGAGGCCAACCTTTAGCTGCAGTAGATGCATCACAGTCCAGCATTTCTTGAGGTCATTAGCTCCCAGGTGGATGTTTCTTGCCCAGGCCGGTGTGCCTGGACCAGCGTGGTACAGGGTTTGGCGTCCACCCCGAACTCCAAGCATAATGCAAGCGTCATGGTCGCCAAGGATGTGCCCAGGCTGCCGGGAGTGCGGACAGATTGTAGCTTTTCTGCCAGCCCATCATTCACTTTGGCTTAAAAAGGAGATGAAATGGAAGATACCAGAAAATGAGAAGAATGTTGGTGTCCTGTGGTATTTCTCCCCCTCCCCGTGTGAGAGGGTAGGGGCTGCCCCACACCTACCCTACAACGAGGTGGCGCTAGAGCATATTTGAGGGATTGCATGTGCCCCTGGAGGGAGAGAAGCTTGGCCGCTAATGTATGGCTCACACCTGCAAAGTTAGAAGGCGAGAGGCTAGGAGCCCCGCCAACTGAATGCTCGAAAGCAAAGCGAAGTGTCTGTGTGGGGCCAGCGAATGGTGTCAGTGAGCAAGGAAATGTTTGGATTTTGGGGGGTCCACACGTGAGCCCTGCAGCTGGGGCCTGGCCCGGAGTCAGCCAAAAAAGGATTCCACTCCGAAGAGGGTGTCTGGAGCAGGAGAGTCCCCACCTGAAGACCTGGCCTCAGGAACCCAGGCTGAAGGTGTGGCTTAAGCCATTAGTAGAGGAGGCTTGTGGCAAAGGAATTGCAACTGAAAGACCCCAGCTTGAGCGAGTGGTGAAAGCTAGGAAATCAGGCAAGTGAAAATACAAGACAAGTGAGCTCTAGATACACCACCACACCTGCAGGGCACCAGCGCTCGCTCATGACTAGGGATCACGTCTGATGGTGTCATGTCCCTCAGTTTGCCCCACCCTGGCCTTATCCTGGTCTCCAGTTAAAGGGGAAAACTAGGGGATGAGAGAAGAGAGACTGAAGAAGCCAGCCAGCCAGACCCCCTCCTCTGCAGACGTGCAGGCCAGAAGCAGGCCGGTACCGGGACAGGGAAATGCACATCATCTGAGAGCATGCGGTTTCGCTTGTATCCCAGCAAGGACACTTTACAGCCGAAGGGGGACAGTGCCTGTGACTAAAAGACACCAGGACACTGACGCCTGCGGGGTTCTTCCTGGGGCCTGAACGGTCTGCTCAGCGCTTCTAAGGGGAGCGGTCTGTCTACACCCGTGGGAATTTCATGACCTTGATGCTTCTGAAGACGACCCAGTTCTTAGCGGCGTAATCTGCCACATGAGTCGATATGATGCTCGCTCATGATTGACTCAGGTTTGGAGTCTGGCTCAAGAACCACAGAAGGGACAGGGTTCTCATTCCATTTCACGTGGCACGTGATGATCTGTTCACGCTGGTGTTTCCTTTGATCATAGATCGAGGTGGTGTCTGCTAGGATTTCCCGCTGCTGAGTTATTCTTTGCTCCTTTATCATCAGTACATATTTCGTGAGGATAGTCTTTGGAAATAAGTAAGTGGGTCTGTTCTTCACGTTTTCATTTCCACCATACTTGCTGCACTTCTTTTCTTCTGGCCAAAACAAGATTTGGCAGGTTCGGAGCATCATTCTTGGGTCCAGCACTGAAATCAACAATTTCTCCAAAGGGCCTTAGTTCTTCACAGTGGTAACGAGCACCAGGCCCTTCCTCGCCGCTGGGGTGTCTCCATTCTCGGTCTCCTGCAGTGGGCAGAGCTGGAACATGCACATCCCCAGACACATCTGTATTTGTTCCTTCGTCTAGATGCAGATAACTGAAAACCTTGAGTTCACACCAACACGTCCATCTCCTATCCAACATCATGAGAGCTGGTCTACTGTCCCGTTTTTGTAACTTACTTCTCTGACAATAAGGAAAGTGTAGTTCTGTTCATCTCTAAGACATTGGCTTTGTTGGCCGCTGTCCCTATACACTGCTGATTTCCTGTCCTCTCTTCCCTGTGCAAATGCCCTCCTCCACCTGCATGGGCTTCACCCCCAGGGAGGCTGCCCCTCTGACAAGTTCCTCCCACTGCTGAGGCTCTGACATTCCTGGGCAGACATCTCGCTCCCCTGTGTGTTCCACCGCCATGCTCCAGCTCCGGGCGCCCTCTCTGGGCCCCCACGGCCACCCCTTCTCCCCCGTTCTTGCTTCAGCCCACCTAGTGGCCTTGGGCTCCATATTCAGCACAGAAGGGTAGGGCGGAGAAAGAAGAAGGCCTATTAAGCAGCTTTAAGTAGCAGAAGAAATAAGAAATACAGGGCTTTCAATTCTGATTTGCTTGCCCTTCAAACAACTCCCTAGTATTTCTACCCTTGAACCTAAAGGATCTCAGTTGGCTTAATCTAGAGAAGCATGAAATAGCCATATGCTTTAATGGGTTTTATGGCTGATTTCAGGAACATATGACATAGGTTTTTCTTAAAGAGGTGTTAAAATTGAAGAGGCTCACTCAAAGCATTAGTTACTTATTTCCAATTTTTCTGTAATGAATAATGCTTCCATTGATATTCTTATAGGAAGAACCTGATTATTTCCCTAGGATAGACTTCTAGAATTGAAATAAACTGCTGTTTCAGAGAATGAATATTTTTAAAGATATATGTGTATATAGTCATCCTTTAAATGTTATTTAGATATTATTTAACACTGCAAACTGTTCTATCACACAAATGTAACACATTTAAAAATTAGCCATGTCTCCTGGGAAAACCGAAGGGCAGTTAATGAGATGTGTGTCAGTCCTAACAATGCTGCATTTCACATATCACTATGTGTTTCTTACCTCTGGATGAAATCTTGAGAGGCAGAGGTGAAAAAATTTTTGATTAGTATGAAATAACCCTTAGAACAATAGAACTGGTTGCTGCCTAAACCAGAAATACCCCCGAACCTTGTCACCGCTCAACCTGAAGCTTCGGAGGAAATGGCATCCCGGGGTTTCCTCCATGAGTGGGCCCCTAAGCCAGAAGTTACGGCGCTGTTTCTTAAGATATTATATAAGTTTCAAAATACCATTTTACTAATGTTGTAAATGACAGAAATACAAGCATTATGTGTATAGGGACATAAAACAGACCCTCAACCAGCAAACCCACAGCACAGGAGGGAAAATGAGGTCCCGAGGAGACTGAGCACCCCTTGATGTGCGAATGAACAGGCCCGATACTGACACGTACGGGTACATTTTCGCCATTACCCAAACTGAAAAGTGGGCTCCTTCAAAGGTGAACAGCGATGATATTTTTTTTTACAAAAATAAAAAGCAGGGCCTGTCATTTAAATCTTGTATCCTCTGACTCTCTGTTTAAGTGGCTCACAACACCTCTTTGGAAGACAGAGCCTGCTCCTGGAATCATATTCCCATCTGGGCCTTATTCGCCCATCCCCTCCTCAACCACGACACTGTGTAGCTGCCCCAAACAAAGAATGTACACATTGGATTCATCAGTAAAACTCATATGTTTCTATTTTGTTTTAATTTAAAATAGAACTAAGCCGTAAAATGTAAGAATATAATCAGAGGAAGCAAGGAGTAAACAGTGCCAACAGATACTGGTAAGAATGTAGAGAAGCTGAGAAGTAAGCATCATGGAAAAAAACTAATAAGCATTTATCTCAACCAGGCTATTTTGTGATTGAAAATGGGATATCACTCAACTTGAACTTCTGCCCTTGGTAGAGAAGACTGAAATCTTTTGAAATAAAATTAGATTGGCCTGGGTCTAAACTGTCACTGACTAAATCGCCTGGGACTGGATTCAGCTCTCATCCCCAGCTGGAAGCTCCGACAGGCCTCACTGATCTGTCAGCAGAGGGACTACTGATTCTGTTTGACTTCGTTTCTCTATATTGCTTGGAAATGCTAGCTGCTCTGTATTTTTGCCATTTTTCTGCATTTTTTTTGGTAAACATAACTATGTATTATTGTAGATGTAGTTAGTTATTAATTTCTGACTCGTTGGCATTCCATTCATGATGGTTGTAGAATCCACAGCCCTAGGAAAAGGTGTCTTTCAGCATAGCCTGGAGTTCCTGGCTGGAATTTCTATTATAAATGGATGAGATTAAGCCCACATGGATCTCGTATTTAGATAACCTTGTCACTTTCCATTACCTAATTCTAAACACTAATGAATAAGTAAAAGTCCCCATTGTCCTTCACGACTATGCAAATGTCAGGAAAAGTGTCTACACCAACTAAGGCCATTATCACATTGCCTTCACCAGTAAACAGATTCTATTTAAACAAGATTGATAAACTGTCCTCAGATTTTCCATGGAATCCAAAATTATCACCCATGCTTCTCTTTTGCCATGTAGGTAGGTTCAGCTCCTCTTATTGATTTAGACTTGAAAATTTGAAATTTCCATTCTCACAGATGAAACTACATTTTTCTTAACTCCACAGCACAGGTGCCTATGCAGAGCACAGTGGATTCCAGGAGACGTGAAGGCTGCAAGACAGAGGCTCACGGTCATACTATAGTCACACCATTGAGCAGAATCACACCAGCCGGTCACGGCAGTCTTCGGTAAGCTCTGTGGGTATGTCTAGAAAAATCACCCTTCCAACAGCCTACATAACAGATCATAATCATCTCTGAATATTGACAATGGCCAGATCATATCCAAAAAATATTTTAAAATAATGCAATAGGCTTTTTTTTTTTAACATGCTAGTTCAAGAGTCAGCAAACTACAGCCTACAAATTAAATCCCAATTTTGGGGGGCAGTCTGTAAGCTACGAGTGGTTGGTGCATTTTTAAATGGTTGGAAAATATCCAAAGAAGAGGAATATTTCATGATACATGAAACTTACAAAATTCATGTTTAATGTCCATAGCTGAAGTTTTATGGGTACACAGCCATGCTCATTTGCTTTCATATTGTCTACAGCTGTGTTCAGGCTACAAACGCAGAGAGCTCCTACCGTAGCTGAAGCAGCCTAGATAACAGAACAAACTCTCTGAGACTGTCCCCGTCAAGGCTTTGCCAAAAGGCATGTCTGATCACCATTGTTTGTGTCTTTGTGATGACTTGATACAGGCCAGGCCAGCTGAGCGACTAATTACAGGAGTTCCTTTGTGTTCTGACAGCTTTGAAGATGTCGCCAGGTGTTGCCACCTGCATGACCCACAGATTCCCTCAGAGGAAACTATATGGTCAGGGGAGGGTTAATAGTGGCTGTTTTCATCAGACACTGGCTGTAAACCTTTTTCTTATGACCAATCATCTTATTGTAAACAGATGAATAGTTCATAAGGTTACATCCATATTTGCTTCTTGGTTTTAGAGAATAGTTCCTTCTGACTCACCAATCTTCCTTAGAGCTGCAGACACGTGCATGTATCTCTAGGGGGCTCACAGGGCACAGAAGTGCTGTAAACCTGCCATCATCCCCCTGCGCAGGTGCGTCCCAGCTCACCTAAAACCATGTGTGTGTGAAAAGGTACAGGAGTTGGGCAGAGAGAAGCATGTATCTGGGCTCCGATACACTGTAATACTGTGGTTTATACTAAGAGATATTTGGTCTTCATCCCCGTTTCTGGCACAGAGCTCCTAAAACTCTAGGCATTTCCTAGGCCAAGAGAGTAGTAAAGGTGTCCTTTGTTACATTAATGACGTAACTAAGGTGGGGCTGGTTGCCAGGGAAACCAACCAGAATAGAAGGTTGGAACTTTCAGTGCTACCTCCTAATTTTGGGGATGGCTGAGGGATTGGGATATAACCTGTGGGATATGAATCCCTCACCAGTGGCCAATGATTTAATCAACCATGCCTACGTAATGGTGCCTCCATAGCAACCCCACAGGACAGGGTACAGAGAATGTCCAGGCTGGTGAACCTGTGGAGATTCCGGGACAATAGCGCTCTTGGAGAGGACATGGAGGCTCTGTACCCTTTCTCCATCCCTTGCCCTCCGCATCTCCCCATCTGGCTGTTCCTGAGTTATAGCCTTTCATACTAAATTGGTGATCTAGTAAGTAAAATGTTTCTCTGAGTTCTGTGAGCCACTCTAGCAAATTGGAACCCAAGGAAGGGGCTGTGGGAACCTCAGTTGATAGCTTGGTCAGGAAATAGCCTGGGCCTGTGATGGGCAGCTGAAGTGGAGGGCAGTCTTGTGGAACCGAGCCCTGAACCTGTGGGATATGACACAGTGTCCAGGTAGAGGGTGTTAGAAATGAGCTGAATCATAGAACATGGAACTCATGTTGCTGAGATTGCTGGGTGGGGTGGGGGAGACCCCGGACCCAGCTACACACAAACATTGGTATTTGATCATGAGAGCTGCTTTTAATACACGCCAGTCCCTGGGAAACAGCTTCCAGGGGGTCCATACTTGAGGTGCGGGTGCCAAGGGCTCCACATACAAGAATTCATGGCGAAGATTGACAGTCACATGTCAATTCTTTATCCTTCTGTTGATGACCAATTTCTTGTCATTCTCACTGCTCCTATTTTGATGGATTCCATGTCTATTTACAATTTTATAAACTGCAGATGAAAAACAAAACAATAGCAAATCACTGCAGGGATCACACCCCCAGCACACTTCTTACCAGCCCAGTGGAGAAGGAGCTGGGCGGGGCCGGCACAGCCTCTCTGCGCCTTTGTGGGTGAGCCCGGCCTCAGTCATTAGATCTCCTCCCCACTTGTTTTTGGAAAGCCTGTGTGTTTTCTCCTCCACCCTCTGAGATCACATGACCAAGCTTCCTCCACTTCAGTTCAGCAGCCCTGGTGACACCTGTGGGGCAGGGACCGTGTTCCTTCCAGCTCTCAGTTCCTAGTTAGACATCCGCTTTCCTCCAGCTTGTCGTCCTAAAGCCTCGTTTACAGGTTCTTCTGCCATGGACTGCTCTCCTTTGGACACATTCAGCCCGTCACATTTGGTGGGGAGTAGCTCAGAACAGAAATCCCTCATATACTTTAGTGATACCATTGACCATTTTGCCTGACTGCATATATACCTTCTCAGCACCTGACTTTTTGGTAAAATGTTAAAAATGAACACAAAGCCTGGGTGCCTTTTTGGCATGAAGTTCTTCTCCTAAACTCCCTGTTAATTTACTGAGGATTTGTGATCTCCCTACCCAGAGCCTCCACTCAGATCCACTCTGCTACATTGGTCTCTAAAAAGCATTAACGAGTAAGAGTCAACACTTATCACTGAATGCATATAGTTGATGTATTATGTACAGACTTTGAACTCATTCTTTTACTATTGCACAAAAACATGGTGCAAAATACCAGCCAGGGTAAGAACAAAATTAATTATTTTCAAGTTACCTCATCATGTGTTGCACATATCATATAAGTAAGATGACAGATTAAGGAACGGAATCAGTGCATGATTACTTAGTGTGGAAAAAGCAAACATTGACAAATTCAGTGGAAGTATGATGTGCTGATTTCAAGACAAGTCACTATTGAAGGCCTCCAGGGATTAACACTATGCTGAATTTATTATGCCTGTTTGTTTTTGGCTGGGAAAATGAGGACAAACAGCAATTGCTCTGTTATTTCTGAATGGATTCCAATTTGGAGAGTGTTTTAAGCACTACCAAAGAAAGGAACCTAGTATTTAAAAGGGAACAAGATAAGTTAAAAATACACATGGGAAATAACAAGGTAGTTTTAGTCTGGATAATTCAAGTTAATGGATCTAGGCACCAGCAGTCCAGATCACAGCCAGTCAGCAGGGGAAACACTTAGAAAGCTGTGAGCAACAGTGCTAGAAATGACCCACTAGATCACGGAATGGACAGGAGCTTGCAACTGGAGAGGAGGCACATCCACTGTGACCTCAGCCCCGACCAAGGCGGCATCACGCTCCGAGGTGCACGTCGTCCTCCCTCTGTCACACATGAAGCCAGAGGACATTCAGGAGACAGAAGGAACTCTGTGCCATTCGGTGTACCTCAGTGACAGAGATGTGTGATAAAATTTGAGGGGCACAGGGATGTGAATATCAAAGGAAGAGAAAAATTCACTCAGAAAATACTTGAAAGGACCAGGGTCCATGAGGACACTCTGGCCCCATACATGGTGGAAAAGAAGTGAAAATATTTTTTAGAGTGTGTTTTTCCAAGAACACAGTAGTATTCTGTGAATCATTTCATGGCACACCAATGGTAGATCCAGATTCAGAGCATAAGTGATTTGCATTCCCATCTGTAGATGTGAGGACTCCACTTGGAAATATTGGGAAGATATAAACAGCAAGGAGGGAAACGGGTTGATTTTGTGGATAGGCAGAGTCAGGGTTTGAAATTCAGAAATAGCATCATATAGGGAATGCATGTGTTTCAAGATAAGTGGTTTCAGTATCCTGCCTTATTTCAAATATATGGCAGCGTATTCCTGTTGCCTCTGATACCACGAAGCGTGGGGTGCAGTATCACTAGGCAGACGGCCTCAGTGACCCCCGATGCCAGCCCTGGGAATTCCCTGCCCAACTGTAACAATAGTGTCCTTTCGGATTTTAATAACACCTGTCACCCAGTGGACTCAAGACCCCCCTAAAACTTCATTACCTGCAACATTCCCATTAGGTTGGTGGTCTGTTTTGTTATTCGCTGCAAAGGCAAGAATCATATCAGGGGTGTGCAATTTAGCTAATATTATAATTCACATCAGTTAAAAAAAAATCTTGTATAATAATTGGGCTCACAATTCCCTACACATTGGTGCAGTGTATCTAATTACCATATTAATTTTTACTGAACTGCACCTTGACAATTAATGTATTTAAGGAAGGTGAACTCTAAATGGACTTTGCCCTTCACACATAAGCAAAAAGTAATGCCTTCCTGTGTATTCGCACTGGGCATGAAATCTTCCTCATAAACTCTTTGTTCATTTACAGGGGAATTGATAAGGACTATGAATGTACTCTTTCACTATTTCCTAAAAACCTGGTTCTCTCCATGGAAGGTTATCTTCTTGGAACTGAGAGCCAAACGAATGGGGCTCCCTGGATTTCTCACCTGGTGGTGTTTAATGCGGTAGCAGATCCACGGACTCAATGCACAAAAATATGACCCCAGAGAATTCAGAGGGCAGTTTCGCCTTCACACCATCATATGCCCTTTAGCAACTGTACGTTTCCTTTTCCCATACCTTCTACTGCCTACCTCATCCTTCTTCCAAAAACCTCAGGGCTTAGTCCTTCTCATGTTCAGGATAGCCCATGATTGGATGGTGAGTATATTATTACTGTTTATATCTGTTTTGAACAGAACAAACACCTATCCATATTCCACTGAGATGACTAATGTTAGGTTCTCACAGCCTTAAATATTAATGTATATGTGTATTGTTTATCTAAAAGGTATATAACCAACTGGTCAAATCCATCATTTCATTGAAAGGGTAAAAAGTGACCTTGAGTCTTTGGTTTTGTCTCTTTTACATGTGCAACTTGGTGAGCTGAGTGTTGGTTGGACGGCATTGCTGGCAGTCAGGACTGGATTTGTTTCCTTAACAGTTTCGAGTAATACAGCAAGACAATAAAAAGCAGTAAAAAGGGCAGCTAACATGTGCCTGTCGTTCCCCATGCCAGGCATAGTGATGGACACTTGCCCCTATTAGGGGAACTTTATGAAGTGGGGCCTATGACGGAGTGCCAGATCTTTCTAAGTGTGTGGCCCTGGGCACGGTGTGGGTCTCACACCCAGGAGCCAGCCCCGCTCGTCCTCCGCTAAGAATGAAAGTGGAGCCTGCAGGGAGGCACCCTGCATTCGATAATTCCACAAAGGCAAGCTTGGCCTCCGCCGCTCCCCACTTCTGACAACTGAGGAGAAAGGCTTCTGTGTTTCCCAAATCAAAAAAATATTTGACTAGTTTATACATTTAGATAAAATTTGGTCACATGGTGTTTTTCTATTATGTATCCTATGCAACCCAGGAGCTGCCATGCTTCATTCTTGCCCTGGGGGTGCACACATACACACGCACACATTTTCCTCGATACATCTTGCTAAATGAACCGGATGCTTCTTCCTTATGCAGATTTGTACCTTTCTAAGGATGATGGGACTCAGGAGTTGCCCATGCTGGTAGATCATTTATAGGAACTAACCAACCATTTGTTCATAGGCTTCCAACAGTTGATCTTTTTCAGAATAATTAGTGTCAGAGAACTAATGGTTTGATAATCATATTTAGTTCTAAAGTTTCACAAATCAGGACACTTCAGATGTATTCTCTCCTCATTTTGTGTATCTTGAGAAATGCAATTTATAATATTTCTCACGAAAAATATTTCGCTTTTTTTATATTGGTTAGTAGTGTTCATGCTTGACCCCCAGTTCACAGCACTCATCCAGGAGGCTAAAAGTGACAATTGCTCCAGATCCTTCATTTCTGCTTCATTTCACAGAATCACAAATTCTCCATCTGTTTCCTTGAAACAGTATTTCAGGACACCTCCTACCGGTATCACCACAGCAATTATTACCCGGCTTCATTACTAGAAATGAAAGCGGGGTACTGGAATTAATGAACGTCACTTGCATTATTTTGTGCTTAAATTTCCTTAATATCTTAATTTGTCTGCCAAATGTTTTAAAATAATGCTTCATATCTTATTCTGCTAAAGTAAAAAAAAACTTACGGAGTATTTTTTAATCTTTTCTTCATCTACTAATAGATTACTGAAAGCAAATTCTTCCGCATATAGTCTTTTATTCCCCATACCTGAGTGAATCTACTCATACCTATTTTATACTTATAATATTTTACTTAAAGAATTATAAAAGCAGCTAATTTTAGTTGATGAACTTCACTTTAATGCAAATGCTCAACTTAGAATTAATTCCATGAAAGAAGGTATTTGAACAACAATCAAAACTCCCGAGTGATTTTAACCTTGAGTTATTTTTACAGTTAAAAGGAATAGGTAAAAACTCATTTCACCGTGCTAATATGAAAAACCATTTTCAATGTAATGTTGACAAATGCTGGTAAGTTTACAAAGCAATAGCAAATCCTTATTGGCTGCAGTAGCCAGTCTCCAAGCTGACCCTATTAGACCACAGAACGCCCTCCTCTCTCTCCCCCTGTTTCTGCCTGTCTGTCTGTCTGTCCCTCTCTCTCTCTTCCTCTCTGTCTCCTTCTCCCTCAGGCCACTCAACCCGGGGAAGCCAGCTGCCATGTTGTGAGTACCCTCTGGCAGCCCATGGTGGGACTTGTATAGCAAGAAACAGAGATCTCTGGCCAAAGCTGGTGAGGAACCAAACCCCGGGGATGAGCTGAGAAGCAGATCCTCTAGCCTAGCTGAGACTTGAGAGGACCGTCCGTCAGCTGCAACCTCATGAGAGACCCCGAGCTAAACCACCTAGTTAGGCTACTGCTGGGCACATGACACTCAGAAACTATGTGGGATAATAAAAGTTGTTTTAAGCTGCAAAGATTCTGGAGTAACTGTTACATAGCTATGGATAACCAGTACATACCCAATATTATTGTGGACAGAAAATAAAAAGAATAGAATCATATCCAGATAAAACTATCACAGGGAAGGGCTTTCTTTTACGTTCTTTATTTAGGGTTGTCCATTTTTATTATTATGTAACAGTTAAATCAAGAATAAACATTAAATATCTTTAATACGATTAAAGATATTTGATGTAGAAATAATCGTATCTATGATTTAGACAGAATTTTCTTCGTTATCCCAGAACTCATCTGCTGGGTTTTTCAAGTCTTTTAATCTGTTTTACCTGTTTAACTCTATTTCCTACCACTTCTCAGCAGCATTTAGGGTCTAGCCAGACTTCATCCTGCATCCAAAGATAGTAAGTCTTTAGTAGTATGTTCTCACTTCTTCATCCCATCATATAAAACCCTAACTTGTCTTCAAAATACTGTTGAAACTCCACCCTGCTTGCCTTACGGAGAGCTCCCTTCTTTGGACTAGATTACTCAAGTTGGCAATAATTGCAAATCTCACTAGTTTATATGCCTTTCATTTAGTATGTGTTCATGCTGATTTCTCTTTAAGGACATGAATTCATAAAATGCAAGGATTCCAAGAGCACTGAATGTATGTAATTCATACAATTAAATTCTGGTGGATTAAAATGATGACCACACAATAAACACATACTCTGTGGGGCTTTGTGGCTTACTAGCAACTTTCATAAATATCGTCTCATGGAGCCTCGCAAACCATTGAGCTAAGACACTGTTAGAGGCTAAATTGTGTCCCCCCCGAAATTTGGATGTTGAAGTCTGACCCACAGGCCCTCAGAATGGGATTTCACTCGGAGAAAGGCCTTCAAAGAGGTGATTAAAGTCTGATGAGGTCATGCGGGTGGCCCCCATCCCATCTGGCACTCTTGTAAGAAGAGGAGACCAGGACCCGGACACACACACAGGGGCGCCTATGTGAGGCCAAGGGAGAGAGCGGCCGTCTCCCGGGCAAGGAGAGGGTCCTCCAGTGGACACCTTGATTTCACACTCTCATCCTCCAGAAATGTGAGAAAGCAAATCTGTCGTTGAAGCCACCTAGTCTGCCGCGCATTCTTACAGCTGCCCCGCAGAAGCCCAGCAAGCTAACATTTCCACAGAGACGGAGCTCAGGCCCCTTAAGGAGGAGCAGGCCTGAGACTGAGTCCAGAATCTCCGACTCCCTACAGCCCTCGGGCCACTTGAGCACTTCGATCTCTAGAAACAGAAGTATATTAAGTAAATACTGCCTTTATTTTACCGTCTTGACTTAATGTTAAAAGGGTTCACCATATATGTCTTTTCAAGAGGGTAGTCAGGTCAGTTGGAGCCAAGCGTTGCTCACAGTGAAATGAATTAAGATTTAAAGACAAGCGATTCTCCAGTCTGTGGTGATCTTTGAGGACAGTTGAGGTGAAGAATATCCACTGTGTGTGTGTTTTCATGTGGGAAAAACATATTTAACATCACTGACCTATCTTCCACTCTGCTCCTTACTTCTGATTATTCCAATGCAGATTAGTGAAAAGCAATCTATTTGGAACATTAAGAGAAGACCACAAGGTTATATGAGGTTCAGTGGCAAGATGGCTGCTATTTGCTCTCAGTGTGGGGAGGAGGATGAAATGAGATTGGAAAATGTATCAAATTGGATGATGAATACATGGGATTCATTTTACTATGGCATATTATTTTATGTGCAACGTTTTCTCTAAATGTAAAAATAAGGGGAAAACTCTCCAGAAATGGGTCCTTGAGTTTCTGACTTTAATATTTGGTTAGCTGATTACCAAACCAATTTCCTGGCAGACACAGGAACAAATGGATGATACAGAGCCTGCTTGTTTACTGAGGCCAGAAGAGAGACTTGTGGCTTGTATCTCCTGCCTGGGATCTACTAGACAGACTATTTCATGACGTTTTTCTTCAATGATAAAGTGTTCTTCTTGGGAGAACCCAGAGGCCTTCTCAGAGAAGTACACTCTTGAACTTAGACCTGGACTGTGAAGTGCAATGAGTTGACTGGAAGCAAGACAGGGCCAATGAGAAAATGAATCACTTGGAAAAGGAGTTAAGGACTAGGGTGGCTGACTCAGCCAGAGCACAGGACTCTGGGCAGAGGATCTGGGGAGCCTGGGCCGCCGCACCTGGGCAGGGACACCCGTCTTTGACCCTACCCCTGGGGACAGTCGTGTCTGCAAGCATGACAGTAATGGATGGGAAACCCATCCACGGATGCCAAAGGCCAAGACTGGAGATTAGGGAAGAAATTCAGCTTCTGAAAATGAAAGTAGACTGAGGTGGAAAGGATGACAGAGCTATGGTGACATGTCTGGGTGCCATCGCTTATCAGTCTGGTCCCTTTCCCGTCTCAGCCTGCCCTGTGCCTTTCGGACCGGATTCTTGTCCCGTCTCTAGCCATGCTGCTATTGGTACATCCTTTTCAGCCCCTGCTCCAGCATGTTTACTAACGTCACTAATACTGCTGGGAGTGTTGCTTATACTGAGAGCAGGACTAGCAAAAGTGGGACAAAAGGAAAGCAGGGCTGAGGTCAGTCAGCCAGAGACAATAATTGAATAGATGTCCAAATAAAAAGGCGGCTACAGAGGGACACGAATTTAGAAACAGAAGCAGAGACACATATAGAGGGTCACAGGGCTAGGCAGCCAGGGGCTTATGGTTAGACAGGGGAACAGCCTGAGGACCTGAGGCAGGACCAGCCCCGGGTATTCACTTTCAAGTCACTCCTTAGTCACTGCAGCCCAGTAAGGAAGGGCTTCCTCTGTTTAAAAGGCCAGGAATGAGGCAGACAACTCTGTTCAACTTGACCTTCCATCGAAGGAGAAGGATGTCATTATTCTTCCAGCTTGGGAGCATACATTTCTGTTTCTGTTGCCAGCTTGCAAATATCTTCTCTCTCATTCATTTATAATTTCATGTGTTTCTCAAAAATATGTTAAATAGCTAGTATGTGCCAGGCACTGAGGCTACAGCAGTGAGCTAGATAGCGTCTATGTCTTCAAAGAGTTTCCCATCTAGTGAGATGCACAAGGAAATAATCAATTTCTGTGCAAAATAATTGACTGGGAAATTACACTGAACTTGAGGTAAGCTGGTAAGAGGAAATACTTGTGCTAAAAGTATTCCAAGTTATCGCAGGATCTGTGCCATACACTGAGTAATAAGCAGCTGAAAGTAATTAGCATATGCTTAGGTCACAAGTTTAGCCTGGTCTCAGCTGGGTGTTTCTCCTTACCTGAGCTTGCCTTGCTCCTATCTGGAGGGAAAGGGCTGCGGCTGACCAGGGTGGCCCCAGCAGGATGGACCCTTTTCTGCTCCACGTGTCTCCTGTCGTGCAGTGGGATGGCCTGGGCACATGCTCATGGTGACGGCAGGAGAAATGAGCAAGGCCCAACCACTGAGCCTTTCAAACCTCTGCTTGCATCGCTTTGCTAAACACCATGAGCCAACCAAGTCACGTGGCCAGGCAGAGTGCAAGTGGGAGGCCATCCCTAGAGCTGCAGGCTCAGGCCCGGGGGCCATGCGGCTGCTGTTCCACTGGGGGCAGCACATCTGCCACCGTCTTGGTCTCTCATCAGCTCCCGGAATGGAGAAAGGTATTCAGTTAAGTGGTCAATGAACAGGGTATTTGAAAGTATCCCAAGGAAAGTATACAGATCTAGGCAGCAGGGTGGCCTTCCTTTATGGCCCAGGACAGCCTAGGATGTGTCACTTAAGCTGCACTACCCCCTGGGGAGGTTTTGATCCCCTCCTGATTGTGTGACTGCCCCTTTGCCACGCAGCCCTCCCCAGCGCTGGGCTTGGCCTCACATCAGATCAGGAAGAGCAAAGGGTCCTACGATGCAGGTGGACAGGGGGGTGGGCAGAAAGGGCGGCTCATGGTCTCAAGGGTCCGTCCCGTCACGTGCTCACCCTGTGGTGTCTTCAGATCATGAAGGGGGCGTGCTGACAAAAGGGTCCCTGCCACCCTGGGAGAATTATACAAATGACAACCCCTCCTCTGGGACCAAGAAGAGACACTGCCGTGGCAATACCAAACTAAATGGTGGTCCTAGAATGCAGGCAGTCCTGAACTGTCTGCAGACCCCATGATGAGCTCCAAGGAGACAGAAAATGAGAGGACCTCAGTAAGGAGCCATCAGAGGGGCAGACGGTCCTTTGCTCCTTAGAGAGACACTCATCAGATCTGTGCTCTGCAGAGGGAGCACAGGTTGCTGCCTGAGGCCCCCCAGTCAAAACCTCATCACTGAGGGGAAGTCAGCATTTCAGAAAGTGACAGCCACTGGTCGGTGTACTCAGACATCTAAGCAGCTTACATATTTTCAATCCTTGAAATAAATTTGGTTTATTACAGACACTACTTGTCACATATGTATAAAATAAAAATACTTGTGTATTATATACATGAAACAAGAGTTGCAAGATTTTTGTACAATATATATGTATATTTTATACATGTTTCATATATATGTACATATACATAAATATATATATACACACAGAAATATATTTTATATGTATCTATGAAAGTTCAAATTAACCATTATTCTTAAAGATATCTTTTAATATTTAGATAAAACAAACTAAACAGAATTTCCCAGAGAAAACATAGTTCTCTTTCTCTTTTATATTTTTTAACAGATAAGTACATCAGGGAAAACTCCATTGCCAATGTATAACTACCATAAGTATATAGTGTAGTGGTTAAGATCACACTATTTCTCATCAGTTATGTGCACTTTGGCAAGTCCCTGTATCTCTCTAATCTACGGAATGGTGATATTAATTACGCTTATGCATAAGGCTGCTGTGGGAATTGAAAGTTAATGCATGGAAAATGTTTGGCATAGTTCCTGAAACACTGCGCTGGAAAGCACTATTGTAATTGAGAATCTACCATTAACTTGGTGATTCTGAGGTTGAGATTGTCAAAACTTAATTTAAGTAATGTTCATTAAGTGCCTGGGATTCTATTACACTCTGGAAGGATGTAAAAAGGAAAGCAGTACTCGCCTTTCCCCTGAGGAATTCATGGGCTGGGAGGTTGCCTTTACATACAGGAAAACAATGTAATGTCATGAACTGTTGTAAAAAGACACAGGCCCAGAACCAGGAAGAAGTGTGGTCACTGATGGCTAGAGAGATGAGGGGGGTGTCCCAGAGGTGATGAGACATTAGGGCTCCTTGCAGGGAAAGGAGGGACTTTGAGTAGCAAAGGGGGGAGAAAGAATTCCAGGCAAAGGAATAACTTGAGAGAATTTAGAGAAGTTGGGAAAATCCAAGTGCATTTTGTCTCTGTAACCTCACTGGGGTTGGAGAAACGAGCTCCATGATATTATAATTCATATCATAGAGTTCACACATGGTATATGTGAAATCACAGTTGTAATTCACATTTAATTATACTTTGATGGTGTGATTATTTACAGCCAACACGCTCCTATGACTGTGTATTGTCTTCTGTAACAGTGAACACTCACCGTGGCAAAGGAATGCAAGCACCATTCATTCATTAATTCAGGGAGCATTCATGTTGCGCCACTAGGTGCCAGTCAGGCCAGGCAGGAGGACCTGCAACACGAGACGGTAAGATGCACAGTTTGTTCTCAGGAAGTGTGCCATGGGTGGAGGGAGAGACCAGTTGACAGGCCATCGGGATCGGGAGGCAGTGTGATGGTCCTGGGCCAGCAGGGGACCTTGCTGTCTGGCTTGGAGAGCTCCTAGGAGGGCAAGGAGTGCAGACACAGGACGGGTAGTGAGGAGGAAGGAAGTTTCTGGAAGAAGTGACACATCAGCCCGTCCTGCAGGATACAGGTAAGAAACAGGTAGATCTAAAAACGAATCGCTTCTCTTAGACTGCTGAAAGTGCTGTTATTTTTATAATATAATTTACGAGTGATGGTGGTAAAGACAGAAACGTGCAATTGGATTATTCTTACTTTGAAACATAATCTGCTCTAAACTTCTCTAAGAGTTATTTTTTTTTCTTTTTATGAAACATATACTAAAACGTGATGGTGAAATTGTTGCTTGCAGATAAGGTCAAATGCACTTTCAAACTGTATCTTGCTCGGAAGGCTGAGCGATGTGTCCACAGAAGCATGGCATCATGAGGCATTTTTCAGCAATGACTCTAGGATTTATGAAGACATTCCTGCCATGTCTCTCAACTTCAAGTCATTACTGGGAGTCAGTTGGGATATCATTTAGGATTGTGGACTTGGAATCTGACTGCTCCAGTTTGAAGGTGTGTGTCTCAGCGAGTCATTTCCATGTCAGACCTAGAGCACCGTGAGGATGAGCCACAGTGGCCGCTAGTGTGAAGGTTAGAGGTGGGGCCCGTTCATCGGCAGTTAGAGCCCTGTCGGTAGTGGCATTGTTGCTGTTACGATTACTGTCGTTACTATTATTGGATTCTGTTGGATTCTGCCATTGACCCTGAGAGCTGACTGGCTCTGACCTGAGCTGCTTTGCTGGCCCTTCTTTCCCATTCACTTTCAGGGTTTCCCATCTCATTTCTGGTTTCCCTTCTCTGGCCTCAGGAAGTCCCCCTCTTGCACCTGCTCACCCGACCCCCGACCAGTAGAGACTTCATACTGAGCCAAGACTCAAAGTGTGGGAACCAAGCAGTCCTTTTCACCCAATGTGTACTTCAAAAAAGGAAGAGCTAAGCAAAGTGCGACCGTCCCAGTGAAAATGAAAACATTTCCAGTAGTGGGGAAATAGATCACAGTGGAATTCAGTCTGAATTTAGGAAGGTTAAGACCATTTTGGAGAGTCCAGGAATCCTGCAGTAATCACGATACTAGTTTATAGATGTACCTTGCACCAGGCATGCTCTGGAGGCTTTACATGAATTAATTCATTTTCTCTCTTAACAAACTTAGAAGGCAGTTGCTATTGTTACACCCATTTCCCAGATGAGCACAGTGAAGCACAGACTGTTTATGTACTTGTACAGGGACGCTGATTTCGAGTAGCAGCAGCAGGGAGCCATGGAGCATGCCCACGACCAGCACCCCACAGCTCCAGGCACGCGTTGACACACACTGCCATTCTACGTGTGAGCCAGGATATTTCCTGCTTGAATTATCTCGGGGTGTCCTGTCATTTACTGGACTCTTGTGTTACCTTGCTTTTCTCCTGATTGGAAGTTGGAAACATCAGACTGTGCTGCCCTCCACCCACAGTAGTTTATTCTGGACAAACTGTGTCTACCCCTTCGGTATGTATCTCGACAGCCTCATGAGTCATCGTGTAACTTTTTACTCTTCAGTGTTTGAATTCATAGTGCTTTGAAGTATTTCTCAAAGTATCATGCCTATGGCAGGCATCTCCAGACCCTTTGCTCTGAGGAGGGCAGGTCTGAAGACACGGCAAGGACAGAAATACAGCGGTGACCAGGTTGTGTGCTCATGGCAGGGAATGCCGGGTCAGGACCGGACCAGCTGCCCTCTCTCCCTGAAACCTCAGGACAGCAGTTTGCAAGGGAGAATGCCTGCAAGTCCCCAGGTGGTCCTGGATCCCAGATTATAGAGCATTTCGGGGGTTCCCCACTCCTGGTGGACTCCACACACTGTGTTGCCTCAGGTAAGAATTTGTGAGGAAGGATGTACTTAATGTAACTTAATTAAAATGAAATGATCAGTAAGACTGAGTGGACTATGGGTGCATCTGTCAGAGAAGAAGCCCAGCTACTCCAGCAAGTTCATCCTTAGTTTAGAAAAATCATTACATTTTGATTTTAAAAAAATGGATAAGTTCAAACACATAATTGCCTGAATTCTTTCATGAAACTTACTTTTTGTGACTGAAGTCAAAAGGCCACAGCCTCTCCGCATTCCTGACAAAAATGTTTGAATTGGTTCGTTGCAAGCTAAGTAAGTTTCTAAAGGAAAAAATTCACTGCAGGGTCCTCTCTGCAATCCAGCAACATCCATCAGCATGGCAGTACATCCAAGACGGTTCAGAAATAGAAGCATTCATTTCTGGTTTTCTAGGGTCCATTTTCTTCCCTAAACCACTAGCTGGAGTGCAGAGTGCAGGAGCTGGGGACAGAGACTCTGCATCCCCTGTTTTTGAATAGTTACCAAGCCCAAGGCAGAGAGATGGAGTATGAGTGGAGCTCTGCTCTGCAGAGTTGCCCGTCTGATGTCACTGCTGTGCTTTGCCAGACATTATTATCAGTATTGATGGCATTACTGACTTTCTGGTCCCCTTACTGAGGACCCAGTGTGTGGCTTGGACCCTGCAAAATTTGGCTTCAACCTGCTGCAAACATCACAGAGCTAGAAATTCATACTAGTACTAGGATTTGGGGGGATGTTTTGCACAGAAATCATATGAGAGCCTGATAAATGCCTTGCTAAAATCAAGACACACCATACGGTTTGGGTCTGCACTATCTGTGTAATAACATTATTAGGAATGGAAATAATGTTCCACTGGGTGTACCTCAGTTTTAGAGAACTAGAGACAATGGCAGTGTAACAAAGCATTGTAGCAGAAAAGGCCAAGTATAACTGACAATAACAAGTAATTTCTAAATGACTAGAAGGGGAAAAAACTGCTGATTTTACAGTGAACAGTGGAGTCATGACCTCGTAGAACTTCCACTTTGGCATTTGGATTAGAAACCCTGTGAATCTGTTGGAAATACGGGTTCCAAGAAATAAAGAATGAACAAAAAACCCTACAAAAATCTAGGCTCTGAAAATGAGTGTTAACACTTTTGTAAATCTGCCAAGATTCTCAATACAACTGCCAAAGTTTTGATGCCCAGAAAAACACAGCGGAATCGCTAACATGCGTGCTGCCTAAGTGACTATTCACCGAATGAATGCTGGAGCTTACATGGGACGGCTTTCCCTGGCTGACTAATATATCAAGCATGGTACTTGTTTTGTGCTCTGAAAAACTTGCTCCATTACCATAGTAACCTCTGCATGTTGGCGGAAGCTGATGTCATTCAAGGTATTATTCATTCCTAGTGAATTGATACTCAGAGGGCTAATCGTCTCAGGGAAATTAAAAGAACTAAGGATACGAACTGGTCAAACATTACTTAACCCTTCCACCTCACACAGTCCTCACATGCCCACCGAAGGGGCTACTGAGGGCAGTGTAAATGCTGCCTGCATACACAGGATGATTGCAGAGCGAGCGGTGCTGTTACATCACAGCTCTCTGCTCAGAGGGCTCATAGCACCGTATCAGCCTGTTCAGGCTGCCATCACAAATACCACACATTGAGTGGCTTAAGCAACAGAAATCTATTTTTGTACAGTCCTGGATGCTGGAAGTTGAAGATCAAGGTGCCGGGCATTTTGGTTTCTGGTAAGGACCCTTTTCCTGTCTTGCAGAAGACCACCTGCTGGCCATGTCCTTTCATGGAGGAAAGAGAGAGCGTTTTGGTGTCTCTTCATCTTCTTTCAAAGACATCAGTCCTGTTGGATTGCATTCCTGCCCTTATGACCTCATTTATCCTTAATTAGCTCCCTGAATGTCCTGTCTCCAAATACAGTTGCACTGGGGGTTGGGGCTTGAACATGTGAATTGTAGATATTGGGGGAGGGGCACAAATCTGCCCGTTAACAGCCTACCTCTTTTATGTTCAAGGACAAAAACCTAGAGTACATTTCTTGATGCATAGTTTTATTATTTCATTTGAACAGGAAGGTACGACCAGGTTCATGTATCATAAAGACCAAGATAATCTTGTATCTGAACCTGAACACAGGTTAGTATCATGGTAAAATATATTTCTGTATCTGTATGTTATAACTGTGCATGTACATAAGCTTACATTAGAAATATTAAATATTCATTGGAATTTAGGTTTAAGTGCAAAAGGAAAGAATAGCTACATTATATATCTTTTGACCATTAATATAAATCGAGGCATTCTCTTCCATGAGTTTCAACTTTAGTCTGACATTTGGATTTGTCTTCATGTTAGACACATGTATGGTGGTATTCATGGGACCACAAGGACTTGGAAGCCAATTGGCATTCCATGGAGACTGCCCAGACCCTGCCGCCACTGTAGTCCCAGTAATGAAGACTTGACTTGTGTACACTACGGGGACAGTGTGGAGCCATCGGTCACACAGGCAGCAGTGACTCCCAGCTTCACTGAGTCATTCAGTGGATGTTCATGACTTTGGGAAGCGGGCAATACCTTTCTAGAAAGCTGAGAGTCAGGGTAATGAGGGGCTGGCATTCACACAGGAGAAATCTGAAGAAGTGCAGAAGACATGGAGAGTTTTGGAGACATGCAGGGGGTCCGCACTGAATGTTCTCAAGAGCACTGACAATCACATGGAGCATTTACTGCTGAAGGAGGGAATTCCCAGGTGGAGGAAAGGACTAACCTAAAGAGACAGAGGAACACTACCTGAGACTCACACAGGGATGGGAATAGTGCCTGTTTCTACAAGCCAGACTAGAGAACCTTCACCTATCAAATCTTAAAAGTAAGACCTAAAAAGATCAAATTGGTTCTAAGTAATGAAACCACATATCAGAGAAAATATCAAGAATATTTATAGGAATACAGCAACATCCAACAGCAGAAGGTAAAATTCACAACATCTGGTATTCCATCAAAAATTATCAAGCTTGCAAAGAAGCAGAAAAATTCTATCCACAATGAGGAGAAAGATTAATCCATTGAAACCAGAACTGACATGGATATCAAAATTAGAAAGCAGAGTCACTGAACAGTCACTACAACTACATTCTGTGTATTCCAGAGCTAGAGGGAAGACAAAATGTGTTAAGCAGAGATGTGGACAGTCTAAAAACACCCAAATGGAACCCTGAAATAAAACTACAAATGTCTGGCATGAAAAATACACTGGGGGGCTTTAATAACAGTTTATAACTACAGAAGAAAACATGACTGAACCTGTAGACACAGTAATGGAAACTATTCAAAACCAAACACACAGAGAAAAAAAAGCGGCCGTACACACCAAAAACATCGGTGGATCTTAGGATGTCTTCACATGGCCTAATACTCTAGTTATTAGGAACTCTATGAGACCTCTACTCTAGTGAATTCTATTCAGTATTATACTGCAGGTGTTAGCCAGTGCAATAAGGCAAGAAAGAGAAATATAAGGCATCTTGGTTGGAAAAGACATAAAACTGTTCATTTATAGGTGGCGGGATAGTCTATGTAAAGACTCCTTTGGGAATACACGATGAAGGCTTAAATATGTGCCACTCACTGTACATCAATTACACTTCAATAGAACTGTTAAACTTACAATTTTTTTGGAATATTTTTCCCTCCAATAAGGCTTGGATTTTGAGCTTTGCTCTTGTTCCTTCAAAAACCTGATTTTGTAAAAAGAATGAGTCTTTCCAATATCCCTTGGGGACACAGTGGTGGGCCTAGTGTTAGAGTAAATATTTCTAAAGTTTTAGGCAAGGAGGACAGGAGCCCTTAGTCTTTAAGGAGAGGAGTTGTTTCATGACCATGGAGTCAGTGATTGGGAATGTCCATGGGCTGCCAAGTCATTTGTTCAATCAAAATATAATTGATGAGCCATAATGAGCACTGGTCCCAGGAGATTCAGGAAAGAACAAGAGGCCGTGTTTCCGCTTCTATGGAGCTTTCTATTTCGTGGGGCAGAGATCCAGCAAATTAACATGAAACAGGCTAGGTGAGGATTCTCACCTTAAAAAGGAAGCAGGGAAGAGGAGAAAGATGGAGCAGGGTGGGTGGTGAGGCAACCTTTGCAGAGAGACCCCAGGAAAGCTGCAGAGGAGCCCCACAGCTATGGGGGGGGCTCAACGGACCCCATGGAGCCCAGAATGAGGGGAGGGGCATAAAGGCATCAACGATTTAGGACGTTGAAATGGATGGGAAGCCTTGAAAGGCTTTGAGCAAAGGAGAACCAAGGCCCAAGTTTGGTTTTAAAAGGATGATTTTACCTGCCATGGGGGGGTGGACTGCAATCAGGGTGAAGGTGGCAGGAATTCCAGTTCAGAGACTGATCCACAGCCCGCGTCACTGGCACGCTGGCTCAGACTAGGGGACAGCCTTGGAGGTGATGAAGTGTGAAGTGTGAGTGGCCACTGCCTGCAGCTGGAAGGGAGAGGCAGCCAGCAGAATTTGCCCATGGGTGCATGTGTGCAGAGCAGAAGGCTCCGGGTGGGCCAGTAGGTGCTCAGTCCAGGTAGAGTCGCCCTGTACTTTGGTGGATGAGAGTCCAGGAAGGGAAAGCAGCCTCCAACAAGTCGGTGTGGAGCAGGTTTCAACATTCACATGTCACTGAACAAAGGTAGAGTTGTATGTATAATGGTGTTTTCATTCTTATGGGAAAATCCTGGTCTGCTTTGTTTACCCTAATATCAGATTACCCAAGGGGCCCTTCCTTTACAGTGCTAGAAAACAAGCAACCCTGAGCACTGCAAAGTCTTGAAGAATTCCCACTTTACAAGTTACACTTTAGTCTTTAAATTGGCATTCACAGAGAAAATGTTCCAAAAGGAACATGAGTCAAACATGAAGGTGTATTCATTTTGTAAATTAAATCCTCTAACTTTGGAGGTCAGTGGCCATGAAGGAATTAGTTTTAAAGGGGAAATGGGAATATCGTTACATGCCCGAGATACCTAAATCTTAGTTTTTCTGCCTGCCCCATAGCGCTTCTTTACTCCCTCCAGGGAAGAGCTGTGAATCATTTAAACAGTACCCCTGTTTCAGGCAGTGCTTCTTGGGGGCCTTACCCAAGACACAAACACATAGACAGCCTTCCCAAGGACTTGGACATCTAACTACATCAGAAAGAAGCACTGCTTTTTATTGTACAAAATACAGGTGAACAAAGCAGATAAAAATCACTTTACCCCCACCACTCACAGAGAGCCACTATTAACATTTTAAATCTATTCTGTCTTTTCCATGTCTAAAAATGTGTACATGATTTAATTACAACACTAGCTGTAGTATTCTGTACTTGTTTATTCACGAAACGATAAAGCCTAGACACCCTTCTCTGCCATTACACTTTTTCCTAAAGCTTCATTTATAAGGGCTGCATAGAATGCTATTATTTGGGCAATTGAAATAGCAATTGAGGTCACCCACATTCTAAGCTGTAGTCAAGATTGTAGATAAACTTGGCTGTAGATAAGATTGGCTCAAAATCCCCATATAATAAGGAGTGGAAAGTCCAATGCCCTCACCAGGATTTGTGTAAATTACTAGGGGTATTATTTTCTCACCGTCAATCCTGACTTCATGTTCAGGCATTGATTCAATTATTTCTCCCCTAGAATCATCTCACTGTCTCACATAAGATCTCCTTGTCTGTACCACCACATGGATGCAGATCTGAATTTCAGATATTTTCCTTAATGAAAATATCACAGAAGGCATTCGTATGTGTGAGTGACTGAGGTTCGAGGAGGTGGAGCTGGTCACTTTCTGCAGTGCAAACCATCTTAACCCCTCACACTGGACATCGTGTTGCTTAAGACATTTCTTGATTGAGGAATTCTCTTAAAGGCTCCAGTTCCATACTTTATTTCTCAGCATTTCTCTCTGCATCTTCTCTCCCCTCCTCTGTTCCTGCCTTTCTTCTCTCTAGCAAAACTGAGACACTCCCTTTTACTTCTGGGAAACAGTTCAAGTGTCCTCATTGTCTGTCCCCGAGCTGAGCTGTGACACTTTGTCTCAGTATTCTCTGACTTAGAAGAGAACCCTTTCCTTTGCACTTCTCATTTAGATGAGAAGGTCATTTTTTAATTTACGTAATTTCTCTAATGTTGAATATTTAAAGTATTTCCACTGTCTTGCCAATACAAGTAAATCTATGATAAATATGTATGGTTAAACCTGCATCTACATTGATATCTTCTTATACTAGATGCCCAGAATGAGAATTTCTATGTAAAGCTATGAATATTTTTGTGCTTGTCATACTTATTGGCAACTTGCTTTCTAGAAAAGCTAGACCAATTTATACTACCATTAGTCGTGTATGTGAAAACCCTTGTCTTCTCTGGATGTTTTAATTCTTTTTGATTTTTACCTGCCTTATATTTGAAAGTATCATATCTGCTACTGTGCATGAATATTTTTCTCATGTATTTGGTAGAAATATGAATTTCTTCTTTTTTGAACTGCCCTTTAGTTTCCCAGGAGCTCTTTTGAATTTAATTATTTTCTTATTAATTTTTAAGAGCTCTTTGCATCATTAGGCCCCTAACTAGCTCTTGGTCAATGATTCTACTTTTTCAGTGGGTTATGTGTCCAACCTTGTGGTATGGTCTGCAGCCTCTAAAGTGTCCCCGATGTTCCCTGTCCCTGGGGCCCATTGAATGTGGGCTGAACATATTGACTTGTTTCTGGGAACAGAGCTGGCAAAAGTGATGGGACATCATTTCCAAGATTATATCACCGAAGGGCTGTGGCTTCTGTCAAGCTTTCCCTCTCTCTCCATCTCTCTCTCTTCCTCTCTGTCTCTCTTAGGGGAAACAAGGAAGAAGTTCTGTGGAGAGGCCCAAGCAGGTGCATGGAGATCCTCCCCAGGCTGAACCTCCAAGGGATTGCTGTCCTTGACACCTTGAGAACAGGAGTCAGAGCCACCAGGCGCAGCCATTGCGAGTTCCTAAACCACAGAAACTGACATAATATGTGTTTGTTGTTTTAAGATGAATTTTGGAGTAATTTGTTACACATCAGTAGATAAGTAAACAGCGGTCATTTTAAGAAATCCTTACTCAACATTACATAAAACTCACCTATAATTTATCCTTATTCTGTTATGATTGCATTTGAACAGTTAAATGTTTCACTCATTTGGAATGTGTTTTGCCCTAGAGAGATTACACTTTAAAGACAAACATTTCCTTCTTTTCTGGATAGCATAGCTTTATCTTCACTGCAGAAGTTTTCATCAATCAAGTTAAGAAATAATTTGTGAAAGGACTTTAAAAGTGTAATCTTTAACATCTTTTATTGTGGTCAGGTATAATGAAAGTAGAGCCTTTTATGTAAAAGTTTTAACCTACTGTACATTGTATTGATCATGCCTTTTTATTTTCTGTGTTTTTGATGCTTTAGTATTTTGGGGTGTTTTGGGGAAGACCACTCCTCCCAGGATTTGCCAATTCCTGGTGATAGTGAAGGACTGGGGGCTGCTGGGAAATGTGCCTTTCATAGGCAGACCAACCACTCCAGAGCCCACACCCCAACTCCATACCTTACGGGGCTTGCCACAAGATCCTCCTGCCCCCACCACCCCTGCCCAAGCCCCAAACAGCCAGGGGCAGGCACACCCCCACTGGAGTTATCCACACTGGCCAATCCTTAGCTCACTTGCCCTGCCCTGTGCATTCCTCCTGCAAAAACCACAGTAAGGGCTCCTACTCCCCTGCCTTCCCTCTGGCCCTGGGGCTTCCACGTGGGGTCCTGTGGCATGGCAAGGTATGGCCCTACTTCTTGGGATCTGTGACTATGATGATTCATCTCTTCAGTGAACCATCTCTTGATCTATTGGTCACACAATACTTGAATAATAATAACACGTTTAGAACATGTGTGTGTGTGTAACTATGTATGTATTTACATATATATAGTTGTATTACATATATGTGCATGTATGTGCAAATGCATGTGTATATGTATATACATGTGCACACATGGATATGCAGTCACATATACACAATGCATATATAAAATGCACATAGTTGCTCTTGCTTTTAATAAAAGTACTCTGTTAAGGACTTTTAGACAAGGATTGTGCTATTCTTCTGTATCTTCAGTGCCTGTTATGCTAACTGATTGGATGAATAGGAGAAAAAAGACAGCTTTGTAGCATGCAGTACTCCCTTTTAAACCTGCTTTGGTGATGACAGACCCACTTGTAAGCCACATTTCAATGATTGCACCACTTATGGGTGTCACGAGGCACTCAACTGATTCAAAATGTGGGTGTCCAGGAGCCCCACCCCTCTGGACTGGGATATCACCTTGCTCTCATCGAATATCGCCTCAGTGTTTTCACTGGAATTAATTGTGTTTCTCTTAGGGGCAGTTGCCCGTCACACCTTTTGAGCTCGCCATGAAATGATATTGCAAGCATCATTACCGCCATTCAGAATTTACCAGTGTGCGGTGTGGGGATGGGACCCTGAGGGGCGGCTTTCGGCTGCCATCCATCAGCCAATGGAGCACATTTTCCTGACTGTGAAGAAGGCAGTCTTCTAGGAAAATCACGTAGGTGGTAAAACTGCAAAAACAGATTACAGAACAAAAACAGTAAAAACCCTGAGATACTGTATTTTTCCCACAAGAAGAAAAAAGCCCCTAAGGATGTATTTCCCACTGCTTTGCTGATCGCACTGGAAGCTCCCCTGCTACATGGCTTTAACAGAGGAAAAGAAGGTGACATCAAAGTTAGATAAGAGTAAGGAAGCACTGAGATTGTCAATGAATGGCAGTGAGGGAAGAAATGGAGCTGAATAAAAGTCAAATGAAGAGTGACAGAAGAGATGTGGGTGCAGGCAGTGAGCAGCTGCCCGGCCATAAACTGAGAAGTGGGTTCTGAGTGAGCTGCATGGATTCAGCACAGTTCTGACCCCCTTTTGGGGTCCTGGAGAGCAGCACAATCCAGAAGCAGGCACTTCTGTAGGTCTGCCTTGAAAGGGGATGGAGGCACTGCGGTCTTTCCACCATGTTGTCAACTCCTGCATTGGCTGACACACAGTGTCCCAGAATAACAGCGCCTGGGAAATCGTCACAGCACTTTCTCTGGGTGGTGGTGACACGCTGGAAAGAGCTTTGGAATCAGAAAGTAAGACCTGGGTGTGACTTTAGAATAGCCTCTCTAGACAGTTGAATGGCTTCCAGCACCCACTGACCCCCTGGAAAGATTCACTTTTATTGGAAAACTAAGATTCAATAATAGCAATTGAATTGTTACCCATTAAACAAGGTTGCTGTGAAATTCTCCAAGGAGATACTTTATAGTAAAATCTGTAAAAGAAAAAGAAGTACACATGCAGCCAACAGGAGAACTGCAGAGACCCAAGCGGCCTGACAGAAACTGGGACAATGTCAGAGTCAGGTCCCGCCCCACCCTCCCGAGTCAGAGACTGTAGTCTAACAAGATTCCCAGGTGACTCACATGCACATTAAAGATTGAGAAAACAGCCTTTTAGATCACCTTGGTAGATAGGGAAACACTCAACTTACTTTTCCATACTCGAGAATTTCCTGGATAAAGCTTATGTGCTCATGAAATTCTTTTCAATACATTTGAGACATGCTGACCTCTGATGAAAATTCAAAAGAAAAACTTTTCAATGTAAACAAAAAATGTAAAGGAGGATTTTAGACTAAAAGTATAACTTTATGCCTCAAATTCAGGAGAGAGAAATGAGAAAAAAATTTGTAATCACGGGATCTGAACATGAATCCTAAATTCTTCCTTTATCTAACTAAGACATTAGATGGTTCTGTGACCTCATACATAAAATGCAAGTGATGATAATCATGTTTTTCAAGAATGGTGAGATTAAAAGGTGATTTGTAAGCTATCTAATAACATACAAATGGTAATTGTCATTTCTGTTGTTTCTGTCTTGAAATGCTTGACATTTGCTAAACTTGCACATTTTAACAGGTGAAATTATCTCCCATCATTCTTGAAACACTGCCTCTTAGACCACCCGGTTATGAGTGTCTCTAAGTAAAATATCCCAATGAAGATATTTTTCCTAGACTAACATAACAAGGAAAGAAAGTGTGCCTTCTCTACCGCAAATAGTACACACTTATCTTGTGAAAAATGCAAATGCTGAAATAGATTCTCTTTACATTCGCTTTTACTGCTTAGCTTGCAACAGCCAGGATGTCCAATTTTAGTGGTCATAGAAGCTCACAATATTGTTAACCAGCTATTCCTTTTAGATGCCATTCCTTAAGATTTTATAATACACAGTGTATGTACACTATGTGCTAATTCCATCATTTTATGATTTTGCTTCTCTTGGGCTTTGCCTTTATTTGAAATATTCATCTCTTTCCTCTTCATTATATTTCTCCTTATAAGATATCTTCTGTCCACTTGGAAAGTGGAGAAGAATAAATAAAAATAAATAGATATCTCAGAATACTGTTCATCAGCAAGTTGTTTGAGATAAGTGTACTTTAAATATATATTTAACATATATGCACATTATATATACACATTATATAGATTTTCAAACGCAATTTTATGATGGAGCCAAACAGAATGTTGGGTTAAGTAATAATCACACATCACAATTGGTATTGTTAAAAAGACAAGATATAATTGTTGAAAATTCAAGGTTTGTACATTGCGTTTTCAAAAGTCAATGATATTTTTGCTATTCTTAGCGATTTTCTAATTAAATAGGAAATAACATGAAAATCTAATGGCTAAAAGAAACCCCTTGGTCTCCAGAGATTTATTTGAAATGGGGCCTCATTTTCTCTGGCAAAAAATATTGCCAGAGAGTACAAAGAAATTTCTAAAATGCCCAGAGGTGACGATATTTATACAATTGATTTGAAACGAAGCAAAATGATTGATTACAGAGATTTCAGCATTGAAACAAAAGGGGTCCTTGTCGCAAACTGGCATTCACATTTAAGGTTTAAGCACAGTTAAGAGAAGCCTGACCTTGGTTGAGAACTGAGCCGGCCTCTGGTGCATCAGCCCTCAGGCAGGAGATGTTTTTCTGAGTCACGTGAGGGTGAAATGCTTTCATGAGGAACACTACCCTAGTCTCTTGATTATGAAGGAACAGGAAAATTATGGCATCAGAAAAACTGGCTTTGGGAATCTCTACTCTTGGTTCAGCTTCCATCGATCCTTCAGTGGTATCATTCCTGTCCCACCTCCCCTTAAGGTTATCTCATGGCTTTCTAACAAACAGCAAAGTAGTTGTATCATCAGTTATGTTCATTCAAAGTGAGTTCCCTGTCATATGTCAGATCCAACTCAAACATTTTTGTTTAAATATTTTCTTTTTAATTTTGGAAGAAAAGGATTTGTTGCTAAGAATACAGCTAATGTGAAAGGATTTTTTTTTAATTGGAAGAGGATGATATTCTTACTTAAGACTGTACCATACTTACAGCCAGCCAGACCTGAACCTGCTTACTTACTTCCACAGCTCCTTAAGAAGGGGGAAACAGAATCCAGCAAATGGGCCAAGCCGGTCCTGCTGGTGCCACCTTCTTTTCCCTCTGATGTTGCTTCCCTAAAATTCCTCTCCCATGCCACTCCAACAAGCCCCTGAGATGTCTCACTTCAGAACCAGTTTTTAGGGGGACCTCTGCTCCACCAGGTGCCTATGCTTCCCATTCGGGCTGCGTAGCAAGTAAGCTCCCATTCCTGGCATAGGGTTCCTGCCATCGACTTACATGGTCTCTAGGATGCCTGACATGACTGGAGAGCAGTTTAAGTGCCTGTCTGGAATGGCTTGAGGGGCTCTGGAAGCTGATTGGATAGGCTCTCAGGGATGAGTTTCTAAGATCATCTAATGCTCTAAGATCTTGGAGGAGGTAGGTTAGGGATAGGAGAACTCAAGATATTTAAGAATAAGTGCCTAAAACCATTGCCTTTTATATTCTAGAAGATAACATTTTAAATATAAGATGGTAACAATCATAAGCAATGTATCTTACTGAACTCAGTTATACATGTTGGAAGATTTTTTAAAAAACCTACAAGGAGAAACTAAAAGTCATTTGGCTACTAGAAAATAATGTTAATGATAACAGTTTGAATGACTGTCTTACCTTTCTTGCCTAATTAGCATGAAGCACCATAATAATTACATAAATCACTAGATCTGTCAGAGTCAGCTGGTTCAAAGTGTTTATTACGATAATAAAGTAACTATATATATATCGACCATCAAGAATTGTTGGAACTGAAATAAGGCTCCATGCTAACTTATCCTGGGCATTTAATCATATTCTTAAAAATATGTAGCTTACGAAATGAGCGATGGAAAGGAGCCTGCACTGTGTAGCATAGATTAGCAATAGAGTAACAAGTGAGATACTGAGGTCAGAGTAGAGTTGAACCATGAGTGAGAGCTTCAGCGTGCTTCATGAAGTTGGAAACAATCAGTTTCAACATGACAGCTTTGATCTGGGAAGGAAGTTTTACTAGACATGAAAATAGGGCTCAGAATCTTGGTTTGATGAATGCATCTCCTTTGGGGTCAGTAGCAAAAAGTTTATTTATAGGAAAAGATAGGGTAACTGAGGTAGTGATTAAACTGCAGTCTCAGAGTCCATGTGGCTGTAAAACCCAGGTGGACTAAGCCTAAGGCAGAGAGACCCAGGAGACCAGAATGTTCAACCAAACGGGATCCTTGGAGGAAAAGGAGCCCATGCAGCAAAAGAGACATCCCAGACTGCACAGCTTGTGTGATCCACACCAGAGGTGCCACAGTTCAAAAGGCTTGATACACTAGGAAAGCAAGCTGCCATTTGCTTATGAAGTGAGTCATATCTTAGTCTTAGACCCTTTGATGTAACTGAAATAGCTTCAGTGTAAACTGTGTTCTTTGTAACAGCACTAAATATTCTTTTTGTAAGAGAATTTAGCAGAAATGCATGTTACCATCTTTATCCCTGGGGTTTCAGAACCACGGTCACTGCCCTATAACTAACTGCCTGAAACCAGGAGTGAGAGGATAAAAATAATGGGTAGTTGTAAATTAAAGGTTAAAGGTATTTAAAACAAAAGAAAAATGATTATGCTCTAGAAAGTAAGAATATTTTAAAATTAAAATGTCTCCAGACCATACTTATGTTTATAAAATTGCAAACGTTTTCATGAACAACTCACAGATTTACAATAGGTTTCACACCACATATGTGATCTCAACAACCATTACACAGTGTCTGAAGTTTTCTAAATTCTCATCTCCTTGTCAATAAGCTTTGCAGGTATGAATGACATCAGTGTCACCATGGTAACCAGTGTTTGTTAGGACCTCAGGAGTTCCTTCAGGTGAAATCTGAAACTGGACCTCCACACAAGGAGGGCAAGGAGAGGCAGAAGAAAGAGGCAGGTCACTCTAGATTGGCAGGTGGCAGGTGTAATAAAAAGGGAACTTACATATGAGGCTGTCTTGGGCTACTGCAAGATGAGATCTCGGCTCCCACTGGCCAAATCTTAAGCATTTATATAGATGCCTTACCTGGGCTCAGTCCTGTGTCCCATCCACATGTCTACATGGTCTCAACAACACATGGCTCTCTTAAGGCTGTGCCCTTGCAAACATCTCCCACTGTGGGAATGATGGGCACGACCCACCTTCCAAGGACGGGGAGGGGCTAGGAGCCTCCAGCTGCCTGGGGCCAGCTTGTGGGTCAGTGGGCAGTCATGTCTTCTTGATGAGTTCCTCGCCCAGCAGAATCACACTTTAAATATGAAGACAAGTAGTTTAAAGTAAAAACAAATGATACCATGCTAACAACAGATCAAAAGAAAGCTGAAGTGGCTATATCCATATCAAAAATAGCAAATTTCATCTCAAGGAATACTGCTAGGGATAAAGAAGATCCTTTCAAAATGATAAAGGGATCAGTTTATCAGGATTACAGAACATTCCTGAACATTATGCACTGAAAACAGGAGTTCTAAATACATAAAGTAAAACCTGACAAAACAGCAGAGAGAATACATAAAGTCACAATTACAGTTGCAGATTTCAACACGCCTCCCTCAATAATCGTTATAATGGTGTCTTGGTTCAAGTTGCTGGGACACATTACCATAGGCTTACCAACAGCCCCCAGGCCCCTGGAGGCTGGAAGTCGGGGAGCAGGCTGTCGGCAAGGCCAGCACCTAATCTGGGAGGCCACAGACTGTCTCATCACCTGGTCACTTGGCAGAAAGTAGAGAGCAAACAAGCAAACCCTCAGTCTCCTTTTATAGGGATACCAATCCCTTTGTTGAGGACTCCAGCCCCGTGACCTAATTACCTCCCCAAATCCCCTCCTCATAATTACCATGGCTTTGGCTGTTAGCATTCCAACATGTGAACTTTTTTGGGGGGGAAGCACCAACATTTATTCCATAGCAAATAGAGAAACTAGATTTTCATACAAATTGTAAAGCAGGAATTACAACTGCAGTGATTTTTAAAATGATGCTCTGTTTCCCAATAATGCATTATGAAATCCTCATTTGCTTGCACAGGCCAATACTTGTAGGGACGTGATCTCAACCTAGATGCCTTGTTTTATGGGGAATAAACATCTCTGTTTCCCAAAACTGATAAGAATTAGCAAATGACTTTATCACCATTTTAAAATTTCCAGTTTGTTAGAAAAAGGTGTGTAAAAGGCACAGTGGATAGAGTGTAATAAAATACAAAAATTCACTACACACCTGTTTCCATCAGTGAAGCTAATAATTTGTTCTGAAAAGTGACAAAAACGTTAATTCTGGATTTAAAAAATAGCTGTGTTCTTTGGAGTTTCTGTTTGAGGCAATTCTCTTTTATTAGCATGTGCCTTATGGGGTTGGCGAAGTTGAGTGATGCCTGCTTCTGTGTTAGCAAAAGACCTCCTATTCCAGAATCCACTGTCTCCATGCAGACAGAGGGCTCACTAATGGCAAAGCAGCATTTATATTCCACTTGAAAGAGAAAAATTACCTTTGGGAACTGAACCCATATTGACATTTTAAATAATATATTGCCTATATGCTTGGATAGCAACATCATTTTTTGAAACCTTATCAAAGTTAGTCATGTATTTGAAACCACTGTGATCAGCCCCTGATGCACAATGTGATGGGAATAGCTAAGATACAAATGTGATATTCTTTATGATTAATGGGGTTGTCTTTCCATTTCTTCTTAGAACCATAAGTTGCTAATGTAGAAACTAAGAAATATGATAGATATAACCATAAATCAAATATAAAACCTGCATTTGGGGAAATATAAACACTTGAGTGGGAACAAAACTGAATCTCTGGCAGAATCCACATTATTATTTGAATGGGCACCTTCTGTTGGATGTCTGTGGGGTTTTAAGAGCTGGTTACCAGAGCTAACTTTTGGTAAGGTAAATTTGTGTAGGGCTCTTCTACTACACAAATCTTACAATAGTGAGAGAGATGGAATGGTTTCATATGTTATACAACACAATAAACATACAAACACGTAATGTTCCTCACAACACATTCCTATTTCTTGGTGCCAGTGCATATTAACAAGTGCCAATTGGTAAATGCCAAGAAAAGGTGCTGAAACATTCCTTTTATTTAAAATTCATGGTCATTGTTACTAGTCTACATTATTCGTAGTGCTTCTGGTGAATTGCTGTGATAGTTTCAGTGATTGTGTAGATTATTTTTACAGGAACTAATTCTGACTCGGGACTACACTCTTGCCACATTATGTGTGGAAAGCAACTCCATATAGCCTCATAGTGATAAGAAAAAAAATTCATTTAATTGATCCTATCTTAAAATTCACAAAATATATCTCAAATCACAGAAAAATAGGAAATTTAAATGAAAATTAAAACTATCACAGAATCCTTAATCCAATCGTGAACACGCAGTGGCATAATGTCATCTAAGTATGAAATTTACATTCCCCGTGCAGAACTCTTGGAGTCTCCATTTTTTCATATATTCATGTATCACATGGTTTATTCAGATATACCCAATAATTAATTTGGCCCAAAACTCATTTGAATAAACGATTATTGAGTATGCATTATGCACAACGCTCTCTGCTATTACATATTATTATGTTTGTATATAACACAATTAACCGCAGAATTAAAGCCCTCATGGCGAAGTGTGGACTGTGAAACAGGTTTACAGAGACAACCAAGAACAAAACCTTGGTAGTGGGTATGGAGGCCTTGCATTTATTTGGTCATGTACAGGCAGCGGAGAGCGGCTCCCCGGCGGCGCGCTGAGGTGAGGGTCTGCGGCGGGTCCAGCACAGCCTCGGGGGCTCGCGGCCACGCCGGGGCCAGGGGCTGTAACGGCCTCTGCATCTTTCACAAGGGGGTCTCACGTGGGGGCCGCTGCCGCCGTCCGCGCAGGGGGCTTTGTTCTGGCCGGACGGCCCAGGGGGGACGCGCTCCGGGCTCCAGCCCCGAGGGCACCGCGTCCGGCCCCCGCCGCCCCTCCCGCGCCCTCGCTTCTTGCGGGAAGTGTGGACGGGAAAGTTTGCCGAGGGCGCCCCGCGCCCAGCTCCGCGCGGGGCGAGGACGGAGGACCCCAGCGCGAGGGCCCGGCTGGCTGGCGGCGCCGGGACGCGCGGGCAGGAGGGAGAGCGGCGCCGAGGCCCGCCCGCCGAGGCAGAGACGGCTGCGCGCACGGCGGCGGGGGCGCGCCGGAGCCGCGGGCCGGGGAGAGCGCACGGGGGCTGCAGCCAGCGGGCCGGGGCGGGGCCATCACGGGGCGGGGCGGGCCGGGGAGAGCGCGCGGAGCTGCAGCCGGCGGGCAGAGGGCGGGGCCATGGCGGGCCGGGGGCGGGGCGCGGGCCGGGGCGGGCCGGGCAGCGCGCACCGCCCGCCCCGGGCGCACCTCAGGTCGGGGCGCAGAGACCCCGGCGCTCCCGAAGATCCTCCCGGGCGCGCCTGGAGCCGAGTCCCAACAGTGCCTCCCGCGGCACCCGGGGACCGCAGACCTTCTCCGGCAGGTAGGGCAGCGGCGGGGCGCCGTGCGCGGTCCCCTGCGCGGGGCACTTGGCCGAGCAGCCGCCCCTCGGGTCTGGAGGTGGGAGGGGCGCAGCTGCTCCCCTGCCCCGCGGCGCTGGCCACCCGGTGGGGGTGCGGGAGGCTCACCCCTGCGTCGCCGCGCCCCCAGCCCGAGTCCCGGCGTGGAGAGAGGCAGGCGGCCCGTTCCCCTGGAAGGGACGCGGGAGGTGTGTGCACGCAGGCGGGGAGCAGAGCCCCTGGACTCGGGACCGGCCGCGAAGCACGCGGACGCCTCTCGTTGCCACGGGAGATGGGAGGAGTGGCTGTCACCGACACGGCCACTCTGGGGGCGGCGGGGCTCGTCCTCTGTCTCTTTTTCTTTGGGGATGAAAAAGAACCACTACTTCAGAGAACAAAGATGTGGGGCTGAAGGAGGGTCCCCGGCTGTTGCCTCCTCCACTGATTTCGCTGACCCCTAACCGCGACCCCCGCCGGGCAGTGTCAGCTCCATTGTCTGGGAGGCTTGGCGACTGCAGGGTGGGCCAAGTCGGCGGCGCGGGACCCACCGGGCTCTCCCTGCAGGCTTCTTGCCCCGCAGCCCCCGCCCCGTCTTCCTTGGCTGCGTAAAACTCACTGGGGCGGTGCAAGTGCTGGGGTTAATTGGTACCTCGTAGGCCCCCGAAAGGTAATGGAGATGATTTTCAAGTTCTGTTAGCACCTGTCACTCACTGAAAAGCTGTAGCTGCTCACCGGTGGCTCGGGTCTTTGGGGGAATTGAGCCAATACGTTAAAAGTGTGTGTTAATCGTATGCCACCTGGAAGGACTGTCTAGCAATTAGATAGGGAAGAGTTTGTCCTTTGCTAAACTGGGCCAAGCGAAACTTAGCTGTTCTTAACTGGCCAGCGGAGTCAACCCGCGGAGAGGCAGGCGTGAAAGGAGGTTTCTCCTCCCAGCAGTGGAACTCGGGGGATAAGCTTCTACGCCTTGAGGAGGCTATCTTTGAAGATCTATGAAATGTTTGGAATCTCAGTTTTAAGGGAAGGTTAAAATTCTCACACGTTTGCCTCCAGTTCTTGGGGCTGTTGATGAAGCGCCTGCGGTCTGTCCATGCATCTCCTAGTGACTTTCACTTAGAATCAAGAGTAAGAACCAGGGACCCTGACCCTCCCTGAGCTCTTGAAATCAAAGCCACAGGACAGAGGAGGGGTAGCTACAGCCCCACCTGGACTGTTAAGCTTTCTCTTATGGGATCACTGCATGGCTGCCAGAATACATGAAATTTTCCTCTTTGTATTTGGGAAGGCTTTGAAGGTAACTTGTCATTCTTGGGTTAAGGGTCCTCCAAAACATGTCTATTTCTCTGTGTGATGTTGTTTAGTGTATTAAAATTATACAAGCATATGTGACATGTACTTTAACAACTATGGTTCCTTGTCACATGTGATCAATCTTTAAGCATATGAGGTTTATATTTGATGGACTTTTTGGAAATATGCCACTACTTTAGAAATAGTATTAATATGCTCCAGGGATATATTACTTGCTATAAAAATGACCCTGAATGTGGTGATATTTGTTTGCTAAAGGAAAAATAAGTTTAATCAATAAAATCTCATCTAGAGGGCATAATGTCATTGAGTTTATCTGTGTTCTTTGAGAACTGAGGGAGTGAGATTTGTTCAGCACACACTAAATGAGCTGGTGTTGTGTTTTGCACATGCAGTTAATACTTCAAAGATTATTTGAGAATAATTGAATGTACAACTCCAGGATTACTGTGGCAGGCCACAGATGTGATCTGTGGCTAAGTTAGTACTCCTGCAGGTAAAGGGTGTCCACTAAATATGGCCCACTGCAGAACATAAATGCCCTGGGTGAGATTAAATGAAAGTAGAAAAATTTCCTCCTCCTTAAGAAACCAGAAAATAAAATCTGTTTAGCAAAACCAGAATACATATAATGCATATATGGTCCCAATATATATCTATATATCTATATGTTTGTATACAACTTGGAAATCATTAAATGTGTTAAAACATCTGCATAGTGAGAAAAGATACTGCATTAGAAGTGGGATATTTGAAATATATCTTTCAACCTGAGCCTGTCGTTAGCTTAACCTCCAACGTGTATCTGCCCTTTGGGGATCTTATCACTGGAGCAAATCTGGGCCAGACAGCACATGTTCAGAGAATGAGAAAATGGGTGGAGAGGAGCTTGTAAATGATCTGCTCAAGCTCCCAGTCCTACAAATGAAGAACTGGAGGCCTGAATGATTTAGGTAATTTTTTTTTTTGAGATCTCAGAGCTAGATCTGGCAAGGTTACTGGGCCGTGCTCTCCCCTCCAGACGGGAGTGCCAGGCGCTCCGCACGGGAGGGGATTCGATTGTCTCCCCCTGAGAGGAAGGGGCACAGGGATGGCTTTTGTGGACTAACTACTCCCATCAGCGATCTCTCTGCATCCCTTCCCCCTGTGTGGTTCTCCTTCTGCCAGCCCTTCCTCTGGCCAGCCCTTTGTTCTAGAGTCTTCTCTGTGCTAGGACTAACACATTCTGTAAGAGTCCAGAGAACAGAGGGTGAGCATGTCAAGAGAACAGGAAACTTCTCAATGAAAACTGCTTTCTTAGATTAAAAGTGCATACAATTTACCTATATATGTGAAAAAAAAAATCCAGGCAGTAAAAAGAGATGATGTTTTTCCTCAAGTGGGTGAGGTGAGGAAGCAGTTACATGAAGTAAAGTGTCTTCACCCTGAGAAGGTGAGTGCTCGCCAGGACAACACCTGACCTTTCCCACCTTGCTTTTCCATGGTCTCCTCTGATCCTTACAGCTGCCCCTGGGAGGATGCAGGCGGGCATGCCATTCATTCCCCAGCGCCCCCCACACATGCGTGGTCTTTCCCCTACAGAGGGGTGGTGACCACCTTGTATGGTTACTTCCTCAGGTCTGTCTTCATCTTCCTGTACCCCAGCCATCCGCCTGGGACGTGGCCCCAGTAAGCACGCAGGCTATGCTTTTAGAATATATCGAACTAATGAGTTAGTTTAAATCGATCATTTATACTCACTGGCTTCTTTAAGTGTGGACTTTTTCAGGGAAATACGCTAATGATTTTTAGTTGATGAAAAGTGGTAAAGATTTATTAACAGTTTTGAGCAGGCATTCAAATACACAGTAACTTGACTTAGGAAGGGAAGACCACACACCCTGAGGGCTGGGGCAGCGTGCTTCCTGGGTTCCTTAATCTAGATCCCTGGAGGGGCTTAATGAGAGTGGATTTCCCCAGCCCACCAACACCTGCAGACTCAGAGTCAGTTGGCGGTGGGACGCAGGACCGTCCCTCCAGCCAGCCCTGAGTGATTTCCCTGAGCACTGCATGTTGGAACCACTGCTGGGACGGTCTTTCAGTAATTTACATTTGTCCTCCACCTACCTAGAATCACTTCTCTTTGCTGCCTTATATAGGAGTCTGCTGAGGTTTTCTTACTTGGCTATTCTTATGTTTGATTACAGTAACTAGGAAAATTTGACAATAAACCAGGCTGTTCTAAAGTTTAGATTCACTTATTTAACTGCAACTAAAATAGACACAGACAAAATGTTGCTATTTTTGAATAAATTGTAAACTTTAAGTGGCAGAGTCATATCAACTTATTTTATATCCCATATAGGATGACAATGCTTCATGTATAATTGTGTCAGAAAGAACTATTTTTTAAATGACCAGTTTTTCTAATTTCTGCAGTGTGTTTAGTTCTGCGGATATGGGGTGTCTATGTCACCCCACTGTTTCTGAGCTCATTGCTCAGCCCGAGGTCACCCAGCTCATTATTTCATGCTGCAGAAGTTGGCTGCTCTCCTGTCCCCCTCCTGAGTGGCATTTGCCAGCTGACGTCTGGCCTCGTGTGTCTCCTCCTCCAGCTTGGCTTCTCTTGTCCATCTCAAGTTCTTCTGAGCTCTCCTGTTGCGCCAAGCTTCTACCCCACTGTCTGCATGTGTGAGCTCAGCTCCACCCATGCATCCACTACTGACTGTTTTTGTACATATAGGCCTGAAGCTGCCTGCAGGCCCCCCAACCTGGGTGTTCCGTACCCCGTCTGGCTTCATATATCCAAGCAGGAGTTCCTGATCTCTATTCGTCTCTCTGGTGGGTCCCTGTTATTCCTATTTCTTGTTCCTACGCCCGGGGTGGGAGCCCCAGAGCCCCACCCACAGCCACCTATCCATCCACTGGCCCTTTTCTCTTCCACACCGCTGTTTTCTATCAGCCATTTAGTCTTTACAATGTATCTTACAAGTACTGCTGAGATGAGTCTTCTCTTCCTGACCTCGGCGACAGCTCCTTGGCCATGCCTTCCTCATCGCCTGCCAGGGCTGCTGGACCAGTTCCCAGTCCGCCTTCCTGCTCTGGCTGTCCCCTCAGAGCCAACCTCATGGTTGCCAGAGGGATTTATCATAAATGCAGACTGGGCCACAAGGCTCTTGCTGAACAGGCCTCTGCGATTTCCTGTCATCCACGGCGTGCACCCCCTGAACCCCCCCATGGCCCTTCCCTGCCCAGGCTGCCTGTCGTCCAGCCTCCTCTGACTCCGTACTCACATTTCGACCTGGGACAGCTGAGTTGCTTGTAGTTGTCCACGCAGAACTTGGCCTGGCTTACAGCGTGGGCTGTGTGCGTTCTCCTCTGTGCTGGGAACGTTCTGCTGCTCCCTTTGTGTAGCTGGAGTCCCATCTGGACCTTCTCCAGACACCCCCAGTGGTCCCTCTGGTGATCTCTCCTCAGGTGGGCACATCTTGGGCTTACCACCCACTAGCACCTGTTCTGTTTGACAGCCTAGCGTCCACTGTGCTGTGCCGACTCCTCCCTCGTTCATCTCTGTGTAAGTGTCCAGACTTGGTGGGTGACATAAGCGTAGCAAAGACCAAAGGCGAGCTGCCCAGAGGCCTGTCAATGCCTTTGGAGCCCCGGTTCCCCAGTTCCCTGTGCTCGGACCCCATGGAGCCCCCATACCGCATTATGGTGACTCTCTTCCCTCTCCCACCTTGCCAGGTCCTGCCCTCTTGCTCCTGCTGGCTTTCTTATCGCCTCCCTCTCATGAAAATCACCTGCTCATTTTACAGATAAGGAAAATAAAACCCGGAGAGATGGAGTAATTTATTCAAAGTTTCACTGCCAGCTTAGGGTGGATCGGACCTGGCAGGAAGGTGTGATGATTAATCCTGGGTTCTTATCACTAAGCAAAGATCCAGGTTCTTTCTTTTGAAGAAAAAACATTTTTTTGTTTGTTTGTTTCTTTAACCAGTGCCATATAGAAGCCATCTATACCCTGTGGTAACAAACTATGGCCTGGAGGCCAGATGCGACCCCTGGCCTGTTTAGTGCAGCCTACAGGCTGAGCGAGTTGTTTACATGTTTTTAGGATGCTGAAAACAAAATGAAGAATGTACGGCCATTGAGACTGTGGCCTGTCTTGCCCTGTATAGAAAATGTGGGCTAAGCCTGTCCAAAGGAACAGTGGGACCTGAAGTTCACATTCAGCTGACTTTGGTACATAACTGTAATATCAGAAACAAATGGACATATGGAAAGTAAGTTGTAGATTTACTGAATTTTAAGAGGAAGAAAATGAAGGCATAACCGATACTTCATTCACCTGGTTGATGTCTTGTCATCATTTCTTAAGGTTTTGTTGTTTTCCATTTATCCCCACACAATTACTAGGATAGACATTATCACTATTAAGTAATATCAGTAAAATAAGTCAGTTGTGTCCTCATAAAAATCACTGTGGGGATTTTTGGTTAAAAAATATCATTGAAGGTGTGGGTTGAAGGTGAATTTGATGTTCAGAGTCTCATAAGCTGAATTCAATAATACATAGGAATCGGCATTTGGATATTCTCTTTTTCTATAACTAGAAGGTTGAATGCATTCTTTTTCCTTTTTTTAAATTTTAGTATCATTAATATAAAATCACATGAGCAACATTGTGGTTACTAGATTCCCCCCATTATTAAGTCCCCACCATATACCCCATTACAGTCACTGTCCATTCTTTTTCATTTTTATTACTGTAATTAGTGTTTTAAAAATAAACTTGGGAGGTTAAAGCCTACAGCATGTGGCACTGTATGCCTTTAATGAGCACATTTGAAATAGTAAGTAATTCCTTAAAGAATGATAAAATCTTATTCAGGCTTACTTATTTTCTTTCTAATATAGATTCTTGGTTATAAGCTGTTCAGTAATATGTGGCTTGGAGTCCCTGGGTAGAAATCATTTCATGAGCTCCCAAATCTTCTTTTAAAAGTCTATTAATATGCCTTTTATCTTTATGATTTGTAACAGCGAGTCATTAACTTTACATTTATTTCAGTGATTTAAAACTAAATGCAAGAGCAAGACAAAAGAACTTTGGATAAGAAATAAAGAAGTTCAGTAAAACAGAATACTGAGAAGATATTTTACATAGCTTTTAGCTTGCTATTTTCATTTTATAGTGTGTAAGAAGACATAAATAGCAGTTTTCTGGAGTGAATCTGAGAATATTATTCCTCAGGAAGGGGTATGCTGAAGCTATAAATACATGAGAATTCAAATAAGGATGATAAATAGAGTTTTCCTAAAATAGATAATAAAAGATGCATTGAGGCAGGAAATTGCAATATAGTATAAATATGCACTGTAGCTTAAACATGCACTACAGCATAAATGTGAAAACAGCACAAATATGCAACATAGTATAAATGTGCACTATAGCATAGATATGCAATACAGTAGAAATGGTCAGTGAGATGGTGAACTTGAGGTGGATAAGCATAGGTTGGACTTCCAAGTCCACTGCTTACTTCTCTGTGATCATGAATATGTGAAAAAAACCTTTCTAGGTCTCATCCATAAATTGAAGTAAACAGAGTGCCTGCCTGCCTTGTAGTGTTAAATGTGGAATTAGATAAGATAAAAATTTTTCTGTATCTGCTTAGTTCAGGGCTGATCACTGAGCAGGAGCTATGTAAACCTCAGGTGTTGTTATCCTGCCTTAAAGAAGACTTCAGTGTGTTAAGACTTCTGCAAGTTTCAGTCTGCAAAAGTCTGGGTTACATAAAGTTTGAGTCCCTTCTAAAAGCTTATTATTGTAAAATCAAAGTAATGAGAGGAAGTGCTATCGTGAACTTGATATTAATTAATAAGTAAGAACTTAGTGACATATATGTGATAAGATATTAGAAAAAAATGATCCTGCTATCTTAGTTTGTATTATTTTGAAATAGTCTGGTGCATTGTTGATCATAGGAGAAGGACTTTGAAATGTTAGGAGGAAAGATAGCCCAATGGACAGAAATTGTAAAATCATATGTGGTGTAAATGAAGAGGAAGGCTCTAAAAAGCAAACTAATGGCTTTGTGGCCACAAATTATCATTATGAATAAACAAAAGAACAGTTCACATAGAAATGTCAGGTCACTCCCCAGGGTCCACCTGCAAGATGACATTTAGCTAGGAGATGTGTACAAGGTGGAGGGGGGGTGCCAAGTGTCCCAGCAAAGTGAAAAAGAGCAATGTGAACCTCTAAGAGGAATGCCATGACTAAATGTCAGAGGCAAGCTGGTCGTTCGCCTCTGCCTGGGACTGATGGTGTCAAAAGAAAAGATGATAAATGTGGATCTATTGATCATAATTTTGGTCCCCATCCTCTTCGTCAAAGAGGATGAGCTTTAAAAAGGAAATCAAATCAGAATTTTGGATCAAAGCCCAAGATAGGTGAGGAAATTAGAACAAAAAGTCCTGGAACTCTTTTAGGTGAACTCATGTTAGGCTTAAATTAATCCCAGGCCAGGATACTGAAAGAACTGGCAGTGTGATTTTGGGAGTATTCTTGGTAATCTTGAGACATGATAGTGAATCATAGAAATGCCAAAGAACTGGGGTGGGTCAGAGGTTCCTAGCTTCAGAAAGCATCCTAGAAGCTATGAAATGGGAGATAGGTTCCCCTAAAAAATAGTAAGTTACACACATTATATATATATATATACACACATTACAGGCAATTTTAAATCTTTAGAAAAGCAAAAGGAACCAGATAGTTCATGTAGGTAAAGTTTGCAAACTAACCTGATTACTTAGTTGAATAAAGCCAGTTAAAATTAATGCTGTATTTTGCTTATTTATAAAATTGGATGAATTAATTTCTATGGTTCTTATGTTCTAAGAATTTATGGTAGAATTTAGTGTGATTAAAAAAATTTTTTTTGGCTTTACTTGGTGTCAGTATTTTTTTTTTTTATTGTGGTAGAAACACATAACATAATATTCCCTCTTTCTCCCCTGCCCACAGGCCCTGGTAACCACACTCTACTTTCTCTCTGGGAGCTTGACTACTTTAGATACCTCATGTTAACGGAATCAGGCAGTATCAATCTTCATTGTGGCAGGCTTATTTCATGTAGCATAATGTCTTCAAGGTTCATCCATGCTGTAGACATATAGACACATCCACGTGTCAGAATTTCCTTCCTTTTTAATGAATAATGTGCCATTGTATGTATAGACCGCATTTTGTTTACTCGTTCATCCATCAATGGACATTTAGGTTCCTTCTACTTTCTGGCAATTATGAACAGTGCTGCAATGAATGTGGGTGTGCAGATAACTCTGAGATCCTTTCAACATTTTATTGACATATATCTAGAAGTGGGCTTACTGAATCATGTAATTCTATGCTTACTATTTTTCCAGCTTTATTGAGATACAACTGACAAAATGTTGTGTAAGTTTAAAGTGTAAAATGTAGTGATTTTAGGTGTGTATATATTGCAAAATGAGCACCACAATGTTAGCTAACACATCATCACCTCACATAGTTAACTATTTTGTGTGTGTTTGGTGGAAACTTTAAAGTCTGCTCTCAGCGACTTTCAAATATATGACATAGCATTTATACTGTAGTCATCATTCTGTGCAGTGCATCCTCAGAACTTATTCATCTTATAACTGGAAGTTGACCTTTAACCACTGTCACCCATTTCCCCCACCTCCTGCCTCCCACCCTAGCAACCACCGATCTGTTCTCTCTTTCCATGAGTTTGTTTTTTTTTTCGCATTCTACATATAAGTGAGATCATACAATATTTGTCGGACTTATTTCACTGAGTGTAATGCCCTTAAAGTGTACATATATTTATAATAGTTACATATTCCTGGTAAATTAGCCCTTTGACATTATATAATGTCTTTTATCTCTTTTGACAATATTTGACTTAAAATCTGTTTTACTGTTGGCTACTCTTGTTCTCTTTTGGTTATATCTGGATGGAACACCTTCCCTTATCTTTTCACTTTCAGCCTGTGTGTGTCCTTATATCTCGCATGAGCCTCTTGTGGATGGTGCATAGTTGTATTTTTTATTAAATCAATTCAGCTAGTTTATGTCTTTTGTTTGGAGAGTTTAATGCATTTACATATAAAGTAATTACTGATAGGGAGGGACTCACTGTTAATATTTTGTTAATTGTTTTCTTTATTTCTTAGAGTTACTTTATTCTTTTTCCTTTTCCTACCTTTTTGTTTTATAGGTCTTTTGTAATGATATACTTAGGTTCCTTTCTTGTTTTCTTTTGCACACCTTTTATTTTTCTTTGCACGCTCTTGTATTTTTTGTGCTTTCCATGGGAATTATCTAAAACACCTTACAGTTCTAACAGTCTGTGTTAAGCTGATAATAAATTCACACACATGCATAATCTTTACTCCTTTACATCTCTTCCCACCCCTACTTTATGTTCTTGATATCACAGTAATATTTTGCATACTGTATATCCACTAATATAATTTTATAGTTATTTTTTATGCTTTGGTCTTCTCAACTCTATACTACAATTAAAAGTCTTTCATGTAACACCATCACAGTATTATAAGATTCTTTGATTGAGGATATATATATCTTTACTAGAGAGCTTTATATTTCATATGCCCTCTTTTTTGTCAGCATTTTTAATTTCAATTTGAAGGACCCCTGTTAGCATTTCTCATAGGCAGTTTTAGTGATAATGAACTCCCTCAGCTTTTGTTTATCTGGGATAGTCTATTTCTCCTTCATATTTGTAATATGGCTTTGTTGGATATAATGTTCTTGGTTGGCAATTTTTTTTTTATTTTAGTACTTTGAATGTATCATCCTACTCCCTTCAGACCTGTAAGATTTCTGCTGACAAATCTGATATGACATTTAGCTAGGAGATGTGTATGTGATGAGTCACTTTTCTCTTGCTGCTTTCAAGATTGTCTTTGTTTTTAATTTTTGACTGTTACGTGTTTCAATGTAGGCCTTTTGGATTCCTTTTGATTGGAATCCATTGAGTTTCTTGAATTCAGGTGTCCATTTCCTTTCTTAGTTATGGGAAATTTTTCGTCATTATTTTTTCAAATATGCTCTGTTTCTTTCTTTTGATTCCTCCTGGGACTCCCAAAATGAGTATATTGATCCCATTATAAAGTCTCATATATTCCTTAGCTTTATTCAATTTTCTTCATTATTTTTTCTTTTTGCTCCTTTGATGCAATTCATTTCAACCTGTTTTGAATTTGTTAATTCTTTCTTCTGGTTTATCAAGTCTGCCGTTAAACCTCTGTAGTGAAATTTTCAATTCAGTTATTGTATTCTTCATTTCCAGAATTTGTTTCTAATTTTTACTTTGTCTTTTTGTTGATATTCTCGTTGTTTAATTCACCATTTCCCTGATTTGACTAAGTCATCTCTTTTTCATTAGTCTCACTGAGATTCTTTAATATGGCTATTTTGAATTTTCTGTTGGATATTTCATTGATTCCATTTCTTTAAAAACAGTTTCTGGGGTTTACTTTGTTCCTTTGATTGTGTCATGTTTCTCTGTTCCTTTGTATTTGTTCCTTGTAACTGTTTTTGCTGGGACATGGGCATTTGAAAAAAGCATCCCTTTCCCAGTCTTTGTGGATTGGCCTTGTACAGGGAAAATCCTTCACAAATCAGCCCAACTAGAGACTCTGGGGCCTTTCAAACTTTTGTGGGGATACATCTCTTCTCTGTGATTTCCCAATAAGAGATGTTTGTTTCTTCTTCAGGAGTTTGTAATCCCTGTGCCCTCTGGTGTCTGTTTGTGGAACTGCAGGTTCTCTGGTCCTGCAGCAAGCTGCTGAGCTCTGTGTTGTTCTCAGCGGCCCCCAGGAATCCAGGGCATGCTGGTTCTGTCAGTGCTTCTTGTCAGGATAGACAAAAATCCGTCCGTAGGACAGCCCCCAAAAGCTGGAACTGCATTCATATTTCTCTTTTCTTTTTTCCTCCTAAGGAAGAAGGTTTGAGTTGGGAATTTCCTCCCAGTCATAATGAGCTGTGCCAAATTGGGGGCAGGGCAGCCAATGCAAAGGTTTTCTTACCCATTTCAGTGCAGCTGTTCTTGGCATTGTGCTTGCCGGGGCTACTGTAACTACTTAACTTGTTTCTAGAGTTCACATAAAGGCATTTTAGTCCACATATTTTTGTTAAGTCAAGTGTCTGTGTGGGAGAACAAGGACTGATCTTCTTATCCCACCATCTTGCTGATGTCACTCCATAGAGTGAAGTCTAGTTTCATTTTAACAAGGCATTCTGCAAACTTTCTGGGATTTGACAGAAGGCATCATTGCCTTTGTCTTCTATGACCTGTGGACAGGAGAACCTGGGTGAGGTGAGAGAGGTTGAACTGAGCCAGGTTGCCTTTAGAATAAAACATTTAAATGACTAGTATCAGTCTCAGACAATCAAGGATCAACTTTAATGAGACATAGTTAAAAGAACAGGTAAAAAGATCTGGTAATTATAGGAAGACATACAAGTAGAGTATTGATCAAGGTCGGTCATTAAGGAAGGAGACTGAAATGGAATCCCACATAAACATCAACACCAGTAAGGTACATGTACCACCTGAGGGGCACTTCAGGAGTAGATGTCTCACTCCTGCAGAAGTTGGAGACAAGGGTATGTGATTGTTACTGAGACTTTGCAGGGTGCCTATACAACTAAAGAAAAAAGTGGAAATAATTGATATTCTCACTACTTTATGGAAATGTGTTCTTTTCACCTTGGCATATATCCCTCTGGAAAATTGTCTATATGTGTGGGTGTATATATGTATGTGTGCGTGCAAGTATATATAAATCACCATTCATTTCACTGTTTTCCCCACTGTGTAATATGTACATGGTTTGGGTAAAATTGACCCAAATCAAAATCTGGACATGCACCATGATTGGCTTAGGCTTATTAGCTTAATAGTATTCTGCTTGCTTTGGTGATTTCTCAGGGTTAAGAATGTGACCCAACTGAGTGTGTCTCAGGACTTTTCTTTCATTATGGAAGTCCCTCCCTTCTCCCCTTTCTCCCTCTCCACATTGTCTTGCAGCATCCATGTTGCTTTCATGACAGAAACTAGCCTATGAATAAAGCTACTGGTCTTATTGAAGAGATTGCCTTTTTTACATTGTATTTTCTTGCCTCCTTTCTCATATAGTAATTGACCATATATGCACAGGTCTATTTCTGGGCTCTCCATTTTATTCCATTAATCTATGTGTCCATTTTAATGCCAGTACCATGCTATTTTGATTACTATAGCTTTGTAGTATAGTTTGAAATCAAGGTGTATGATACCTCCAGCTTTGTTCATCTTTCAAGATTGCTTTGGCTGTGTGGGGTCTTTTGTGGTTCCATACACCTATTAGGATTCTTTGAAGAACTTGATAGGTTGATTTGAGTCCAAAAATAACAAGGAGGGATTTATTAGGGAGAAATGAAGCCTCCTTGGTGGATTCAAAATATCAATGGCGTAAGTTCAGTATGTCAGACATGTCTTGACAACAAAACTTTTGGAATAAATATATGAGTGTTGGTTGACTAATGTTCAACATAGTGAGTCCTGTGTCACCATTATACATGCAGATATGCCATTGAACTTGAAACATAGTGTCTAATATCCTAAGTAGATGAGTTCACATTTAGATTAGTGTATTCATTTTGTAGAGTCATACATAATTAAGGGTTTGACAAACTGGAATATACACAGAGGAAATAAGCTAGAATGGTTAAAACCTAGAAGGAGCACAATGAAAAATTAATCCTATAAAGGAAATGTTTTTCTTTTCACATAGAAAAACTATTACACCTACTTTGTTGTCTCTGTATAGTTGACCATGGACCAAAGGGTGGGGTGGGAGATGATTGTATTAAGGCATGTTTCATTTACATCATAATTTAATATAAATTCAGGTTGTAATTCCAAAACGAGAAGGATAATCTTAAAATATAGGGAGCTCACCATCAAAGAAGTATCAAACAGAAGGGAAGAGCATCTCTCTGAGATGTCAAGATGTCCTGAGCTTAGAGGATGGCTTTTTAGTGATCTCAGTATAGCTCCCTTGCAAGAGAGGCAGGAAAACTTCACAGTTCCAAGCAAGAAAATCCAGATAACCTTAAATATCCCACTCAAAGCATTTCTCTACTTCTTGAACAAGGAGGTATTTCTTGTCCTGAATTACAGCTGGTAGTCACCATGCGTAATGTGACTTAGATAATTGCACATATTTTCCATATGAATAATTGCTACTTGAAAAGGGATAAAGTCAAAACAAAGGAAAAAATAATCCCCAAGGATATATATGTAAAAAAAATGCAAAATCACATTTCATAGTGAATAACCCTTTGTGGGGCCTTTAGTGTTCTAGCTTATTTAGTTCGGAATAATCTTGATTTATGGAAGTAGGAATTACAGTGGAGGAGGTTCTTATTTAGAAAAACTGTGTCATCATTCAAGATGTTTTAGAAATTCAATTTTTATTTTACTTTCTAAAACAATTTAATAGAACTAAAAAACTATTCAGGCCAAAGGATGGGCATATATTTAATAATATGATTGCAAATGAATACACTTAAAAAAAGAAACACTATCCCTAAGAAGCTTGGAATAGATGCTGTTTTAAAGGGTTAAATAAAATAGAAAAGAGAAATCCTATTGCTTAGGTATTTTCATATTCTCAAGAGATCAATAGTGTAGTAAGTTTCTTAACTCTACATCAAGGTCGTCTTGCCAGAGGCAAGAAGTCCAGATTTCACACAGGTGAGCACAAAATTGCTTAATCTTGCATAGCAGATGGCTCCAGGTCAGTGGCCAAAAACAATTTGTACCACACCAATGATAATGTGAGAAAGCCAGCTCTCTCCTTCCATGCAACCTGCTTCATGATAATAAAACAGGGTGGTGACTTTTTCTGTACACAAAAATCTTTCCTCCTCCCTTGCTCTCTCCCCTCCTTCTTTCTCTTTTTCTTCTGTTATGAATTTAACTGTACTTAGTTGTCCTCTTGTGCATGTACAAGTACTGCATATATAAGCAAATAGGATACTTCAGTGGATATCATACACAAATTAGAACAGTGTAAATAAAAGTAAGATTTACTGACCCAAATAAGCAGTATGCAAAATACCACTCATGGGAGTGTTCATACATATGTGTATGTTAGGGGAAAAAAATCCAGCTCTTAACCTAAGTTCAGATGTCTTTGTGAGTTTACAAACGTTCTCTCATAAACAGAGACCATGTACATAACAGTAGGAAGATCATCTGTGGGTTTCAAAGTAGATGTGCTAAAGGATGGGTCTCTCGCCTCCTCTTCCCCTGAAAAAGGAGCTGAAGTTACAGGCATTACATAAATAAGCTAAAAGTAGAAGTCTTCAAAAGTTAAGCACTTGTACTTTTTAATATCATATGTGTTTTATTAAAGAATTTGATTTAATAAACCACCTATAGGAAGCCAGTCTTTTGTCCTTGAGACTGTTTGGGATTATCAGATTACAAAGGAGCAATTTAATAGAATTCTAAGTATATTGTCACTGAGGAAATAAGAAAGGTGAAGATAGCGTATCACTCACATTCCTGTGACCCAGTCATCTGCCCTGGCTTTACACTGCTCTTTGCTTCCCTCTCTCCCAGCCTCTGTGTGACCTATGACGAGGTGTTTAATATCCCTATGTCCTAAGTTACAAAGCACATACCATAAGATCTGTCTGGTCTGCTTCATTTTTAATGAGAATCAAATGAAATGATGCATGTGAAAGTCCATTTCAAGTTACAATATGCACGCTGTGCACACATTTATAGCTATATATATATATTACTATTATATATCTATATAAGTAAAAATAGGCAATTACAATCATAATGAAAAAAGTTTTACCTGAAAAAATCCAATTTGTGTAGGTGGATAGAGATATAATCAGAGTATATCTGTTATTTGGATATTTGAAGTTTTTATGTTGTATCTGCATTGCAAATTTCATTTCTTATATATGTTTTAAAACTTTGGATATAAAGTTTTCAAAACTCCCTTACTCATTTGGGAGAGTGAATGATCTTGATACTTGGAATTAGTGAAGTATGATGCATTGAACAAAATTGGTACTTGTCAAGGAGAAAATTGGCTAGCAAAAAAATCTATTGACAATCTGATATATTTTTACAGTTCTATTAAATTATAATTTATGTTGAAATTCTCCAGTCTCAGATGCATTCAGGTGGATCAACTTTTAATATATCCAATGTTAGGTGGCAAACCATTAAAACTTTTAAAATGGATTCCAGCATATTTCAATTATGTACAAAGACAGTTTCGAATGCAGAGATCTGTGAGAGGAGGGGAGGCTCTCTCTCCGTTTCCTTCTGTCTCCAGCAGAATTGGCTGTAATAGAAACATACTAGGTGTCAGCAGGCGGCTCACTCCGCTCACCTCTGGGCGCTGCCTGGTACACAGCTCTATTCAAACTGAGAACTGTCCTCTGGGTCTGATGATCTGCCTGTGAGCTGAGATTGGTGACCTTTAGTAGTTTTGCTTGTAAATGTAATTATATTTAATGATCTGTGTTATGAATACAATGGTTTTCATTCCTGTGGGTAGTCAACTGAATCGGAATGTGGAAAAAATAATGTGAGCATTACGTATTTCAGAGAATGTTCCTATTATTGTGTATGTTTTATTGTTTGTTGTAGATTTACATTAAGCACAATTTCATCATTATTAATCTCAAACAAGGTAACTGGGATGTAGATTTCTGTAAATGTTCCTTTGCAATTTTCCCAACCTTTCTTCTCCTCAACAGAATATAACCAGCCTTGTGCATAAAGGTTGCTAAGCAGTTATTGATTATTTTTTAAAGGTAAAAGGAAAATTGAAGTCAGAAGGGGAAGAAGAAAGTGTACCCCAGCACGGAAACCGATGAGTCACTAGAAAGAAGAGTGTCTGCAATGCTCTGGGGGAGCTAGAATGGGGCCAGGGCTTGGGAGACACTCAGGGTCTTCCCTATTCAGAGAGTAATAACTTCTATGAATTATGTGATCCGAGTAATGTGCTGAAAGCAAGCCTCTGGCAAGTCTATTCGTATTTGTTTACTGAATGAATGAACAAATGAATATATAAATAAATTACTTTTACTATCTGCTGCTACTACTTATGGATTTAAAATTGTATTTCTGGAGAGTCTAGTTTGGAGCCCGTAACTTCTAAGAATACATCAGTGTCTTATTTTTCACGAATATGTTAGTTTGCTGGCCTAACAAGCACCACAGACTGGATGGCTTCAACAACAGAAGCTGACCGTCCCCAGTCCTGGAGTTGGAAACTCACAGTTAAGGTGTCTCAGGGTTGGTTTGTCCTCAGGGTGATGCATGCTGCCCCACATCACCTCATAGCTCATGAATCCGTTTCATAGCGGAGCACGATTGCCTCAGAATACCTTGCTTAATAAACACACTAGGAAGCCACCAAAGTGACAGCTGAATTATTTGGATCTGCCGACTTTGAGATAGTCATCAGATGTGAGGCAATTTTCATTTATAATGGAAATAATTAAATTAATGAAATACTGAATACCATGTAACAAATCTTGTGAAGGTTGTGCTCTGCACACAGGTCTTGGACCACAGGGGGATGTCATCCCATTTTATGATTTTGTTTGACTGTGCGGTTGAGCGGCATGTTGTCTCCATTCTGCAGTAGCCGCGTGTGTGTTGCGGGTTCCATCAGCAGAGGTGGCTTTGTCCGGGAAATGGGCTCTGGCCTCCTGGCCTCCTGGCCTCCCGGCCTCCCGGGCTGGCTTGGCCATCAGGTGGCTGCTGTGTAACTTTAGGCACGTCCTCATCCAACTGATTCTGACTCTTTAGAAGCATCACCAGAGAAATGAAAAATGGTGAAATCATTTGCATCTAATACCTAGGTCAGGATTTCTCAGTCTGGGCACTCCTGATATCCTGGATCAGATGACCTGTGCTGTGGGATGGTTAGCAGCTTCCTTGGCCTCTAGGTGCTAGAAGCACCCCCTTCCACCCACCAACCTCCAAGTTTTGACAACTAAAGATGTTTCCAGACATTGCCAGAATGCTTAGGGAGCAAAATCTCCCCCAGTTGAAAACCCACTGATCTAGATATTAGCTCCCACTCCACAATCTTATTTTTCATGTCAGTGAGGGGCCGTTACTTAGCACGGGCACTTATTCAGTGAGTCACCAAGTGATTGCTTAGCATGTCAAATAGGCTTATTATCTTATTAAAGGGGCTTTAACAAAAATCCAGGAACTGACTCCCATACACTTAAGATTCTTTCAATGAGTAGATTGCACACAACTGTACATGATGTAGAATAACTACTTCTCACTCATTTTTCACATTTTCTATGTGTATTGCTGAGCAACCGTTGCCAATTTTTTTTATTCTTTTAAGTCTGGCAGCAGATTCTGCTCTGATTTTTGGGGGACAACGGAGGAGCAGGAGTGACACCAACTGTGAGTGCAGAATCAATCACAGATGGTTTCCCTGAAAAATGACACACATGGATTACGAACCTCTAATGATTTTGGCTGTCGTTCCTCCTTTTTTAAGATCACCAGTAACTGGACAGATACTTTATTCTCTTTCTTGGAAGCGGATGTTGCAATTTTTGGGGATTTGGACACTAGAAGCTTTTTTACAGATACCACAGCTGATGAAGATTTTAGACTATAAGAGTTCCTGCCTCAGAAATCCATTATAAAATTTATCTAACTTTTAGATAATATTTAAATTTACGTTAAATACAAATGTATAAATCATTTCAAACAATATTGGCTTAGAGCTAAAGCGTGTAATCTTGAAAGTAAAAACTTTCAGGTAGGTGAAGACTGATCTTTCTGTTTATATTGGATTTGAAAAAGTGATCTCAGCAACAGTTAAGTGATCCTTCAAATGTGTTATGTTCATGGCAATGATTCTGGGGGAGACATTTCCCCTCCCCAAACCTTGATAAGTTGATGGCTTAATTGCATGGTAATAGACACTTTCAAAAAAATTCAGGTAGGCAAAACAGGTAGGGTTTTTGCTGAACTAGTTTTTCTAGATTACTCTATCTTGTAAGTGAAATAATTTAAATTTAAGTTATATAGTTGAAAGGAATGATCTTAGTCTAAAAAATACCATCTACTTACCTTTTCTAATTTCTTACTTTCATTTACTAAATTTGAATTTAGGTCAAAGTGTTTCAATGACTAGTCCATTGGATATTCTGTTTTACATCTTCCTTTCCTAGTTACTGGATTCTACTGTTCATATTACTCTCTACTATATCTCTTCCTTTTCTGAACAAGCATAATAGTGCCAGAATTTAAAGTACAAACTGAGTGTCAGAATGCCTGGATTCAAATCTCTGTTCTGTAATAGGTTGATCTTGGGAAAAGCCATTACAAAGTGTCATCTCCTTATCTCACTGACAATTACGGTCAAGTTGTTAAATTTGGATGAAGTTACAAAATACTGGGAGACCACAGATGGTGAGTTCATTTTCATGAGGTTGGTGGATAAAATGAACCTCCTGTGACAAAATGGCTCATACCTTTAGGTGAACAAAGTGCCTTCAAAGACAAATTTCTAACAAATGTACCTTCATACAAAGACAATCAGAAATAGTCTTTGGAACTTTTAAATTATTTAAACATATCTTTCGATATTTTTAGGAAAATTTTTTTGCCCACTACACTCTCTCTAGAAATTTAAGTTTACGGTGACAAATTACAGATTATGTGTTGAGTCAGCTTGAGCTTGAGGGTAACTAGTAAGTGAATTTTGACTAAGTTTTTCTTATTTTTTAATAAGATTTTAGATAAATGGGTGCTGTAATTCATTCCAATTCCCTACATTAATAGTCTCTTAATTCTTGTCATATGTCCTGATTAAATAATTAAAGCTATAGCCTCTGGCTTCACTTACAGTTTTGAATGAAGGCTGAATCAAAAAATATGGGGTTTATGACTTTCCATTTCCATACACATTCAATAAAGAAATCTTATAGCACAGATTCCTGTAGGTGCTCAGAATTGTTTTCCAATATGAATTATACTGCATGGGAGTTACTCTATGTACAGTGCCATTCTAGCATCTCTGCGGTAATAGTATTTGCCAATAAAAGGAGTCTTTGAACATGAGAGAGTAGTTCCACAGCATAGTCACCTCTTTTGTAAGGATTATAATATGGGGATCTTTAATCAGTAATGCTTCTGTTTGTCTTGCCTACCTTATTTTTTTTAATGTTCATTTTAAGTTGATTTTTTCAGTGTCTCTGTGTTAACCAGTAGCAAATGTAAGAATTCTTTAAAGCTGAGGGTGCTGTTTTCCTCCTTAGTCAGGGACTTTGCAAAAACACTCTTTGCTGAGGACTCCCTCGTATCCCATGTGGCTCTGGCGTAAACCCGTCACAGCAATGACAGCCCACTTCCTGGAATGGGATCCCTTATGTTTAACACGTGGGAAACTGGTAACCGTGGGATACCTGAGCATCTACTGAGACATGAGGGAGTGAGATTCCAGTAAACAAGACAAGTCGAGAAAAAGTGGCAAGCATATACGGGCCTGAAACCTTAGGCAATGAGGGGAACCGATTCATCATGGTGCCAAGTCAGCTTATATATTTACCAGGTCTGACAACTTTTTGCTTATATGTTTTTTATTTTATCTTATGTGGAAGCATGGTGAGTGAGATGCAGGGTGAAATCCCATGAGACAGACCCTACAAATAGCCCGTTGGCCAGATGGCACAACTTGAGCCTATTTATTAAGATCTGAGGATAGAATCTGGGACAAGAAACATTAGGTCCAGTGCCAAGAATAAGACAAGAAACTAACATAGTAAGGACACATGGATTTATCCTGCTTGAATAAATACTGCATTATTGAAAGTGCAAATTCTTATATTAACTAGGAAATATTAGTTCCCTAAATTTTGTTCTGTGGCTGGGACAGGGAGGGACTCAGATTGCTTTAACAGACAGTATAGAGTCTGTCCTTTTTCTTTTCTTTTTGATTTGATTTGATTTCCTTTTCCCTTTTTCTTCCTTTCTTGTATTCTTTCTTTCTTTCTCTCATTCCTCCCTTTCTTCCTTCCTTCCTTCCATCCCTCTCTCTATCTCAGCTTTTGACTTTCTTCTAAGAAGATGTGGGATGAAAAGAAATGACAATACCCTAACCAAAGGAAGAGAAGAAAGATAAAAAGGGAAGAAGACGATTATTAAGGGTTTAAACCAGTCCAGGGTGCCAGGTCAAGTGAGAAGGTTCGATAGCAAAGTCCAAGAACACTCTCAGACCGAAAAGCAGGCACAAAGCAGCAGAAAATACCTGTTAACACTGGCTGCCCTGGGAGCACCGTGGTAGAACAGACGAAACCTTGGTCTAAGGAAGCCTCTCACCCAGGTTGCGTGCTAACCAGCTGTGCAAGGATGCACGTGACTAGTCTCATTCTGCTTCCTTAATTTAAAAAACAAGGGGTTGGATTTACTCCACACAAATTATTATTTCTTTGTTCCCAAGGAGGCCACCACATTTAAAAATATCTCCTCACATTTCTTTCTACCTTCTCCTAATCCTTCAAACATGACTTAAATAACATTTCCTCCAGAAAGCCTTTCTTACTAATTCATCCCAATTTGAAATATAGCTCCCGACTTCCAAAACCTCAAAGTCACCAATGATGCCTACAGTTTCACTGTTAAGTAGTTATGTATTGCATTATATTTATTTCACTGTTACCATGAACATTTTATTATATATTTTGTTGTGGTCTTTGAGTCCTATTCCTTCACCTAGACTGTGAGGGGTGTGGAGTATTGAGGGCCTGAGGAGCTCTGTGCACTCTTGCATCATTGCAGCGTCTGCCATGGTCCTTGAAGAGCATGTATCCTTCATTAAATATTTTACTTCTCTATTGGTGAACTGTCACCTGAAAAATCTTATATATTCCCACATTATACCTACTTTTATAACTTAATAGAGTGCCCTCTTTGGGGAGCTCACAGATACTCCAGGATGGAAGAAAAATTACCTCCATATTTAGGATGTGTTTCCTCTGTTAAAACCCCACCAGGGTCAGCCCTGGCCCTACCAGAGCTAGCAGGGTACGTGGGTGACCTGACGGGTGACATCAGATGAACCATTAAGAACATCAAGGACAGACTACAGACCCCAGTTCAGTCGTCTTCAAGGCACTTTTCCCTTGAACCTGACAGATATTTGTGGAGTCACATAACTGAATTGGCAGAGTAAGTTACAACTGATTCTGAAAAAAATACATGGCCCCATCTTGAATACTGTTTACTGAATTAATGCTGATTTGATTAACCACCATAGGGTCTCATTTATAACTCTGTGGGAATACCAGACACCTTTTATGATGATCCCTCGTTCAACAGAACCAGTCTGCTGTTGATTTTAGCTGAAACGAGCGGCCTCGTGCCCACTCATGGTGCGGCCTGTGTTCCTGTAGGTCCCCTCCATCATGGCACAGTGAGGGAGCAGTGACATTATTGAAGAGGATTCCTTTGCTGTCTCTCTCACCAGTATTTTCTGAAACCCCACCTGTCTCCCACCAAGTTTCTGCTGTCCCTACAGGAAGCCTCCCAGCTGATCACATGGGCCCATATTTCCAGTTTCTTGTTGCTCTCAAAGTGAGCTTGGTCCTGGTGTAGCTCTGCATTTCCTGCTGCAAATGATTCGCTGATTTTAGTGCTGGGACTTTTTCTTTACCTGAGGTTTCAGCAGCTTTCCTCCACTTGCCCCCCACCCGCCCCCAGAGACATACTTTTTTGTACAGCTGTGGAAGCATATTTTATTTATGTTCATTCAGATAGGCTGGATATTCCTGAAAGTGTGGGAAGTCAAACTAACCACTATAATCCCTGGGCAATAATTGAAGTATTGCTTGTTCTGACCTTAAGGGGCTGTTTTTGTGCATGTCAGTCCTGGCTTTCTATCTCATGTATCGGCACCTTGTGCATGTGTCTAATAATGGTAGTTACTGCTTCACCAACACTAGTGGGTGTTCAGTAGAGAGTCTTCCAACAAGAATGCTATTCTAGTGGTATCTTTTAGGGCTGTAATCATAAGCTCTTTATCTCCCTTAGGCTACTGTGTGTGCCTACTGTTATTAAAAATAGATGCTTTCATCTTGACTTTTCTATAGCTTCTGGAGAAGGACATCTATATTGTTGATGCAATGCTCATCATCTCCAGAAATCCAGTGCTAGAAGGTCCCCACCCACTTGGTTGTTCTTAGGGAGCTTTGGTGTCTGGTGGTGATTCGTAATGGCAACAAGATGCAGCAAGGAAAGTGGGCCATGCTCTGTCATGTCCTGCATGTAGCTGACACCCTGTGTTGTCCTGAATGTTAACCTTTTGTGTAAGAACGACAGCCATTTTGCCAGTCCCAGCCAGGACTGTGAAGGTGGGAGAGGGGAACCTCTGCTCGCACTGGTTCTGGGTAAGGCCGGTGGAGAGTGGTTGTCTCGCTCTTCAGGGCTCACGAACCACAGCCAATGAGTCTCGAGGTGTAACATCACTTGGCAGTGCCTAACTTTCCCTCGTTTCTTAGCAAAGAAGGAACAGGAAATGTGGGAAAAGAACCCTTGAGTTTTCTTCATTCATATTACATAAGTATAAGCTTCAATAAAGTGACAGTGGCCTAAATAATAAAGATATTTAGTTTTCTCTCTGATCTGTTAGTGTGCACACCCTGGGGCTGGCATGGTGGCCCCATGATCGTCATGCACCAGGACCTTATCTGGTGGCTTCCCGCAGTCCCAGATGGGAGCTGCAGCTCCAGGGATCTTTCCTGCATTCCAGCTGTCAAGGTGAAGGGAAGGAGAGCAGAAGGTGCTTGCCACTTCGTTTTTAGGGAACTTCTGAAAATTGCATTCATTGTTTTCTCTTACATTCCAATAAGTTGAATTTCATTTGTGGCTTCATCTAGCTGCTAAAGATGCTGGGACAGGCCTCGTTCTAAGTGGCCGTATGCTGAGCCTGTGTAGGAATTGTATTACTTCACCAGAGTTTAATTTTTCAAGGCTTGAACCATGCCTTATTCTTTTCCACAAGTTGCTCCTAACAAAATACTAAGCACCTTCCAGGGTTCCACTTAATACTGGATTAATAATATGATTTGCTTTGATACCCTTTATCCAGAACATTTGCAATAGGAATCTTTTGAGAAGTGTCAAGCTGGGTACAAGAAAGCTTCACTTTTGTAGAACTCAGCATGTTTACTTTGTGTGTGTGTGTGTGTGTGTGCTTGTGTTTGTTGAGTGTGAGAACCTGATAGGTTTAGCAGTTTACAAGAACTAATGGCATCAGAATATGCAGTGTTGGTCAGGTGAGAGTAGTTATTTATTATCTGACTAGCCATCTACTTCAGTTCTGCCACAACTGGGTCATTCTGAGCAGAGAGAAACAATTTCAGTGTAAACGCAGCCCCTTGGGGATTAGCAATCAAAAGATTACAACTCACTTGTTGTAGCTCAGAGACTGTTTTGCAGCTACATGCTGGACTTTCAGAGCTGGAGGAGTTTATGAAATTCTTGAAGCTAAGGAGGAAAAAAAAATTGAAAATAGTGTTTCAGGAGACATCAAACATCTTAGAATGTAAAGTGCATTGAGTTCTTTTGTTTCTTGAAGCTGCGTTCCAGGACCTGGGAAGTCAGGGTAGGGTTTGAACCTCAACAGTAACCACAACAAACAGAGCCACCCGGGGCAAGGCACACAGTCGCTCTGCACCTTGATTTTCTCATCCATGTATGGGAAAATGAGCGTATTATCCAGAGACTCATAATAATGCCAATTTGGGATTCAAATCAGGTAATTTAACTACCTGGCAATAATTTTGGAAGAGGAGCTGAAGGGAAATCTAAAACTTACAATATGAACTAGACTTTATTTCTGATTTTCACTTTTTCTTTTAACAATAGTTGAGTGTCTTAGTGAATAATTATAAAAACTTAAGGAAGTAAGAGGTTTCAAACTGAAACCTTTCATTTTGCTGATAAGGAAACTGAGAGGGTTTGAGTGGCCCAGGATCCCAAATAAGTTCATCCCCAAATCCATCGTCGCAAGTCGTGCTGACCTCCCTGAACTAAAGCCTGAGGTTTGGGACTGTAAATCTCACGCCCTTTCTCTTTCAAATAGCTCCGAATAGCATTATATATGGGAGATAATTTAATCCACGAAAGCAGATAGATTGATATAGAAGGTGTCATAGAGAAAAGGGCCAAGATAAGATTAGAAGAAATAACAATATTTAACAGGTGGAGAGAATTAAAAAAAAAACTATTAAGGGAGATGAGAAGTAGTCAAAAATTTAAAAGGAGAACCAGGAAAATAGAGTATTGGGGAGGGAAAAAGCCATGTGAAGAGTGACAAATCATCCTGGGTAGAAGTGAGCGAGATCCCATATCTCAGCGATCAGCTGGTGGTTGTGGGCGTCCCTTGGGGGTATGCAGGGTGGGAAGGGGGCGGTCAAAGCTAGAACACAGCGGGTAGGAGAGCACGTGCTCGGGGATGAAGTGGAGACAGCAGCCGGGACCCCTCCTAGGGGAAGCTCTGCTGTGAATGGGAGGAACTGCCACGAGCTAGAGGAGAGCAAGGGTGATATTTTCTGGGCGGTCTGAGAACTGGAGCAGCCCTGTTAATATTGGTGCCCACTGGTGGCCTTGCCTCTGTCCAGCTCCAGTCTTGAGGGCCAGGTGCTCCCTTTGATCTATTTCCTTGTCCCTGGTGCTTAGCACAGTGGTTAGAACACTCAAAATGTATTTGTGGAGTGAATAAAAGAGCCTCCCATGGCTCTCAGAATAAAGCTGCTTTCTGTGTTCTGCTGGTACCAGTCCCAAACTTGGATCCGCTCCCAGGTGTCTGTAAGAGTACTCCGTCTAAATTCCAAAAAGAATGACAGTTCCATTTTTTTTTTAGTTTTCTCAGCTGGAAAGGGCACAGCCTGGGGTCACACGTCACTGCTCCTGCCCACATCCTGTGCTAGCGGGTCTTCCTCCCGGTGCTTCTCAGCCTACACACATCGTCTGCGGCTTTTTTGTGACACTACCAGATGAAAAGGTGTGCTAGGCTGAGATGTCAGTGATCAGAAAAGTTGTTTTCCAGTGTTTCATGTTCTATACTTAGGAAAAATGGATTTGGTCAGTATTTGGCAAAGACTCTAAAAAAATATCCTTCTGATCGCTAAATGATTTACACCATGCACAGACAAATCATGGTGGATATCTCTTCTGCGGAAGAGTAAGCTGTTGTGGGGGTCTAAGAGGGTCTCACCAGGGCACACCGCCAAGCAGAGCAGCCCGCATCTCACTGGTATTGGTCAAATGAACGTCCCCTTTGGTTTTCAGTTCTTAGAGAGCTGGCATTTTATCCTGGGAGCAAGTGACTGATGAATGACCGAAAACATATATTAAACAACACGGTTTATCCAGGCAGCCAGGACACGGAGCTGTGAATTGATGATCTGCCTCCCCGTGGGTCAAATAACTTATGATCTGTCAAAGAGAGAATGAAATGCTGTGGCCGAGAAGGAGTATCATGCGTATGTGCAGGTACTTCTTACATCAAAAAATGGTTTTATTAATGGAGTGCTTATGAAGAAAGTTCTAGTCAGGGATTCTGTTACCGTATTCAATTAACTAGTCAGCCACTGAAGATCCATGAAGCTCAGATCGAGAACTGAGTGATAATCAATTTTTGGTTTTGCTCTGTCTACATCTAAGAAAAGAATGGTTGCAGACCTCAGAAAGCTCAGTCCAAGGAGTAGATCAGTATTTTATTTTGTCTTTTGCCACTGGTAATCTAGTGGGAGGAAGTACACACATGGTCTCCTTGCAGGCCTCCACCTGCCTGAATTTCATGGGGGTGCAGAGCTGGGAAGAGTTTTAGAGCATTTGTGTTATTGCATGATGAAAGTTACCTGCCAAGATGATGCAACCAGTGTTTATCACTAAAATTCAGATGAGCAGCTCTGTAACTGGAGAAATACACGTCAGAAACACGTCTTAAGGAGAAGATTCAAAATTTTAGGAACAACAATCAGGCTATTTTCTGTAATTACATGACTAGTTTCATCCTTTTTCTGATCCAACGTTTGAATTAGAGTCTCCATAAAAACTAGATGGAATGAAGGGCACAGGCGGGGAAAGAGTGGATATCATATTCATATATACGTAGCCATGCAGTGGTCAACATAAAGGTAGGAATACCAAGGGGCATGGCGACATGAATTCTAAATGCTCCCTGAATTTTTACCTTGTGGTAAAGCCAGTATTTTGTAGAACAATTAAACAACAGTAGTGCTTATGTAAAATGAGGATATTGGAGAAAATTTCTTTTGTCCGTTTGGAAAAAGCCTTTATTTTACTAATGATGGCCCAGAGGGTATCATCAAAAAGAAGTGGGCCTGACATGAACAGGAACTCCTGAGGACCCCTGGCCTAAGGTGTAGCTGACATTATTTGGAACTTGTGTACTTCTCAACTGTTAGGTTCAAAGGCTCAGTTCTGTTGAAGGTTGGAAAATGGGAGATTTTTTTGCCACTCACAGCAAAGAGACCTTCAACAATTCCTGTGCTGTAGTATACAGAAGGTGGTTTAGTTGGATTGCGAGGGTAAAGCTGTGTTCTTCCAGAGGGTTATAGTGTCATTAGCAAGAAAGAGAAGGTTCTGTCTCATTCACAAAGCTAGAGCAGAATTTTAATTTTTCACGTGTTAAAAATTATAAAGCTTAATTGCATTATTCAAAATGTACATGAAACGTGGAAATTTCAAGATTTTTAGGTGACATAAATGCCTAGATTGAGTGGATGTTGTTTGCATTTGACACGACGTGACACTTCCCTTTTTAAGAACACCACACTATTTCCAAAGGAGAGCTGGCATTACTGAATGCTTGTCACTCAAAATTTCTCAGTGCCCTAGGATAACCCCTTACTGGTGGCTCTTTGCTACACTATTATTCAAATCACAATTGGGAAACTGAAGTGAAAATTTACAAATGTCCTACAAGTGACTTTAAAAATCTATGTTACGTATATTTATTCATACATCTTTAGGTGATTTGTGTAAATACTAAAATGAATACAGTTATGTACACAATATTCTATAGGGGATTGCATCTTTTGATGTACTATAATATGCAGTGACATTTGAATTAAGTATTAGGCTATTTCATGCCATACTTTTTATTTTGTTTTAATGGTCATAGTTTCAACATTTTCTTTCATCTTCCTTTTGGACATTTTACCATGAAAAAATTTCTAACATACTTCCAAAGAGAGATAATAGTATAGTAGGCCTTCAGATACTCAGATGCTCTATGAAATAAGATCTAATTTTAATATTTATTTCATAAAGAGTTATTGGTGATTTAGGTTCTGTGACCTTCTTCAGTGTCTCAAATTCTGTAGTATTTCTTAAGATGGGTTAACTATGCACATTTGACCTTGGGATAGGTCTTCATTCTGAAATCTTTTCTACAACGTCACAGGAAGTAGTAAACACAGCAGAGTTTACGTAAATGTTACTACTTTGAGTAGGTGCTGGATCATTCTCCTTAATAACAGTAAAAAGAAAAATTATTATTCCTATAATTTTTAATAATATTTTTGAGAAACAGATTTCTGTAATTGGCGTAAAGGTGTGAACTGGGGGAAACAGGATGAAGCCCATTTGTGTTTTGTGCTATTAATTGAAAGTAAGCCACTAATAGTCACATTAAGATTTTATTGGTATGTAACCAATGTGACACTTTCTTCTCATCAGTGTCAACCTGAAGACAGATGTGAACAAACAAAACATTGTCTTGTAGTCCATAGAAATCAGGTATTGGTTTCATCCTAAACTATCATGCTTGTTTTAATAAAAAGCATTTTTCAGTAGCAAAAATCACAAGCCTCTCAATTGAAAGTATCAAACGAATATTTGGGAAGGATAAGAAAATTCATTATCAAGTGAATACAATAAGGAATGATTCATTAGAAAGATTTGTTTGAAGAAAGAAAAATTTTCAAGTGTTTAATTAAAGTTTAATTACAATAATCTTTGTTTATTGTGTTTGTAAAATGCACAATAATATCCAGTAATTTCAGCATATTTTAAAGTCGATATACCTTTATGAAATAAGATCTTATTTTAGCAAAATAGAATCCCAGAGTCTCTTATTTGACCAAAGTAGTGTAGCAGGCAAATTAATAGCCTTCAGTTCATGCTTTTTATCATATACTTTGTTAAAAGAGAATGCCTTCCTTAGTTGTTTCATTTTTCACCCTATACTATACAATGTTGGATTTTAATGGTTTTAAACATGTGGGTGTATTCACGTTTAGAGTGATAGAGTGATATTCCAATTTATAATTGACTTCATTACAGGAAGACTGTGGAGACCAGTCCTCACCCTCCTGATCTTCCTTTAATTAGGGGCAAGTCTGTGGCTTGCCACTCATGTAAAACCTTAGCTATTAGATGAGAGTGAATGTCCTTGTTGAGTCAGAATTATGCAGAAGGAGCAGTGGAAGTGGGAAGTGGGCTGGTGCTGGCTTACCCCTCGGGGTAGCACATGTCAGGGACCGGGACCTAGACATGCTGAGTCAGAATTGAGTTTGGGTTGTGGTTTTGAACAACCCTCTTACCTTTGTGAAATGGAGAAAGTCTATCTCACAGTCTCCAAAAGGACCAAATGTGAAGATGTGTGGATTGTGTCTACCATGAAATAATTCTCTGTATGCCCTTGAAGCTGGTGGTGAAAGTCACCAGGACATGGAGGTTGTGTTCCCCGGCCATGATGGTCCACTTTTTCCACTTTTCCATGTGAGCGTAGGCCCTCATGGCTACAAGCTGCCCAGGTCTGCCTGTGTTCTGACTGTATGAAAGTGGGAGTGCAGACGAAAGGGAGGCCAGGCCTTCCCAGACGTGCCTAGAGTGGTGGCCATTGGATGACAGAGTTCCAGAGGCAGAAGCCCCTAGGGCTGTGTCCTGAAGGCCGTGGTTCCCTGTCCACCTTGTATTCTGGCATTTGGTTATAAAAAAAACTAAAACTGCCTGCTGGGGGCTCTTCTGAAAAATAGACTTTTCCAGGGAAGTTTCAGTGTTGAAACAATATCAGGGGACCACAAAGGTCTAAGAATGCAAAAGTGTGCGATGTGGTAGAGAAACGTCTAGAGAATAGGTTCTCTCAGAGACCGCCCCCCACCCCTGCCACACACAGCTGTAAATGTAGCTTATTACTGAAGCTCGGCTGGCACTTGACCAGTGCTCAATGTTTATTTCCCTCATTTGCTCTCTGAATGTTTAGCAGAGAAGATAGTCCTTGCAGGAGCATTTGACTGGTAACTGAGTCGCGATGAGCTTAACAGCCCAGAGACCCCATGCAGGTGGGACTTGTGTTTCCTCTTCTCATCTCCTTTTTGCTTCTCAGCATAATCAAAACAATAGAACTTCCTTTATGTAGGACACATTCCAGAACTGATTTTCATAGCACTCAAGAGAGAGCATCACGTGAGGCTGGCAAGTGGTTACCGTTATCCCTCCTCCAGGATAAAGGCAGGGAACAGACATCAGAGCTGGCTGAGGACCGCTTAGTAAGCCCATGCCATGGCGCAGGACAAAGCCCAGGACTGTGGAATACTGAGCCCCTGCTAAGTCACCCCTGCTGGCAAACAGTAGTATGCGTGATGTTTGACTGCTGGCTCTTTCTGGGGAGAGGGGACCCCACTCGCAGCGTTTCCTAGTTTCTGAAGCATGCCTGCTCCCACCAGGGCTGGTTTCAAGCTACTGACTTGATGTCACTGAACACAGCGCTAGGAAGGAGCTGCGGAACCCTGACTCTGGAGAGCTGGGGAAGGCGGCTGTCGCCCACCATTCTTCGCACCCAGTAAGCCAGCCTTTTGGAATATTCAGTTAGTCATTGATGGATCTTTATTAGGTCACTTCCAGGAGCAGCGCAGTGTCCACAGGTAATAGAAAAGTAGGATACATGGTATCTGTCATCCAAGCGCTTCAAGTACAACTGGTGGATACGTGCATAAGTGGCGGCCCGCGGTGCCCTGGGTGCTGGGTGACTAACTGTTGCTGCCTGCTGTGAGGCGGCTCAGATCACGCGAGGCTGGGGAAGCAGGGCTTTGGACAGAATTTAAATAAATGGAAATCTGCAGTGTGTAGGCGGAGTTGTGAGGGCTGTTCCACCCTCCTTTCTAATTCGGCCCCTTCTGTTGACCTTGCCACCACCCCTTCTAGGTCAGGTACCATGTTTCCACTTCCCCAGATGGAGTGGCTTTGAGGGAGGGCGCTGAGTTCAGAAGGCCTGGGATGAAGAACTGACTCACTGCCTTCAAACAGAAGGTGTTGGGCCAGTCCTGGAAGGTCCCCACTTATCTGAGCCCATGCTTTCTTCATATATGAATTGTGTTTTAATTCACAAGTTGTTTTGAGGGAAGATGGTGTAATCGAGTGATAAAAGTCAGTTTTCCAATGTACCGGGCTGTAATGCTGCTGCGGCCTGTAGTGGCGCTGATGTGGGTGGGGGTGACGATGGGGGTGGCAGTGTGGGGGGTGCTGTGCTGAAGGCGAGGCTGCGGTGGTGCTGGGAAAGGCAGTGGTGATGGTGATGGGACCTTAATAAACACTCGCACTTCAACTACTCGGCTCAACCTTTTGGGCACAAAATGAGCGAATTTAGTTACTGTAAGTAGGTGCCTAGCCCCCATTAGGGAAGTGACATGGTGGTGGGGGGGAACGCAGCACATGTGTCCCTTGAGCTGTTGGCAGTCCTGGCGCCCGTCCCAGGGGCGAAGCTCTGATGGCATGAGGCCAACTGCAGTATAGTCACACAGTTCGGAGATTTGCCACCTTACTGTACCTGTCTCTCTCTTCTTGGCTGTCCTTGGTGTGTTGTAATACTTGTATAAGGTGAGAAAGAAAGAAAAGGAAATTTCAGAGAGGAGAATCTATTCTATGCAGGAAAATGCAGTTTTGCAGGGAGAAAATATATCTATAATTTATATATAGCCTGCTCCCTCCAGCCCTACTGCGGTTCCATGCCTGGCACAGGAAATACCAAGTGAACAGAACCCGGGTGGGAGACTGAGGTGAGGGAGGATGGTGTTTGCATCGGCCGTCAGTTTATGCCCATGGAGAGCTACACGTGCCTTTCTCACAAGGAAGAACCTTGTTTATACTTTCATTTATGCTGTAATCATGCTTTATTTTTATCCTGTGTCACAATCTCATTTAAAAATGTAACTACTATTTTGAAACGTTACCTTTTTTTGTTTAAACAACTTCAGAAAGACTAAATTGTATCCTCGTTGCTTCCACAAGTGATACCAGGCTCCAGTGGAGATGCATCAGTGTGATGTTAGTGTGTGTGTGTGTGTGTGCGTGTGTGTGCGTGTGTGTGGCTGTGTGCAGGTGCATGTGCTCACATACAAACACTATCAACAGCGATTCAGTTCGCTCAGGAGAAAGGGGGGAGGAGGGCCATCTGTCAGGACACAGTCAGCCCATGATGGCGCATCCCCAGGCAGAGTAGCCCCTGTAGAAATCAGGGCTTCAGACTGTGGGCTGGGCATGGCCCAGAGTATTTGTCTGTTATCTTACAAAGATTAAGTGATAAGGTTCGATGATTACTTATTGGCTCCAGTTTATTTGCTGTCAACTGGTTTTTGTTTGGCCCGACTTTGCATTCTCCTCACACAGGTTTCTAGCCTTACTGGTGAAGTCGGAGCTCAGTTGGAGAGACTGATATTGCAGTTGTCATTTTGGATTTGTGCTTCTGGGGTCATATTAACTAGGATTTCTGTATCTGTTTACAAGAACAAAAACACTACACATTCAAATTGTGAATTTTAGCTCATCGACTTACGTTAAAAATTTTAAGCATACAAAAACCCATTTCTCTTGGCCTGGAAGACCTCAGCTTGAATGGTTTCTTTATATTTTGAGGCACCCTCTATGTAACATAATGTGATGAACTGTATTTTATATGAGTTTTTAATATAATAATGTTATGTTATATGATTTATAGTATATATATAAGCCTATATTTTTTATGCTTTTTAAGATGCTATTTTAATGCTAGGGGGTATTTATGACACTAAGCTCCCCAGAACATGCTGTGTGCTACCGTCTGGTCAAGTTTACTGTCACGTCCCTTAGGAGCATGTTACAGTATTTCTCATATCATATAGGTTTTGGAAGTTTATTGTTTTGTATAAGTCCATTTGCACCTTTGTGAAACACTTTCTTCTATTATATTGAAGCATAGTACATTTCTTTGTTTATTGTCTGTTTCTCTGCACACACGCACAAAAATATGTTCTGAGGGGAGAATTTGTCTTGTTCAATGTTGAATCCCTGGTTCTGTTAATAGCCACATACTAAGTACTGAAAATAAACTAATTGAGTAAATAAAAGTAGGTATGGGTAAGCTTCTTCTGTCTCCCTAACCTTTCCCCTCTAAGCAATTTCTACTTTTAGATGAGGTCTTCGGTACTTTCATGGTTGGCCTTTACCTGTGTTTAAGTGAAGTTTATTATAATTAATACTGAGCAGATATATTCTAGAGCAGAAATTACAACTGGCAGCTCCTGGCAAAGCTAGCAGATTTCTTTGTTTCTTCCCTGAACGAGAGTGAATCAACTTCTTGCCTAGTTCGTTAGTGCCCATGTGGGCCGCCTGGTGCTGGCTGGCAGAGCAGAAGGCCCACACCTCTGCTGCCTGTGGGTGACACCGGCGGTGGGCAGAGCAGGGCACTCCTGGCTCATCACAGCCACGGGCTCTCTGCTCCTGTGACCCTGCACCTGCAGTTTTGACTAATTGTTCATCCCTCCGGACCTTAGAAAGCATTTGTTTTCTGTCTGAATCCAATGAGTTTGTTGTTTAAACAAAATGAAGAAAATCTGGTATAGTTTGAGAGCCTGCTGGGACCCAACAACTCTCTAGACTATCTCATTTAATTCTCACACTAACACAGTGAGTAAGTAGGCTTCTTCCCTCTGTTTCAGATAAAGCAAAACACGGCAGAACAAACCCTGATCCACTTCCAGGGCAGATTTCTGTAGTGCTCCTTTATGTTCAGCCATAGCTGTAGTTTAATAATTTAACTGAGGGCAGCGATTTCATTACTTAAGATGTTAGTGGGTCTTTTAGCTTCTGAAAATCTTGTAAATTAATTCTTAAATATCATTTGTTTACTCAAAAACAGTTTGGTGCCCCTTTTTATGCTCAGTACCCGATACAGTTCTGTAAACCAACCGCATTCAGTGAGGAGGGGTTGGCGCTGAGGCTGTGACAGGAGGGGCAGGCACGTGAATCACATGATTGGCTCTTCGTCTGTGACATGAACTTTTAGACAAGAGGTGTCTGGTCATAGATGTGGCAGCAGCCTAGGTGGGAAAGCCCAGTTTGCATTTAACCTCAAACAAATGAGCCTGGCAAGTTTTTCATGAAACCAGAGTCTCGCCAAGCTATCCAGGAAAGGGATGCAGAGCGCAAATGGATTGAACATCGTGGGAATGGAGGTCCAGCCAGGTCCATGTGGGAGCCTTTCCCAATGGGGGTGGGTGGGGAGTGTTCATGAAATAACTTTGAATCAGTGGCCAGGGTCTTTAATTCCCCATGACCAGCTCTGTCCTCACTGTAATGGATGTTAGGCTGACGTATGTAGTGCGGAGTTCCATGAGTGGTTCATACCCCAGTCGTGGGCTTCCACCTGGAGCCAGTATGTCCTCTGGTATGTACACTCATGTGTAGCGCTAGCAGCTGTGTGGCAAAGACGTGTTTTCATGCATCTCTGTGCTTCTTCCTGCCGTCCAGCTTCTGTGTCCAGCTGTGCCTTGTCCCTACAAGTCAGCAACAGCTCCATGACTGGTTGTGCCACCCCTTTGACGTCATAGTAAGCTACCTGGCACTCGACACATTCCCTGCTTACAGGCTTCAACGACTCTCCACTCCTAAAAGTTAAATCCTGACTTCTTCACTCTGCAGTGAAAAGAGACAGTATTTCACCACTGCCAGCCCCACTCTGACTCCTTCCGTCCTCAGACTTCCCGTGTCACTGGAGATGTATGGCCCTCATTCCCCACAGACAGTTCAGCCTTCGGCTCATCTTTAGCCCTGCGCTTTGTGCAGGTGGTCGTTGTTCATCCACTGAGAATCAGTTTGTTCATCCCATTCTCCAGAAAGATCTGACCACCTGTCACCCCACTTTCCAAAATGAAGTATGTGCTTTGCTCTCATGAGTTTTAAAAAAATCATATGTGTAAGTGTTCATATATATATAATTACAGCAGTGTTTTCCAAATGGATGACAGTGTTCTTGAGGTCAGGAATTTGAAGGGTGTCTTACTGATTGCAAGATTCCCATAGGTAGCAAGCAGAATAATTCTTCCCCAAAGATGTCCGTGTCCCGACCCCAGAACCTGGGAATGTTACGTTGCCTGGCAAAGGGGCTTCGCCCATGTGAGTCAGTGAAGGGTCTTGAGGTGGGAAGGTTAGCTTGGATTATATGAATGGTCCCAATATAACCCAAAGGTCCTTGCAAGAGGAAGGCAGGAGTGTCTGAATCACAGGGAGAGTAGAAGATGTTACAGTGCTGGCAAGGAAGGGGCCAGAAATCAAGATGCAGGTGGCTTTGGAAGCTGCAAATGGCAAGGGAACATATTTTCCTCTGGGTTCCCCAAAATAAACACGGTACTATGATACTTAGATTTTTTTCCCACTGAAACCCATTTTAGACTTCTGAACTCCAGATCTATAAAGTAACACATTTATGTTGGTTGAAGTTTCAGTTTGTGATAATTTGTTATAGTAGCAGTGGGAAACCTATACACAATAAATAAGAGGAACACATTAGTAAATATTTGACGTGTCAGCAAATGGCTGATGGAAGGAAACACATAAAGGGGGTGGTGGATTTTATATCAAATGCAAGAGGGGAAGTCAGTCATTAGGGCATCAAAAGGAAGTCACGTTGGTGGGTGGGAGGCAGGAGAGGGGAGCGCTCATGCCCGTCAGTGTCTGAGACCTGAAAGCTTGCAGAATGTTGAGTTAATGGAAGTCATCTAAAGAGGGCAAAAAGAAAAAAGAAAACCCAACACCACTCCCACTACACTATAAGACATTGGAAAGGGATTAAAGGTTTAAAAAATCTTAGAATGCGGAGCCATAGGGGTGCTCAGTCACACCCAGTGGGCGTGCAGGTCATGCAGCCACTTGGGAAGACATTTCGGTGGTTTCTTGCAAAACTGAATATACTCTTACCGTGTGATCCAGCCATCTTGCTTCTTGCTGTTTGCCCAAGGGAGTTCAAAAGTTATGTCTACACCATCACCTGCACATGGATGTTTACATCAGGTTTATTTGTAATTGACAGAACTTGGGAGCAACCAAGATGCCCTTCAGTAGATAAGGGGAGAAGTAAAAAGTGGTCCAGCCAGACAGTGGAACATCATTCAGCTCTAAAAGAAGTGAGCTATCAGCCATGAAAAGGCATGGAGGATTAAATGCATATTAGTAAGTATAAGAAGCTGTTCAGAAAAGGCCACCTACTGTGTGATTCCAGCTGTATGATTCTGTAATGGTGGATCCATTACAGATTTGTCCAAACCCATAGAATGTACAACGTCAAGAGCGAACCCTATTGGAAACCATGGACTCTTGGTGATCATAGTATGTCAGTGTAGGCTCACCGACTGTAAGAAATGTCCCACTCTGATGAGGGATATCAGTAACAGGCAACCTATGCATTCTGGGGCCTGGGGGAAAATGGGAAATCTCTATGCTTTGCCCTCCATTTTACTGTGAACCTAAAACTGCTCTGAGAAAATAAATTCTTACTTTAAAAAAATCTTAATAAATATGACTTAAAGTAGAGCTAATTTCGGTAATCACGCCCAGTGGAAGGAACAACCATGAGCCCGGATGTCCTGCAGTGGGCTGACGCTCTGGCCCTCCCTGGACATGACACTCAGGACCGTCTTTGGTGGTCACCCTCCCGTAGCGGCTGAGTCCAGCTCTGTGTCATGTTCCTGCTGGTGCCTGTCAGCTGGCGGCACAGCACCTCCCTGTCTTTATGTCCCATGGCCTGGATGGCTGATGGGCAGGGACAAGAGGAGAGCCAGCAGTCCCTGGGGACAGTTCACTACTGGCGACACCCTTCCTGTCCATCTGCTGTGTGGTGGCTTCTTAGTGGCGTCGGCCCTTTGGCAGCTGTGCACAGGGTTCTTGGAAAGAGCAGAAGTCTGCAGTTGACTGGTAGGCCAGTCCCCTGTACCCTCGAGCTTTTCACTCAGATGTCACTCGTGGGAAATGCACAGAGCATGTATGCTCAAGGGGTGTCAGAAAATTATCCCCCAGGTGACACGTAGGATGCTTTCCTGAGACTTAACACCTTGGATCTGAATATGGAGTCTTTTGTTCTTTGAAGAAAGGATAAAAATAGTTTTCCTCTCACCTGCTAGGGCACAAACACAATTTAAAATAGAAAAGCTAGCTGGCACTGTTTGGTCCACTGTTTGCATTCTGTCATGACTTTTAACTAAGGCAGATAATATTGAATTATTTATGGTCCTTTGAGATTTATTTCAGTTAGAATGTCTGCGGATCTGTAATCGAAATAAACTAAATTGAAAGAGGAAAGTAATGATCATCATTTGTCTTTATTTTATGATATTTACCAGAGCTATCCCTTCCTAAGTTTTCTTTTTCAATTAAAAAACATTTATTGAATCACTCCTAATGCTTTGAAAATGAATTACTCTGCCGTTGGGAGAAAAGCATTGCATTATTTTTCTCTTTTCTTCTTTGCCAGCAATGCTAACTTGCTCTTTGAGAATGCATCTTAAAGAGAAATACTACTTCCACAGGCATAATGCATGATTTAAAATGCACCAAGTATTTTATGCCTTTGATAAACGGAATGTCAGGAAGTCCATGCTGTGTAGCACCTGGTGTTAGGACGGTGTTTTTTGTGAAACTTTGGCTTTCAGAATACCAAAGTGACATTGTGCCCTTGGGGAGAGCAGTTCCCCCTTGCTTGTCTCCACACACTAATTTTTATCCATACTTTTCTTAAATATTGGGGTCTAAAAAGTCTCCCTGTTCCACCTTCAACTGTTTGCACTCTTCACATCCCATCCTGATTTCATCTGTTTCCTTGGCTTCATCTTGCAAGTGTGCCTGATAACTTCCTTGTCTACACTTTCAGCCCATGTCTTTCTCTTGCTGCAGACTCATCTACCCACCCAGCTGTCTGGTGGGCCTCCTCCTGTGGCTAGCTCCCTGGGTCTGAGATTGAACTCATTACCTACCTGTGTGCTCCCAAATATAGTCCTACTTCTTCATCCCATGTAGAAAGAACCAGCCCTGCCCAGCTACAACCCTGATTTCTCATTCTCAGCTCTCTCACTGCCTCATCTTGCTGACTTGCCTTCTCTTGAGTCTGTTTCCTTCTCATCCATGCTACGGGTAAGACCCTCATTTAGCCTTCTTTTTTCTAACAGGAATTGTGCAGCCCATCTTGACTGTGCCTTCTGCCTCTAGTCTGGGTCCCCTCCAGTTCATTCCAGAGTCACCCCACACATCACCATGTTTTTGTTCTGTGAACTCTTTCCATGGTTCTGCATTGTTTGGGGGGTAAATGCTTCACCCTAAGCCTCATAGGAAGGGCCTTTTAGGATTTGATCTCTGTTTTTCTTGACTCATCTCTCATCACTTCACACCTAACAGCTAATATTCTAAGCACCCTGAGTTCCTGTGGTTTCCTCCTGGTAACTGTTTGGGGAATAATGCTGATGCAAGGGTAGCTTCGAAATGCACTCCCAGCCAGGCTATCCTAGAGACTGCAGGACAGAGAAGCTCAGACACTATGTTAAAATGCCCAAATCACTCTGTTCACTAACTTCAAACACACAGCAAGAGCAAGGGGAAGAGATGAGCAAGTTAATGTGCATAGAGTAGAGTGAAACCAGATTGCAGGAGTCCCAGGACACTGCCGCTGACATGCTTATGAGACCCCAACTTGAGGTTTAAGCTACAGGCCCAGGGACAGAAGGTGCCCTGCGCCAATGCCACCTGCTTCCTACGTTGGGGAGCAGTTACCTGGTATGGCCATGGCATGCTCGTTAGCCTGCTGAGCAGACATGGGCTTTCTGCTGGGTTGAGCACATGTGGGGCCAGAATGGGAGTTTATTGGGTGTCATCAGTGGTTGGCCAAATTTGGCTGATAGAGCTGTCAGCCCAGCAGTGGCAAGATAATGGTTCAATTCTGCCATCATTACTGTCTTTACACAGTGCACTTGGGGTTGAAACATTCCATCTGTATTTGTTCCATCTCTCCTGGGCATGTCTTACAGGTCCTACCATCCTCTGGGTCCCACCCGTGCTGCAGTTTGCTTCTCAGCCCTGGTCCGCCCTTAACCCCATCCTGTGCACTCTGCCTTTGCATCTTATGGTCCCAGCTTAGCTACAGTTGACATAGAACACTTTTTGTAAGTTCATCTGACTGGTTTGTGTCTCTTGTCCCTAGAGCAGAATTAAATGTTCTCCAACACATTCTCCAGCGAATATCCTCCAGTGCCTACACATGGCACAGCTGTGCCCCCAACATGCACCCTGTCTGCCTTCCTCCTGTCTGCCTTCCAGCTTTCACTTGCCCTTCAGGGCCCAGTTCTTGCTTTTCCTCCATTGATGCACTGTGAGCTTACCAGGGATTAGAAGCCCTAGAGAGAATGCTTCCTTTGTCTACATCTGCCATGGCCTTTCATCACAGTTTATGTAATTGCATGCTCACTGTTCATTCTCTCACATTGCATGGAACATCTTGGGGAGAAATTGTGTCTTTTACCTGCTGGTGTTCTGAGTTACCCCAGGCTGAGTTACTCCACAGTGGGAAGATGAGGCTCTGCTGTTGGTAACAAACAGTATTTCTGTAGTTTTGCTCCCTGTTGTCTCCAAGTTGCAAATATTCTGCTTCCGCTTTGAGAGTGTGCCCTCCCCTCTGTGTAAGAAACCCTGAGAGGGTCTGCCTTTGCCCTTCTGGTTTCCCCTCTCTTCCTCATGTAGTCTGCTGCTGATCACTCTCATGCCTCAAGAAGGGAGAGGAAATGGGTTTGAAACCACGTCCTTCGGTTAAAGACCATCTGCCAGGTGTGGGTTCTGAAAGAAGTTTTGTCATCCTTATATACTCAAGTCCCAAAGCCACCTGCTCTTCCACATCACTGTAGCACTGGTTTCCCTTGATGTGCCATATGAGGCTCCATGAGGATTCTGCATTTGGGGACAAATACTCTCTCTTTATTTTATACCCTGTTGTTGTATCCAAGTCAATGCTATCTTGACTTGCCAACAAATTACAGAAATTGTACAGTCTGATAATATTTTTCCTTCCTGAAATTTTTCTAGTCTGACTTCTGTGATATTGCCTTATGATGTGACTTGGAAAAATTTTTTTGTTTTTTTGTCTTCTTTCCCTATGTCTTTTGCTTTTCTTCAACTAAAGGCAGAAATCTGAGGTCACTGCTTATCCCCCAAAGTTTTCTCTAAATGCCTGTCTCAGAGAGCTCCTCCGTTCCTTGGTCTTGAGTTGCTGCCTTATGGTGTTGGCTTCCAATTCTAAATTACTCATTTTGCCATATCATCTGAGTACCAGCCATGGTCTTATTATTGTCAGGGGATGGAGGATGATGTTCTCCACATTGCACTAGCTTTTCAAATCTACATCTATCATCTTTTATCCAAAAATGAGGTGTGTTCACTCATCCTTTGGTGACGGTCTCTCATAAGCATGGAAGACATCTGGATATTAACTAACATGTGCAAATTTCTCAGACCACACAGAAATCTATTTTATGCATTTATTTTTAGTTTTTTTTCTAGTACTGAATATCTAGCAGGTATTTAATAAGTAGTTGTGAATTTATTGGCTCTTCTCAAAAGGGATTGTTCAGCGTTTGGACCTGTGTGTATACTTTAAACCATTATTCATGACTTCATCCAGTTGTTCAACAACTTTCTGCCATCTTCCCACTGTGAGCTATAACTCTGTAAGTGGTTGAGTAGAGTCAGAGCCACACTGATAAGCAGAATTCAGATGACATCTGCCTGTGTACAAACAGAATGGGGAAGGTCTCTAAGGGGAAGTGGCTTTCAGATTTGTTTTTACCATCATGCACATTAAGCATTACGTTTAATACTGCACCAAACACATTTACACCGCACACATACGTACATGCACACTTATAAGTGAAACATAAATATAAGTTGTAAGTGAAACAAAAGCTTCCTAAAGCAATATTTGTTACTATATGAGAGATGCTGATATCTTCAGGTCTATAAATAGTGCTGGTTGCTACCCAGTACATTGGTTGCAAAGCCATAGTTGGAACAAAATTGCTATGGTTTACCTGAAGTTTGTGGACCATGGCCACTGACTTCCATCCTCAAAGTGGGAAATGGTATGTTTATTCTAAAGCCTTAGAAGTGAAGGAAAGTTTTCAATTACATAAATAGAATGGATGAAAATAGGTAAATAAATTATATTCAAAAGAAAGAGTTGAAATGCTTACTCCGTCAGCACTTATAAAGGCAAAGGGATTATGCAAATAATATTAGTACACATGCATTTTCTCTCTTTAATTTTATTACATACTGATAAAAAGCATTTATATAACTATACATATATAAATAGGTAGACAGATGGATAGGTAGATGGTGGATACACATGCATGCACACATATGTTATCACAAGTGGGCTGCATGTTAGATTGAATCTAGCAGCGAACGCCTAGTATCCCCTGAGAATATGAAGGTAATTTTTTATTAAAATCTCATTTTCAATTTTCTTAAAGGATTCCAAATAGTAGGAGCTTTGCAGCAAAATAGAAAAAAAAAAGAAAAGAAAACTTTGTGATTCAGTTTCCCCAAGGGAGCTGAGGTTATTCTCCTAGCATAGACATGCTGAGGGGTTTCCACGCCTGGGTGGGTCTTCTGTCCCATTCAAGGTCACTGGGCCATGCTTGCCTGTTGTGCACTGAAGTCCAGTGGGCCGTCTGTCTCCTGCTGTCCTGCGTCTCTGACAGAGGAAAGGACCCAGTGTGCGCAGAGGCATCCTTGTCCTCATTCCTTAGCTCCACTTGTGATCAAAGGACAAAGCCGCTGGCTGTATCCCGAGGGAGGGGTCCTCACCAGGGTCTTCTCACAGAAGGCTTACAGCTGTGGAAGCAGGGCATGGTGGGGGTGGAGGGCTCTGCAGGGTGTTCGCAGGTGAAATCTGGGTGAAACGTGTCCCCAAGCCATCCAGCGAAGTGAAGCTGGGATTTGCAGGCAGGGCCGCTGCCCCCACTCCGTGGTCCCCCGGGAGCCCCGCGGCCTCCCCTGCTGGAGGCCCACTGGGGCCTGGGTGGTGGCCCTGGGGCAGTGCTGTGCAGGAGCCGGTGCCCCGGCGCCTCGCGTGTTCGCATGCTGGGGAGCGCAGGGCACACCCTGGGCTGCCTGCCACGCGGAGGAAGGACACGGGGGGCGGAGGGGGGCTGAGGGGTCGTTGCATTTCTCATCACTTTGTATGCGCATTCCCTCAAGAGCGTCATTTTGCGTTGAATTGTGTCCCCAAGAGCTATGTTGACGTCCTAACCCCAGAACCTCTGAATATGACCTTATATGGAAAACAGGGTCTTTGAAAGTGCACTTAGTTAATGGGTCCTTAGAGCCGCTCCAGTCAACGTGTCCCAAGTCCTGATCAGAGACTCGGGTGCAGAGGGCAGACGTGGGATGACAGAGGCGGAGACCCGGGAACACAGCTCCAAACCAGGCCGTGTCAGGGGTTGGTGGCAGCCTCCAGCTAAAACGACAGCGGCCAACAGGTGATCCCCGCAGGCCTGGCCCTCGGTTTTGGACTTCTGGTCTCCAGAAACAGAGAGAATAGTTTTCTGCTGTTCTACACCCTCCAGTTTGTGCTCCTTTGTTCTCGCAGCCCTAGGAAACTGATAAAACACCTGTCACTATACCAGGAAGGTTCTGTGTGATAAACAAAGGTGCAGCGTTGCCAGGTTTTCTATTAGCCTCAAAGGTTTAATTTTAGAGAACTGCCTTTTATTTGAAAGTAGAATATTGTGATAAGATATCCAAGCTGAAAATAGTTATGTGACCATTGTTCAGGTAAACTACAGGCCTTTGATGCCCTTCACCATGGGTAATACAAGTTAGCTTATGTTCAGGTCACTGGGGTTTTAAGAAAATTTACACATGCACCAAAACATACTCTCTGGCAGAAAGAATTTACCTTAGATTTGCTTTTCAAGTTGTTGCGTTATTAACTGGAATTCAAATTCAGTGTTAAAACATCAGATTAAGAATGAGTAAAAAAGACCCAGCCCTAAAGGCTCAGTGTTCCTGCTTACATGAGGCAGCTCACCATATACTGGGACTTGAAGAGCAGCGCTTGGCTAGCCGTTCCCTTGTTGCCGAGTTGCTATGGTGATATCAAACCAATGAATGGACCACCTCCCAGAGACAGGGAGTTGTTGAGTGTGAAATTGATTCAGTTGTGTGCAGGAATACGCTCAGGCCAAATTTGTCTGGTAGGAAACTCCTTTTTTAATTACATAGACATGATAGATATGGTACTAAATACTGACTTTGGATATTCTGGTAAAATGGTATTTGAAAATTAAGTATAAATAATTAAGTATAGCTTTTAATGTATGCTTTGCCCTTATTTCAGGTAACACATTTTGTTTCCATTCATTTAAATTTGTATTTCTAAAGCAGAATTTTACATTTGAAATGAATATTTTAAGTTCTATATCCTTAACATTGACTGCTTTTATTCATTTTTTTTAGGTTAATGTGTTTAGGAAATATAAGTGAAAGTTGTATGTGTATGTTTTTGTTTTTAGATAGCATTTGTAAACTGCATTTTGCATTGAATAGTACAAATTATTCTGTGTAGTACAAATCAGTCAAAAATTAAGTTTTAATACTTAAGGAACCTATGGTCAGGCTCTACAAAAAATAATTTATTCATACAACATATTATTCAGTTGTGTCCAGAACTCATTTTTAGCTCACAGTTATTATGCATTGTTACTCAGGGTATGAAGTATGTCTTGAACTTGGTCATTCTAATCCTTTATGATAAGAGCTTCGTTTCGAGTAATCTGGTAAAATGTAGGTGATTTGCTTCCTTTCTTTTCTTGTTTAGGGTATGTATACTAGGCTTTGTCTATCCCAGAAGGTTTCTGAAAACACTATAGAACATGGAAGGGTCTATATATGATGTGGTAGTTACCTGAAATGTCTCTCTCTAAGATTAAATTCAGTTCATCTTAACAAAATATATTTACCAGACATGATCAGTTTGAAATTACAACATAGCTAATCTCAGGGGACCCACACATCCTAAGAGCTGTCTACTTTCCCATTAGTTCAGCTTGTAGAACAGAAAAGCATGACTTGTTTACATAACAGAAAACCAATATTTGCTCTCTTTTATTGTCCTGGCATGCAATTCCAAAGGCGATGTTGGCCAGTCCCTGGCAGAACCCTTGCTGATGATGCATTTCTCCTTGGTCACAAAAATGGAATCTTCTCCACTGAGGAAATGCTGCTGGAATAGTTTTATGACTTTCTAATAGTTACATGTAGATCCATTGATTTTTCTAATGAAAAGCTACAAAGGTTGTTAACTAAAACTAACATTAGGCATTGTCAGATGTGTTCCCCTTTGTTCTTTGTTCTGTGACCTAAAACTGCGGTCCTGCACTGATATTTATTTGGAGGCATCAGCACATTAACATGTGCTGTAGATCAAATTGTAGTTTGTGCTGAGTTACACTGTATTCATTCCTGTGCAAATGCTATTGCCTGTTGCCTATGTATAAACCCACTGAGAGCTGTGAACACCCATACTTAGGGAACAATGTGTATTCAAAATACTAAATAAGGGAAGCCACTCAAGCAAGTAAATCAAAGAAATCCTCTGGTACAAAGCCACTTTTGGAATATGGCATATTTTCTGGTATGCAGGTGGTGAGTGTATTCAAGGAGACAAGGAAAATGTTTCTAAATAACAACTGCATTCCATCAGTGTGTTTATAGCTTTTCTGAATCGGGAGTCTGTAATTAACTAGAGGTAGTTTCCCTTGCCCAAATAAGCTTTTCCACAGAAGGCACCCAGCTGTCAGAGATCACAAGAAAAAGTAGGAAGAGTAGAAAAAGAGATTATTCATTTTAAAATCACTGTCACAATGCATATTGACACATTATTTGATAACAGATTTTAGGGATGCAAGGCTTTATTAGTGATGAGCTCCATTTCTAGGAAACCTGCTGTGCAAACTGCTTAGGATACTTCCATTGAAAAATGGCTTTACAAATAACTGTGACACAGTGTTGGCAACTTATATGGACCAGTGTTGGTCCATGAGTTTTTTGTTACTGCTCTGTAATAACTACAGACACTGACAGGTTGTTCTTAGAAATATTTAGAGCAATGTGGCATTGGTGTGACACCCAGCTGTCTGTTCAGAGGACTCACTTCATTGGTATGGACAGCTAAGGTGTTATTGAACCTGTGTGGTGTGTTGTATGTGGTGTGAGCTGCATACTTTAGCAGGACCACACATTTTTAAAAATGCTTTATTGAGGAATGACTGACAAGTAGAAAGCTGTAAATATTTAATTATACAACTCAGTGAAGTTGGGGTAAGTGCACACCTGTGAGATGATTACCAAAATCAAGGCCATAGATATATCCATCTCCTCCCAATGTTTCCTCCTGCCCCCCTTATTATTGTCATTACTTTTGTGTGTACATGGTACACCTAACATAAGAGCTACTGTCTTGGCAACTGCTAAGGACGCAATACAGCATTGTTAGCTGGAGGCACTATGCTGTATAGATCTCCAGAACTTACTCATCTTACAAACTGAAACTTTGTGCCCTTTGAACTTCACTTCCCTATTCTCGCTTCCCCTCCGACCCTGATAACCACTATTCCACTCTCTGCTTCTATGAATTTTACCATCTTGGATTCCACATAGAAGTGAGATCACAGAGTCTTTATCTTTCTGCCTGGCTTATTTCATTTAGCATAATATTATCTAGATCCATCCATGTTGGTGCAAATGGCAGGGTTTCCATCTCTTTAAAGGCTGAATGATTCTCCATTGTATTTGCCTATCCATTCTTCTATCTGTGGACATGTAGGTTGTTTCCATGCCTTCGCTGTTGTGAGTGATTCTGCAGTAATCAGTGGGGGTGCAAGTATGTCTTCAAGATTTCTATTGCAGGGCCACATATTTTCCATAATTATTTTTTTTTAAAAAAGGTCCTTCACACAGACAGTTTAAGATGCATTGGTGTTGGCGTATAGGACAAGGGCTAGTTTTTTTTTTCAAAAGATCCAATGTCATAATTTTATAGATAGGAAAGGTAGCATATTTAATCCAGAATACTTTTTATTAGAAGAGAAAGTAATTCTGATTCTGATCATGATCAGCAAGAGCAATTACACACAAAGAACCTGTCACTTACTGGAATACTAAGTATATTTTGGGACCATGCAGGGTTTTTCACCTGTGTTATGTTACTGAATTCTTAAAATACCCCCTGAAGTAGGTGATAGTCTCATTTTAGAGATGAGAAAATAAAAACGGAGAGTGGTTTTGTTGTTTGCATGAACCTTAACACAAGTAGTAGCTACAGGATTCGAGCATTGTTTTCTAAATCTTAGGCTCTCCTCATTATGCTTAATCTGGTGGGCCTCTAATTTGAGGTGAAATAGATTGATGGAGACAGGGAAGGAGGCATTTCGAAGTTGAAGCAAAATGTTACCTATAGATATGGGGGTTGGAGACCATCTGATGTGTTTCAGGATGGTAATTAGAGCGATTTGCTGAGGGTAGAAGATGGATTAATGTGGATACTAGAAAATGACATAGAAAAAGCTGGAAATGTAGTCAGTAGGTGGAGGCTTTTCAATGTCAGATGATTGAATCTACCCTTATAGACAATGAAGAAATGTTATGTTTGAGCCAAAAAAATCCACCAAGAAAGGGGTTTATTTTAGGAATTCATTTTTTAATATGAGTTGGAGTGAGGAGAAACATAGGAGAACAGCAAGGAGGATATGAAATAGCCTTGAGATAGTAAGATAAAGAATCAGGGTGCTGGAAGTAGGAGTTCCAAAAAGTACTGACGGAACCTGGTGAGTGGTTGTGAGGGGAGAGGAGAATGTAGATGCCAGCTTCAGAGCTGGAAGCTAGGGCCCGCAGAGAAGGGACTCCTTGCCTGATCACAGGAGTTGATAAAGGAGAGTAGTTTTATCAGCCAAGATGACAAATCTGATTTGTTGCCTGCATTGGGATATGGCAAAAACTTCAAGTAAAAATGGCCCATAGACATTTGAAAGCATGAAAACAAAATCTTGTCATGGAAAAGGATAAAAAGATACCATATGATGATCTGAAAACCACTAAGAGAACCACAAGGAGGACACTCATGGCCTCTACAAGCTTTATGTCATGAAATGAAGAACACTTGGTGAATGAAACAAGGTGTCTGAATGTATGTCATGGACCATATGAAAACACAAACAGACATGGCTAAGTCGACTTTTGTTTTAACATTTCTGTGAAGATATAATTCACAAATCATAAAGTTCACTCCTTCAAAGTGTACAACTCAACAATTTTTAGTATATTTGGTTTTACAACCATCACCACAGTGAATTTCAGAACATTTTTATCACCCTCCTCCTCCCCCAATTCCCTTACCCATCAGCAGTCAGTTCCTATTCCAACCCACTAGCTCTAGGCAACCACTAGTACCTTCTTCTTTCTAGATTTCTTGCCGGTACTAGACATTTCCTATCAATATAATCATACTGTGTGTAACCTTTTCACTTAGTATAAATGTTATAATGTTTTCAAGGTCCATCTTGGTAGAATTGTTGCATATATCAAAACTTCCTTCCTTTTTAACACTGAGTAATAGTCCATGGCACAGACATACCACATTTGACTTTTCCATTTGTCAGTTGATAGGCATTTGTGTTGTTTCCCCTTTTTGGCTTATTATGAGTAACATTGCCATGGGCAGTCATGCACAAGTTTGTTGAGAATGCAGATTGCCATTGACTTCTAGGTATATACCTAGAAGTGCAATTGCTGGATCATATGGATACTGTAATTTTCACATTTGAGTTGCTGCCAAATTGTTTTCCAAAATGACAGCAGCTTTTAGTAATTTTAATAGCAATGTGTAAGGGTTCCAATCTTCATATTCTCACCAACACCTATTATTGTCTGAACTTTGATTATAGCCATCCGAGTGGGTGTAAAGTAGCATCTTATTGTGGTTGTAATTTGCACTTTCCTAATGACTGATTATGTTGGGCTTTTTTTTCATGTGGTTAATGGCCTTTTATACATCTTTTTGGAGAAATGTCTATTCAAGTTATGTGCCCATTATTTGCTTGGGTTGTCTTTTTATTGTTGAATTGTAAAGGTTCTTTATATATTCTGGATACAAGTCCCTTAAAAAAACATGTTTTGCAAATATTTTTCTCTCATTATGTAGGCTCTTTTAACTTTATTGATAGTATCAGGTGTATAACAAAAGTTTAAAAATTTTCTACAGTCCCAATTATCTCCTTTATTTATTTTTTTGCCACTTGTGCTTTTGGTGTAATACCTAAAAAAAATTTCCTAATTGAAGGCCACAAAGATGTACCCCTATATTTTTTTCTTAGAGTTTTATAGTTTTTCTCTTACAGTTAGGTCTAAGTTCCACTTTAAGATAATTTTTATGTGTGTAGGAAGGGAAATGTATTCTTTTGAATGTGGATACTAAGTTGTCTCAGCATCATTTGTTGAAAAACTTTACTTTCCCTTATTTGCACTTTTATCAAAATTCAATTGGCCATAAATATAAGGGTTTATTTATGGACTCTCAGTTCTGTTCCATTGATCTATATGTCTACACCTTCTCCAGTACCACATAGTCTTGATTACCGTAGCTGTTCAAGAACTGGAAATTGGCAACTGTGAGCCTTCAACATTTTTGTTCCTTTTAAGATTGTTTTGGCTAGTCTGGGTACCTTGCCTTTTCATATAAACTTGGTGATAAGCTTTCCAATTTCTTCACAAAAACAGCTAGAATTTTGATAGGAAATGTGTTGAATTTGTAGATCATTCTGGGGAATATTACCATCTTAGCTATGTTATGGCTTCTGATCCATGAATATGGGATGCCTTTCCATTTATTTCTATATTTAATTTATTTCAACAATGTTCTGCAGGTTTCAGTGTACAAATTTTTGACTTTTGTTAAATTTATTTCTAGGTATTTTCATTATTTTTGCTGCTATTGAACATAGAATTTTTTCTTAATTTCATTTGGATTTGTTCATTATTAGTGTATAGAAATACAATTGATTTTTTTATGCTGATGTTATATCCTGCAAAGTTGCTGAACTCAGTTATTCAAATAGATTATTTTGTGTGGCTACCTTAGGATTTTCTATGTACAAGGTCATGTCTTTTGTTAAAAGAGATACTCTTACCTCTTCCTTTCCAATCTGGGTGTCTTCTATTTCATTCTGTAGTCTTACTGTCCAGGCTAGACCCTCCGTTACAATGTTGAGTGCAAGTGATGAGAGCAGACATCCTCGTCTTGTTCTGATGTTGGAGGGAAAACTTTCAGGTTTTCACCATGAAGTCTGATATTAGTTCTGGGTTATTTGTAGATGCCCTTTATTGGGTTGAGGAAGTTCCTTTCTCTTCCTAGTTTGTTGCATGTTTTGACAAGGAATGCCGCTGGAGTTCATTGAATGCTTTTCTGTGTCTATGGAAAGGATCATGTGGATTTTTGTCCTTTGTGCTATTAAGATGTTGTGTTGCATGAATTGCTTTTCATCTGTTAAACCAACTTTGCATTCCTGGCATAAATCCTGCTTGATTGTGGTGTATAATCCTTTTCATATGTTTCTGTTTGTGGATTTCATTTGTTTATATTGTATTGAGTGTTTTTTGTTCTATTTTTTTGCATCTATATTGTGTGGTTTTCTCTCTCAGTGAGCTAGAGAAGGCTTTAGTTGCAAAAGCCAAGTATCTCTGTAGCATCAATATTCAACTGAGCATGCAGGCTCCTTGCGGGAAGTCAAGAACTGAGTTTCAAAGTAAACCTCACCTCCCACTGTAAAGTTAAGCATGCTCAGCGAGGAGTGTTCCCTCTGCCACCAGATGAAAATTCTGGCAGGCCTGATGACTTTCTACTAACTATGGCAGAAAGACCCATATCATTTAAATTCTCAATGAAGTTTCAGTTCAGTAACTTAAAATTTCCAGTTCCAGAGAATCATCAAAATGTCTAAGCAGATTTAAAGTTAAAATCTTCTCCCTTCCCACAGTTGGGGCCCTAGTAAGAATTACTGAGAGACAGAGACGGAGAAAGAGACAAACACACACATACATACAGAGAGCGAGAGAGAGGGAGAGAGAGGCTTTGAGAGATGCTGTCTGTGACTAGCAGGGTTTAATTTAAGAATTAAAATACCAAAAAATGCTGTGTGTAACTGCCATTTGAAAAGTGAAAACTAGATAATGAGAAACTTGTTTCTATAACTTTCTAATTACAACCCATTTCACGGCTTAAACCTATATAAGAATTATTATGCAAAGCGAAATATCCAGGTAGCCTCCAGTACTAGAGGTCCACTTGAAGACTTGAGACTGGAAATCAGCGCTTAGGAAAGGCTTGTCATCAATGAGGCCCATGGCCTCTCTCTGTTGCATTGGTGCCGTGTGTTTATAAAGCATCTCTTTTTGAAGCGTGTTCACCAGGGCTCATGAACGTCCATCTGCATTTCAGCTTCCCCACCAAGGAGTCTGGTTGGAATGAAACCTCTGGCATCTGAGATCCATGGTCGGCTCTAGGATAGGGGCATCACCGGTTCGGATGTGCATCACTGTGAGCGCTGTGAGCTTTTCTGCGATGTTTTCATGTCCAGCTCCTTTGCTGCTTCTTGGTTCTCTGGCGCGATCACAATTATGAGTCCGTGTTGGCTGTATATGTCTAGCCTACATGTCTATTTTGTTATGAAAACTTCAGAACATTGTAAGCATGGTTCCTGAGAAATCATATCTTCAAAGTCTTATTGCATTTAGGATTTATGGCAAATTTAAAAGGGGTTCACGATATTATATTTTTCTTAGAGTTCTGAGGATGCCTTGTAATCAAAGTTTTATTTTCTGTGGGATCTACCCTAATATGAATTACTGGCGCATAGTTGATATGCCATAAATAGTAAATAAAGGCAGGACCTAAAAAGGCTTTTCTAATAAGCAGTCTAATGTGTCAATTTTTGCTGTCCAACTCAGTTCTTAAATTAAAAGTAATGATAACAAAAATAAATACGACTGGAAAACGAAGAGCAGATACATACAGCCTGGTTCCCGTGTGCCTGGGGACAGGATGTCCCCAGGATGGAAACAGCGCCAAGAGCAAGGCTGTCCTAGGCGGGGGCGTTCTGGGGCATCACTGGTCACGGCTGTGCTGCACGGTTCTGTCTGGGCACTGGGGGCGGTCCTGTCTGCAGCTAGAGGGTGTGGGCCCCGGCCCCCTGCCCTCCTTTGGGAGGCAGAGTGAAGCACACTTAGCAGGGTCACCGTGAAGCTGGGGAAGCAGCACTGACTCAGAGCTGCTGTAAGGTCAGCGCCAGGCCTGGGGAAGGTGTTTCATCAACAGTAGCGGAGGCGGGTGGGGTTCTCCTGGTTCCTCCTGGTCCTGCCGGTGCACAGCCCAGGCCCAGGCCCTCCTCGCTGGCCCTGCCTTCCTCTGGCCTCTCTCCCCCTCCCTCTCCAACCTCCCTCCCCGACCTGCGCTGCTCTCTCTCCCTCTATTTCTCCATCTCGCTCACTCCTTGCATAGGGAAACGCAATCACAAGGACTGGGTTTTATGAAACGTGATGTCATAGTCTGGAATCTGTAGGTTTAAAGTCCGTTTAAGGGTAGTTTTCTGAGGGCTGTCATGAAAGGTGACATTTGTGAAGATCTTGAGTTCTGGTAGGATTTATGTCCCCTATGAGGGGCCTGGCTATGAGGGGCCTGGGGAAGAGGAGACAAAGCTCCCATCAAATTGATGGAGAAGGTGAGAGGGGTTGTCCATCGGGGTGTTGCTGGCACTTAGCAGAGTTGGAAAGAGGGTCTGTGGGGACCCTGGAGGAAAGCAGGAGCTGGTCCAGAGGCCTGTGGCACCCAGCAGAGGGCTTTGGACTTCCTACTCCTGAGCAGGGCCGGCACGCTGTAAGACACCAGATGGTAAATGCTTCCCACTGTGGGCCGCCCTGTCTCTCTCAGCTGGCTGCTCACCCCCAGGGTCCTGCTGGTACAGAGGCAGCCCTGGGCCACAGGACGGTGCCGCCTGACTCACGGGGGCCACGTGCACACTGCTGCGTTTCCCCCGCGACTATGGGCCATAGCTTGCAGAAGCTCACCGAGAATGTTGCCCCTCATCCGTTTTCGGTAAATTAATTGTATTGGTGAACTGACGTTCCCATTAATTTATGTACAGCCTGGGCTGCTTTTGTGATTTTGTGTCAGCCTGTGTAGACCACGAAACCCAGCATATTTACTCTCTGCCCTTTGACAGGAGAAGTTTGCCAACCGTTCCTCTAGAGTTTGGGTGTTTGGAGCTCAGACATCAGCGGTCTGAGTTTTAAAGTTGTCTAGAGCTTTTAGGGAGAATGTCCAGCAGGAAGGATGCTGTTGGGAGCCTTGTGGCCAAGATAACAGAGATTGAGAGCATGGGCTGTGTGATTTATGATTAGAGACATAAAGAAGAGTCAAGGTTTTGTTTTAAGGGGATAAGAGGAAAACTGGAACTTTTCAAAAACAGATTTGGCAGGCATATATGTTCACTTCTATTTGCCTGAATAGAATTTTGCCTTTACTGAAATCATTGAAGTCATTTATGTGGCATTTGTCAAAAATAATAAGACCTGTCTATTCAGAACCAATTTATATCACTTTCCAATTGCACTCTTAGTTGAATTTATATTTCTAAGCCCAAAAGAAATCATGTTTCTGATATAATATAGGTACTTCTGTTTAGAGGATAAATAGTATTACCAAGATCTACTCAAAATGAAGGTATAAATACTTGAGTTTTCTGCAGATGTGGGCTACACAATTTCATGTGGCTGGATGTCCTAGGAGGCAAATATTAATTTCCTTTTAAAAACGACATGGTTGACTCTGAACTAGAAATGTTGGCCATGGGTCTTCTTTCCAGGCGCCTATGATAATACATCATTCCGTTTTAAAAAGCCCCCTCCAACAGGCCAACATCAGCATGGCCGCACCCTCTCTGCAGAGACGGCCAGCACCCTCTGCCAGCTTCTACCCCAATTCCCGGGGTCACGGCTGCATCTTGCAGCTGCTACATCTGCTTGATTCCTTACTATTTCCTTGTTATCTTTTCAGTCCTTGCACATCTGATGGTCAGTTCTTCATATATAATTCCCTTGATACACCAGCTAGTGTGCCTCCTGCTAGGTGCTGACTGGCACACCCACCCTCTCCTGTCACCTGCATTGATATCGTAGGGGGGTACTTGATGGTGAATTTTGTACCCTTGTTATGCTCCACGGGGCTCCGGAGGGGAAAGTTCAGGCTCTTTGGCCAGGGTCTGGGTTTTGCAGACCTGGGGAGTCAGTGTAGGATCATATGTGAAGAGATGGGCTCATGTGTAAAGAGAGTCATATCCAGGAAGGTCCTCAAATCCTAGACTTGGGTCAGATACTGCTGGTCTTCCCCAGTGACTCGTATCTGGGAAGCAGGCAGTACAGAGTCATATACCCAGAACAGTGAGTGGTGGGCTTGGGGATCAGGAGGAAGCACAGGCTTGGAGAGATAAAGGGAAGACCTGATGGGATCCTCCTAGGCTGCTGGGCATCTCCTGCGGCCCTGAGAACCCAGCAGGGTTCCACACCCCCATGTGGTTCCTGATCTGTGGTTATGCCTGTGTATCCTTACTGAGGTGGAGGTGGCTTGTGCCGTTTGCCTAGGTCTCCTGGAATTCTTCCATCAATCGCCATTGCCTTTGAGACAAATGCAATAACTGAGATTAGAAGCCTTTAGAAATTGAGTATCCGAAAGGATAATCCTAAAGCAGTCAACTGGAGCCTGGAAAAGAAGCCTGTCTGTGCACACAGAGATGGACGCCTAATGCTGCTAAAGGAATTCCTATAATGCCAAAGGCATGGTTTGGGGTATAACTAAAAGAAGAGATTAAGAGGCATGGCCATTGTTTGGGCATTTAAATTAATGGTTATAGCTGGTGATTTCCTAACAGATATTTCAAACCAATTACAATGACTGCTATCCATAAGTAACAAAACACTTGGAGTTACCAGGGTTTAAGATCAAGTGGTTTGAGATTCATAGTAACTTATAGATACAGGGATTATATGAAGTTGACTAATTTTACATTTTTCTGAGTGAAAAATCATATAATTAAGATATATAATAAGCCAGGGTTTGATCCTTAAAATTATAGATAATAAAAAGGCATCAAATAGCTTGTCCACGCTGATAAACAAAATTATAAATTGGTGAATTTCCACCATAACTTTTTAAGTTAATTTCTTGAAATTTCTTCTGATAACCCAAGCCCATATCTGTTTGTTTATGTTAATGTCTTTCTTTACTAGACTGTAGTCTCTCAAGGAGCAGGGTCAACATTTTTTATATCTCTCTAGCTGTAGTTCTGAGCATGGTTTCAGTTGTAAGTTTTTGAGTCAAATGAGTGAACTTGAGCACATAGTGTCCTGTAGAAACTGGAAGTGGCTTGGTTTTTTAGAGGCCAGCTTGGAAACACCTATGAACGTGAACCATTACAGAATTATGTCAACAGTAGTGCTATAACAACAGCAATAATGTTACTAATGTGCAAAAGAAAATCGTTTTTTGAGCACATTTATCCCATAGCCACCAACCCTCTGGGACTTGGGACTTGACGAGAAGTGGGTGGTGTGACCTAGGGCTCACTTACGGCACTGCAGGTCTTGGAGTTCCGGCTCAGTGCAAGGTTGTCAGTCATGCTGATAGAAATTTCCTGAAGGGAGCGCTGTGGCTAACAAAAGGCATAGGATTATCTGAAATGAATATACAGTACTAATTTATCTTAGATATTTATCTTGAAATGTGTAATTATGCAGTAATGAATAAGCAAGTGTTCTTCTCTGTCCAGCCTTTTGCTATCAAACAGATTTGCATAAAGTTTTTGAGATTGGGTTTTTGGAGGAAATTATCCCTGGATACTCAACTATTAAAACTTTAGGAACTGAATAAATGTACAAAAACATGAATAGTGACTAGCAATAACTATTTCATATTGTGTATTCTTGATTTTTTTTTTGAGCCCAACGGTGTAAAGGAGTTATGGTTAATTATAAGACAGGGCAGTAGATATGGGGAAAGGATGAGGAAAAAACATTCTAGAAAATATTCTACACACACATAATTATTTTGAAATGAAAACAATGAGTACTAAGTTGAAGTAGAGCTGAAAGACAGGGGTGCAGTAATTTGAGTGCAGAATCTTCCTAGGTTTTAGCAATTCTCCCTCAAACATTTAAAGTTGTTTATCCTCCCACTAACTGGACAGTATTTTTTAAAGCAACCTTTGTATTTACAAAGTATTAGGCTTCATTTTCATTGCCTAAAAAAAGGTGAAAATTCTCTTTTTGTATTGAACTCGTCTATTTAGTTGAATTATGTCGCTGTGAGGGCTAATGGTGGTGCAATGTCGGTAAGCTCCTATTTCTCCCAGTGGGAATGGACCCCTCCGGGCCTCCTGGAGACCAGCTGAAGGGGCAGTGTGTGCCCAGGGTGTCACCTACACAGGGGATGCAGGGTCCAATGAAGGGACAGCAGTTCAAAACTTGTAGAGTAGCTACTTGTTTTACATTATTTACCAATCCAGGAAATGCTATATAAATGTATTTAACATTTAGACTGTCTGTGCAGCCTATGAATACTGAGAACAATAAATGTATATGAATTGCTTCATAAGATGTTAACACACATCTTTCTAAAATAAAATTTTAAATTCTTTTTTGTGGTATGGCTGAAGATGAGCGTAGTATTTTAATTAGCTTTATACTGAAGGAATGTGAATGCCATGTGGATGCATACGATTAGTACAATAAAATATAATCATTTTAGGGCATCATTTTTTTGAGTGCCTATTTTAGATGAGTGAAAAGATATGTAAGAACACTATGATTCCCTAAAATCATAGAGCAAAAAAACCAAAGTGTATATGGTATCTAATATAAATTTCTCAATGTAAATCACATCCTAGTAGTGTGAATATCATTAGAGATTCTGGCTTGAAACTTTCTCTGACTGTCAGAATCCTAAATCAGACAGATCATATACACATATAATATGCAAGCTAAATTGAGCATAATATTCAAACTCTATTACTATCAAATTCTTGTTCAAAGATGTTTTCCAGTAATTGAGGTGTCTTTTTTTTCTACCTGTAAACCTGCAACTTTCTTCTGTCCTAGTTTATACATGTCATCTGCATTTCTTATTAGCATGGTCCTCCTGGGATTAACCCCCTCCCTGGGCAGCCCTGGGCCACGTCATTCAGTAGGTGGGATATGTCAGCAGTGTAAGGATCAAGTGAAGCTGGTGGGATTCCTTAGCATCCCCACTGAGTCCACTGAACCAGTGCATGTTCACTGTCTCTGTCTGAGAGACTCTAGATTATTTAAATTCATTTCTGTGTATCATTAAAGCCATGTTAGGGTAATGCAAGGACCCCAAATCTTTCATGATTTCAAACTGTTTTTTCTGTGAATGAGTTCAGATTCCCCCATAGTTTTCATATGGCCTTTGAGACCTCTCTTCATGGTTTGTGACTATCTCAAATTCTGAGAGGTGACAGATGCAGGAAAAATGTATTAAATTCAGTGATAAAACACCGCTGAGTCCTTAAGTCCTTACTTTTGACTTGTGTCTCCCTCTGGCTTCGCTGTGTCCAGTTCTACATTTAGTGGTCAGTTTACTCCCCACAAAGTGTCCTCACAGACACTGGTAGTAGGAGCTGAAATAGACAAACTGCTTAAACTTGGGGATCTTCAAGGGGGAGGATGTACCAACCAGGGAAGGCAGGTGACACAACTCTGCTCGTCCCCCAGCACACCCTGAGCCAGCCAGGGGACCAAAGAGGATACTTACGCAGAGCATTTAAATTCCTAGTGTCGTGCTAGACCACACTGCCTTGGGGACAGACAGCAGGGTCATTACCAAGCACTGTTGTATACCGCCTTGCAGGTGGCTTCCATGTCATGTGAAGACTGCGTTGGACCTTGAGGGATGAATGGGGAGTGGTCACGTGAAGGATGTGAGCGTGTGGGGAGGTTGGGGTTAGGGGCTCAGTGGAAACACTGACTGATCCATTAGAAATGTGCAAGTTCCTAGGCAATTTTGTTTTAAAATCTTGCCCTAAATTGGCATTTAGAAATAAACCTTATACGTGAATGTAAAAAAAAAAATAGAGATGGAGAGCCTTTGGGGAGGGAGACGGCTTGCACTGAGCGAGCTCACAGTCTGTGGCGTCACGGCCTAAAAGTTTGTGAATGGTTTTGGCAGATGAGCAGTGATGAAAACACTGCCTCTTCTGCTGACCTGTGGGATTATAGGGTCAGCCACCCCACATGGGATCATGTATGGGAATTCCTTTAAAAAAATACTAAGTTGCAATATTGTTATAATGCTCAGCTTTAACGGTGAAATTCAATATTACAGGTCAAGCTTATGAGTAAATATTAGGATAATAAAACATTCAGTATTTTAAGATTTGTAAAAGGGCATGGCATGCGTTTTGGCTGTTGCGTTCCAGACGAAATGACAGGAGCACTGCTGACTGTCTTGTTTTCATGTATGCTTTTTAAAAGGCTTTATGTAGGATTCTTCTTTTATATACATTTATTTTCTTCACATTTTCAGTCAAAAAAGGTACTTAGGATGTACTATAAGAACTACTTTTTGGAGCATATCTGTGAATCATCCTGGTGATGGAAAAAAAGGCCCATGCATCAAGGTGACAGGTCTGATGGCATTTTTTGCTTGAAATTCCTGTATTCAGATACAAAGCATTCTAGAAGAGAGTTTACTTAGACAGAAAAGGCTTCCCTGAGACATGGTCATACTATTCTTTCGGGTGGCTAAAAATTTTAAATGTCAGTACATTATAGATTTGAACCTCATAATTCCATGCAAGCCCCACAAGCATCAAGGACTTGAAATATCGTAATCCAGGGCATATCGTTATATCTGAATAGTCAGGAAGGTGATACATCTGACTTCTGTTACTTTTTCACAGACTAGCTTTGGAACTATTTTAAATAGAATCATAGCATGGATCATTGCCCTTATATGGGTGAATATGGAAGGGGATATAATGACATGAAAATGGATTTGTGGACAAAGTATTGGGATGATGAATGAAAATAATTTACTCAGTTTTGGATTTTGTTTTCCTCTGTAATTTTTTCTCAATTACCAAGCTGATTCTGGCACAATACAGAAAATTTAGGAAACAATGATAAGAAAAAGGAAGGAATTAAAACCATCATCAATATTGTCAGGTAGAAAACCATAACTGGTAGCTTTTTGAAGCCTGCCCATCCAGTTTTATCTCCTGATAAATATATTGTTTTACATATAAGATATATTATGCATTATGTAAAAATGGAATTATGCCTTTTAATAACTTTTTCACATCATTTATTGTACTATTGTTTGATTTAATTGAAAATACTTTAAAATTCCACTGAGAAGTCATTATCAAAAGAGTGTAAGTTAAGGATCCAAAGCAAGGAGTTCATCTTTGAGATTCATTCTCTATTAAAATCATTTCAAATTAATTTTAATGCATTATAGTTGGTTAAAGGCTTTTACCTTGTCTGTGATATCTGATCAGATATTATTTGAAATCAGGTATATGTTTATTAGAGTAACTTTAGACAAAAATCTGTGACTTACAGCTGTAACAATCATTACTATTACTTAAGACTTAAATTTAATATTTTTCAAGTGTAATAGCAATTGAATTTTGGTCTTGGAGTTTGTCAACTGAGGTATAATTGGTCAATATATTTAAAGAAAAGTCCAAGTTTGAATGGTTTTCCCTCTTTAACCCTACAAAAATTCATTATATAGTTATGAGCAAGAACTTACTGTCTCCTGTAGTTTATATTTGAGCTGGGGGCAATAGTAAATCATTAGGACGATATTCTAAGGATCATTAATTAGATTCATTTGAGCTTAGATTTATATTTAGATAAAAATCTGATAATTTTCACAAAATTGTAATAAACTGAAGATCAAGCTATAATGTAACTGCTATTTGTTACAGGGCTTAATCTTGAGAAATTATTTTAAACTGCTCCAGACGCATACTGTAAACTGAGATGGATGAATTGTATGAGGAGTCAGTAAGTTAACATAGAAATGTTTTTAGAATTGATTCTGGCATGGAGTAAGCACTCATTAGCACTGAATATTTTAAATTATATTACATTTAAGAAATGTAATATGTAATATACTTACATATGTGATATGCATGTATAACACACATGCACATACACACACCCTAGAAATAGTAAGATATAGTGAGAGGAGATCATTTAGGAAATATGCAATTTTATAGTAAAGGAACAAAGAATAATACATAGATTTGGACTAAGTTAAATTTAACAATAAAGTTCATAAATGATTGACATGTTTAAAATGTTACAACGAAAGTGAAGAAATCACCTTTTTTTCTTATGAAATCTCTCACATAGCTGTTTTTAAAAGTATTTTTAGAAAGTATTTTCATCTTTATAACATTTTAAAATAAAAAAGTGAGTCAAAAATGAGCTGGGTACTATTAAAGCTACATTTGGCAAGCTGAGGCTCAGAGAGGTTATGTAATTTATCCAAAGAAACACAGCAGGTAGAGATTTAGATTCTGTCTCTCAGCTTCCTCCTAAGAAAAGACTATAAAATAGCAAATTCTGTTCTCTTTCAACAGAATACCTACACAATCAATCTACTTAAAAAAAATAACAATTGTGTAAGTCATGAATTAAGGACTTGCTTAAGGTTCTGTTATCAGGGTCACAGATGATATTTCACCACCTTAAACTAATAAACAGTGTTACATTAGAAAGGTAACATGTGTTTCAACATTTTATACATGTGGAATTGAACAGCAAGTTTTAGCAACATATTTAGATGCCATATTCTATAGTTTAGGAATAGGATTCTAATTAAGATTTAAAAGTTGTCCTTCATGAGCGAGTATAAAATGAAATAAGTATTTGCTAATTTTTGGTGCTACCTAGAATGGTGGTTCATATGTGATTTTTGTCCACCATGCAACACCATGCATACATAACTAATCTTCCTTATTATGATTCTCCTTGACTTCCGAGCACTTAATTCTATTCCTCAATCACCAGGCTACTGTAAGCATACAATCAAATGGTGTTCTACAAACAGCTTAAAGCTGTAAGAAACTGCAAGGAGAGACCAGAGACTAACATCGGGGCCACAAGTCAGCATTCTCACACAAATACATCTGAACAGAGCTCAGACCTGAAGCATGCAATTTTTTTCCTAAAATAACAATTTAAATAAACATAAGTGTACTGCAGAGAATCTGGAAAACAGAGAAATTATTTAAAGAAGTAAAAATATTTTTTGAAATGACCTGTGATGCCATCACAAATAACAACCTTTAAGTGCTTTTTCAGAGCTTACGTATGATACAAACATGTGAAGTTTACTCGGTAGGGATCTCTGTGCATGCTATCCCGTTTGCGGTCTGCTTCTCAGAGTACTTCATGCAATCCACTCAAATGTCTATGTCTTGACAGGCACACTACCTGTGTGTCGTCATCATCACAGTGCCTGTTTGAAAGGAAATTTTCCAAATTTGTACTGTGACAAATGTGGCTATTCCCAGAGACCGTGCACACAGGCATCACTGCTTGCTAAGTGCTAAGCAGAGTTAGTACACAGCAGGTGGCAGGCATCAGATCTGGTTTGTTCTGCCGCGTTTTGGTAGCAGAAGCAGACTTGTATTCAGTTATGAGGAAGTTATAAAAAGAATACAAAGCAAGAGAGAAATAATGGAGAAAACCTCCTAAAAAAAAAAAGAATGATAGTAGACTGCCTCCCTTCTGCACCAAGAAGCACTCACCCCGAAACCCATAAAGGTCTTTATAACATGGACAAGTCTCAAGAAGATACTGTGTCATGATGGCATTTCTACTGCAGGCATGAATTTTATTTGGAAATCATTCACTTCACTTCACTTCTTCAATGACAAGGATTGTCCCTTTTAGGCCTTAATGGTTGGGGGGCACCATGTGGTGAATTTGGGCAAATAGGATGAGAGAGAAAATGTTGTGTGTCCTTTCCAGGGCATGCCACTCGCTTGTGTGTGGCCCTGGACACTTTTCTTCCTCCCCCAGAATGACTGGCATGGTTGAAGCCCACCCAAGCTGTGTGGGGAGCCCTGCCCACCCCTGACGGGCATGTCACAGGGAAGACGGAAGACTGCTTGTGTTCGGCCACTGAGATTTGGGGTTGGGGTTGATTTCACCACAACATAATTTAGCCTGTTTCCACTCATAAAATGATGGAGTATTTATGGATTTGTGCACAACATTTTGGAGTAGATACAAACTAAATGTGCACCCTTTCATAACTGATCACGGAACAGACACAAGCAAGGTGTTTCAAGGGCTGAGGCAGTAACACTGGGAAAGTGGAGGCAAGACAGGTTCAACTTCAGTGCCCACTTTCTCTGGCTGGGGCCGTTCTCAATTTTGCTGTTGTTCTTGCATAATTATTAAAAGTAACTTCTTTCCCTCTCAAGGGTCCTGGTTTGAATGATGAATTATGTCTATAAAAACCACACACTGACTTCATTCTCCTTATCTTTTCCTGTAGAAAGTGTGAGATTTGTTTATTATTATTACCTGATTAATAAGTCAGTATTAGTGTTCCGTATTAGTGTTTTACTTCTCACATTTTATTGTGCTATATCTCTCAGTTTACTAGCCTCTGGTGTTTTCATTAATGCACTATTGATTTTCTCCTGGATTATGGTATACCCATATTTCTTTAGCTCCTTACTTTTCACCCTCTTGTAATAAACAGTGAAATTTATTATTTCATGAAATTGTTGTCACTGTGTAGGCAGTAATGGCTGTAACCACACAACAAATACCTATATAGGATTATCTTCAATTTAGAAAAGAAAATGACACAACATTACTTATTTAAGCTTTCTCAGAGTATTTTCAGGGGCTCCAGGCTGACTATATGTATTGGATACCTCATTCTTCCATTTCTTTTTTTACCCAGAAATTGCATCTATCTAAAAAATTTAGAAGCCATTCCAAGTGTTTTCTGAAATCATGGCTCTGGAAAATTGGGGAAAATTTGGGAAGAATAGTTCAAATACCATCCTATATTATAGTCCCTTTGGAGCATAATTGGAGAGAGAATACCGTGGGAAAGACTTGAACATGGTGCTAAGCTACCATGACCAGATTCAGGTTCACTCGCCTAAGTGTCTTCAGCTTCATTCTCTCACGTGCATTTTCTTCCTTATCCCTTAACCTTTATTTTAAATGCCTGAAATGACAAGATTTAGGAGTAACTATTCTATAATCCATTGGATGCCCATTTTAAAGAAAGTATCAAATAACTACAATCATTTCAATGAGAAGCTTCTGGATTCTTAAAGGGCATTACCCAAAAGCCTCTGTTCTCCAAACAGCCTATTTTTAGCATAGGCTAAATTACCAGTATAGTTTCTCTCCAATTCATGTTAAGAGAAAAGCCTAAACACTTCATTTTATTTTTTTTTAAGTTTATGTTGATATCACCAATCTACAATCAAATGAGTAATATTATGGTGATTACACTACCCCCTTCATCAGATCCCCCCCACCAACCCCATCACAGTCACTGTCCAGCAGCGTAGTGAGATGCTATAGAGTCACTACTTGTCTTCTCTGGGTTGCACAGCCCTCCCTGTGCCCCCCCCAACATTACATCTGCTAATTGTAATGCCCCTTTTTCCCCCTTCATCCTCCCTTCCCACCCATCCTCCCCAGTCCCTTTCCCTTTGGTAACTATTAGTCCATTCTTGGGTTCTGTGATTCTCCTGCTGTTTTGTTCCCTCAGTTTTTTCCTCAGTTCTTAGACTCCACATATGAGTGAAATCATTTGGTACTTGTCTTTTTAAGCTTGGCTTATTTCACTGAGCATAATACCCTCTAGCTCCATCCATGTTGTTGCAAATGGTAGGATTTGTTTTCTTCTTATGGCTGTATAATATTCCATTGTGTGTATGTACCACCTCTTCTTTATCCATTCATCTACTGATGGACACTTAGGTTGCTTCCATTTCTTGGCTATTGGAAATAGTGCTGCGATAAACATAGGGGTGCATCTGTCTTTTTTGAACTGGGCTGCTGCATTCTTAGGGTAAATTCCTAGGAGTAGAATTCCTGGGTCAAATGGTATTTCTATTTTGAGTTTTTTGAGGAAACCTCCATACTGCTTTCCACAATGGTTGAACTAATTTGCATTCCCACCAGCAGTGTAGGAGGGTTCCCTTTTCACCACATCCTCGTCAACATTTGTTGTTGTTTGTGTTTTGGATGTTGGCTATCCTCACTGGTGTGAGGTGGTATCTCATTGTGGTTTTAATCTGCATTTCTCTGATGATTAGTGATGTGGAGCATCTTTTCATGTGCCTGTTGGCCATCTGAATTTCTTCTTTGGAGAAGTGTCTATTCATGTCCTCTGCCCATTTCTTAATTGGATTATTTGCTCTTTGTTTGTTGAGGTGCGTGAGTTCCTTATGTATTTTGGATGTCAACCCCTTATCGGATACGTCATTTATGAATATATTCTCCCATACTGTAGGAAGTCTTTTTGTTCTACTGATGGTGTCCTTTACTGTACAGAAGCTTTTCAGCTTCATATAGTCCCACTTGTTCATTTTTGCTTTTGTTTCCCTTGCCGGGGGGGAGATATGTTCATGAAGAAGTCGCTCATGTTTATGTCCAAGAGCTTTTTACCTGTATTTTTTTTCTAAGAGTTTTATGGTTTCATGACTTACATTCAGGTCTTTGATCCACCTTGAGTTTACCTTTGTGTATGGGGTTAGGCAGTAGTCCAGTTTCATTCTCTTACATGTAGCTGTCCAGTTTTTCCAACACCAGCTGCTGAAGAGGCCATCATCTCCCCAATGTATATCCAAGGCTCCCTTACCAAATATTAATTGACTGTATGTGTTTGGGTTGATGTTTGGATTTTGTATTCTATTCCACTAATCTGTGGGTCTGTTTTCATGCCAGTACCAAATTGTCTTGATTACTGTGGCTTTGTAGTAGAGCTTGAAGTCAGGGAACGTAATTCCCCGTTTTTTTCTTCCTTCTCACAATTGCTTTGGCTATTCGGGGTCTTTTGTGGTGCCATATGAATTTTAGAATTATTTGTTCCAGTTCATTGAAGAAAGCTGTTGGTAGTTTGATAGGGATTGCGTTGAATCTGTAGATTGCTTTGGGCAATATAGCCATTTTGACAATATTTATTCTTCCTAGCCAAGAGCATGGGATGCATTTCCATTTGTTAGTGTCCTCTTCAATTTCTCTTAGGAATGTCTTATAGTTTTCAGAGTACAGGTCTTTCACTTCCTTCGTTAGGTTTATTCCTAGGTATTTTATTCTTTTTGATGCTATTGTGAATGGAATTGTTTTTCTGATTTCTCTTTCTGTTAGTTCATCATTAGTGTATAGGAAAGCAACAGATTTCTGTGTGTTAATTTTGTATCCTGCAACTTTCTGAATTCAAATATTAGTTCTAGTAGTTTTGGAGTGGAGTCTTTAGGGTTTTTTATGTACAATATCATGTCATCTGCAAATAGTGACAATTTGACTTCTTTACCAATCTGGATGCCTTGTATGTCTTTGTTTTGTCTGATTGCCGTGGCTAGGATCTCCAATACTATGTTGAATAACAGTGGAGAGAGTGGGCATCCCTGTCTTGTTCCCGATCTTAGATGAAAAGCTTTCAGCTTCTCACTGTTCAGTATGATGTTAGCTCTGGGTTTGTCATATATGGCCTTTATGATGTTGAGATACTTGCCCTCTATACTCATTTTGTTGAGAGTTTTAATCATGAATGGATGCTGAATTTTGTCAAATGCGTTTTCAGCATCTATGGAGATGATCATGTGGTTTTTGTTCTTCTTTTTATTGATGTGGTGGATGATGTTGATGGATTTTCGAATGTTGTACCATCCTTGCATCCCTGGGATGAATCCCACTTGATCATGGTGTATGATCCTCTTGATGTATTTTTGAATTCGGTTTGCTAATATTTTGTTGAGTGTTTTTGCATCCATGTTCATCAGGGATATTGGTCTGTAGTTTCCTTTTTTGGTGAGGTCTTTGCCCGGTTTTGGTATTAGAGTGATGCTGGCTTCATAGAATGAGTTTGGAAGTATTCCCTCCTCTTCTATTTTTTGGAAAACTTTAAGGAGAATGGGTGTTATTTCTTCTCTATATATCTGGTAGAATTCAGAGGTGAATCCATCTGGTCCGGGGGTTTTGTTCTTCAGTAGTTTTTTGATTACTGCTTCAATTTCGTTGCCGGTGATTGGTCTGTTTAGTTTTTCTGTTTCCTGTTTGGTCAGTTTTGGAAGGTTGTATTTTTCTAAAAAGTTGTCCATTTCTTCTAGGTTTTCCAGCTTGCTAGCATGTATATACTCATAGTATTCTCTTATAATTCTTTGTATTTCTGTGGGATCCGTCGTGATTTTTCCTTTCTCATTTCTGATTCTGTTTATGTGTGTAGATTTTCTTTTTCTCTTAATGAGTCTGGCTAGGCATTTTTCTATTTTGTTTATTTTTTCAAAGAACCAGCTCTTGGTTTCATTGATTTTTTTCTATTGTTTTGTTCTTCTCAATTTTATTTATTTCTTCTCTGATCTTTATTATGTCCCTCCTTCTGGTGACTTTGGGTCTCATTTGTTCTTCTTTTTCCAATTTCAGTTATTCTGTCTTTAGACTATTCATTTGGGAGTGTTCTTCTTTCTTTAGATAGGCCTGGATTGCAATATACTTTCCTCTTAGAACTGCCTTTTCTGCATCCCATAGAAGCTGTGGCTTTGTGTTGTTGTCATTTGTCTCCATATATTCTTTGATTTCTGTTTTGATTTGGTCATTGACCCATCAACTAATTAGGAGAATTTTGTTAAGTCTCCATGTATTTGTGAGCCTTTTTGTTTTCTTTCTAAAGTGTAATTCTAGTTTAATACCTTTATGATCTGAGAAGTTGGTTGGTAGAATTTCAGTATTTTCGATTTTACTGATGTTCTTTTTGTGCCCTAGTATGTGGTTTATTCTGGAAAATGTTCTGTGTGCACTTGAGAAGAATGTGTATCCTGTTGCTTTTGGGTGTAGAGTTCTGTAGATGTCTGTTAAGTCCATCTGTTCTAGTGTGTTGTTCAGTGCCTCTGTGTCTTTACTTATTTTCTGTCTGGTTGATCTGTCCCTTGGAGTGAGTGGTGTGTTGAAGTCACCTAAAATGAATGCATTGCTGTTTATTTCCTCCTTTAATTCTGTTAGTATTTGTTTCACAAATGCCGATGCTCCTGTGCTGGGTGCATATATATTTAAAATGGTTATATCCTCTTGTTGGACTGACCCCTTTATCATTATGTAATGTCCTTCTTTATCTCTTGCGACTTTCTTCGTTTTGAAGTCTATTTTGTCTGATACAAGTACTGCAACACCTGCTTTTTTCTCCTTGTTGTTTGCATGAAATATCTTTTTCCATCCCTTCACTTTTAATCTGGGGATATCTTTGCATGTAAGGTGAGTTTCTTGTAGGAAGCATATAGATGGGTCTTTCTTTTTTATCCATTCTGTTATTCTTTGTGTTTTGATTGGTGCATTCAGTTCACTTACGTTTAAGGTGATTATTGATAGATATGTACTTATTGCCATTGCTGGCTTTAGATTCATGGTTACCAAAGCTCAAGGGTTGCTTCTTTACTATCTAACAATCTAACTTAACTTTCTTGTTAAGTTATTGTAAACACAGTCTGTTGTTTCTTTATTTCTCTCCCTTCTTATTCTTCCTCCTCCATTCTTTATATACTAGGTGTTTTATTCTTTGCCTTTAGTTAGTGTTTGGATGGTCTGCTTTCTTTGCTATGATTTTATTTTCTCTGGTGACAGCTTTTTAGCCTTAGGAATGCTTCCCTCTAGAGCAGTTCTTTTAAGATGTCCTGTAGAGGTGGTTTATGGGAGGCAAATTCTCTCAGCTCTTGCTTGTCTGGAAATTGTTTAATCCCTCCGTCATATTTAAATGATAATCGTGCTGGATACAGTATTCTTGGTTCGAGGCCCTTCTGTTTCATTGCATTAAATATATCATGCCATTCTCTTCTAGCCTGTAAGGTTTCTGTTGAGAAGTCTGATGTTAGTGTGATAGGTTTTCCTTTGAAGGTAGTCTTTTTTCTTTCTCTAGCTGCCTTTAATACTCTGTCCTTATCTTTGATCTTTGCCATTTTAATTATTATGTGTCTTGGCGTTGTCTTTCTCAGGTCCTTTGTGTTAGGAGATCTGTGGGCTTCCATGGACTGCGAGACCATTTCCTTCCCCAGCATGGGGAAGTTTCCAGCAATTATTTCTTCAAAGACACTTTCTGTCCCTTTTTCTTTCTCTTCTTCCTCAGGTACCCCTATAATGCGAATATTGTTCCGTTTGGATTGGTCACACAGTTCTGTTAATATTATTTCATTCCTAGAGATCCTTTTATCTCTCTCTGCCTCAGCTGCTCTGTGTTCTTCTCTGATTTCTATTGCATTAACAGTCTCTTGCATCTCGTCCAGTCTGCTGCTGAGCCCGTCGATGGCTTGTCTCATTTCTGCATTATCTTTCCTGACTTCCCTCACTTCCTCCCTTAGCTCTTGCATATTTCTCTGTAGATCCATCAGTATGGTTATGACTTTTATTCTGAATTCTTTTTCAGGAAGATTCTGCATTTCCATCCCTTCAGTTTCCTTCTCATGGGTTGTCTGGGTCTTGGTGATTTTTGTCTGTATCATGTTCCTCTGTCTTGTCATGTTGATAGGAGTGGTTGCTGGTAGGTGCCACATATGTCACCTGGGCTCTTTAAGGCTTAAAAAAAAAACCACAAAACAAACAAACAAGCAGAAAAAGAAGGAAGAGAAAGAAAGGAGAGAAAGAAGAAAGAAGGAAAAGGAAAGGGAAAAAGGAAAAGAAAAGAAAGGAGAAAAACGAAAGAAAAAAAAAGCCCACCTGGAGTGGATTCTCTAAGCGTGCTCTAGGTGTTGCTGTTGCTCCACTAATCCGCAGCCATGGCCACGCCACTTTTTTGTAGGTCTGGCCGGGGCAGGAACGAATGGGAGGCTATTGTTTTCTGTATAAAATTCCAGCGTGGCTGCTCCCTTCTCTCCATGACCAGCGAAGGGCCGAAGTTCCCCAGGACTTCCAGCCTGCAGGGCTGAGCCTACCGGGGCAATGGTGTTCCCTCGCTGGGCCCCCTGCCTCTCCGAGACCGCTACAAATGGTGCGCGCTTTTCTCTTGTTCCGGGGCGCTGGCTGCACGGCCCGGCATGTTCCTGGCTCAAAACCTGCACCTTCTGCCTCTCCAATGTCCGATGCACCGCGTGATGTGTGTCAGCGCTCCCGGTGCAGACCACCGAGGCTGGTTATTTCGCGGACCTGCTCTTCCACTCCCTCCCTGCTCTGAATCCTCTCCTCCCGCCAGCATGCTTGGCTGGGTGAGTGCCTGGATGCCGCCAGGTCGCGGCTCCGTATCTTACCCGCCTCGCAGGGTACTGAGTCCTCCCGGGTGTGGCTGCACACTGTGCACTTTCCTGTGTGCTCTGGTCTCTCTTTTAGGAATAGTTGTATTTGCTGTATTTTTGTAGATTTATATAGTTTTGGGAGGAGATTTCTGCCGCCCTGCTCACACTGCTATCTTCCCGGAAGTTCAACACTTCATTTTAAAATATTACATTTTCACAAGAAGCTGTAAAGTCTGAATCTTAGGTGGTGGTTCTCAACCCTTGCATGCACTAGCATTACCCGAGTTTTTAAGGAATAGTAATGCCGTGTTTCATCCCTACAGGGTCATATTTACTTAGCTGGAGCCCCACATGGTGTACTGTAAGTGAGTAATCAATGTGGAGAAACACAATTTTAGTGAATCCCAAACTTTGGTGTGCACACATTTTGGGTTGAATTGTGCCCCCAAAGATATGTTGAATATATAATCCCTGGTCCCTGTGAATGTGACCTTCTTTGGAAATAGGGTTCTTGTACATGTAAATGGTTAAGATGAGGTCATGCTGGAATAGGGTCATGCTGTCCCCAAACCTGCATGATCCCTATTCCTTAGGAGGGAAATTTGGATATGAAGACACAGAGAGGAAAACACCATGTGATGACACAGAGACAGAGGAGACTCTGAAGGGGGAAGGCCAGCACGTGGAGATGGGGTGGAGACCAGTGTGATGCATCCCCCACCGGGGCACACCAAGGCTTGCCTGCCAGGCAGAAACCAGAAGAGGCATGCCAGCATGTTCCTCTAGAGGCTTCAGGGGCAGCATGGCCCTGCCAACACCTCGATTTCAGATTTCTGGCCTCCTGCACCCTGAGGATGCATTTCTGTGGCTGTGAGCCACCCAGCTCTGCTACATTCCACAGCCCTGGGCAACTGAGACAGTGCGATGTAGCCATCTGTTGAGTTATTAAAGACAAAGAGGTCCAGTTCCTACTATATAAGTACTAAAACCAAGTCCCTGGGTGTGGTTCCTGGGTGGCTGACTATTGCTTCATTCTCTAGCCCTTCCAGGGGCTGGCGGTGTTAACATCACAGGAGCTTGTTGGAAACACAGTGGCAGGGCCTGTCCGGGTCTCCTGAATCCAGTGGGTATTTGTACCCAACCCGGCCTGATCCCTGTGCACTTTGCACTTTGAGAAGCCTTGCCTCCCGGGGATAAGGACATACCCAAAGCAGGAGCTTGGTTATTTTCAAAGCAAAGCCAAGAAAATAATTTTAAAGATACATAAGAGCTTCAGTCTTCCATGAAATTTGGTTAATTCTTAAGAAGAGAAGTTTTTTCCTAAACATAAAAAAAGATGATCCAGTAATCAAAAACATAGTTGAAATCGAGTTCAACAGAAAATATTGATTTTTGTTTTTTAAAAGAAAACAAAAACCCATCTTTCAGATTCATACATGGTTAAGGCCTCCATCCTTCTGTTTGGCATGCCAGGCTATTTTCTTCCTTCATTCTTAGCTTCCAGTCAGTGGCCTTTTGTAATGATTGGAAGGAAACATTACAACAAAAACCAATTTCATGACTTATTTTTCCTGGCAATATAGGACAATGTGCTTTAGAAAAAAAAAGTGTTTGGATTTGGGTTTTAATGTTGAGCCTTCGTTTGTATGTTAACTGCTTTCTCTTTCTTTTTCCTTGTCTTTTTTACTGTGTAATGACCTACTTTGAAGTTTCAAATAAAAAGAAGTTAAATGGGCTTTTATTTGGCTCTTGATTCTGTCTTTTTCTAGCAAATTTGGAAAAGGTCCTGACTTTGAGTCTAACATGGGTGAGGGTAGAGAAGAAAAGAAAGAGCTGATCCTGTCTTTCCTCTTTTTACTGGTGAAGTTATGAGAACTTTTCCAGCTCTACGGGAAAGCAATGAACCTGCCAATATTTGTACTCTACAAATAGAAGCATTTGAGTGAAGAAATAAGAAATTAAATAAGGTCAGTCACTTTTTGAGACATAACAACTATTTAAGGGAACACATCATATGTGTCTGTGTGTAATTAGCTACCATAAGGGATGAAAAATAATTTTCACTCTACTCTTCTGAGTTTTTAGCTGAGACCCCTGTAATAAAAGAAAAATTAATAAGAGAAAAACAAAGAGAACTTTATTAACATGCATACCTTCTGTATACACAGGAGGCACCCAGAGAAAAATGAGTAACTCAAAGAGGTGGCTTAGAATTCAGGATTAAGTGCCATCTTAATAGGGAAAGGGGCCAGGGGATGTAGGACTCTCAGGGGAAAGTAAATGGTTTTTAGGAAAGATAAACGGGCCCTCAGAAGAACAGATGGGAGGTGTGATAGTTTGTGACACAGTTTGTCTGGGTGTAGGGTCAGTTTCCAGTCCCCTCCACTGTGAAAAGACTTGGTCTTCCCTGGTTGATGAAGCTTCTAGAGAGGGGATTTATGACAACTGAGTTCTTTTTTGGAGGATCTGTCTTTAGACAGATAAGAGAGATCAGAGACAGTCTCTCCTTGCATTTGCTCTTTTATAAATGCCTATGGCTCAAAAGAATTTAGCAAAGCGGCATATTTTGGGGCAGCGTATTCTGCTGACCTTCACTACATAGGGTTCCTTCTATCTTGAATATTTTGATAACAGCGTGGGCTATTCTCCATAGGATTTGATAGCAAAAGGCTGCTTTTTTTAAATAAAGAAACAAAGTATGCTGCTGTTGAAACAAAAGACCTTTTTATAACTATGTGTTTCTTTGATTTTTGTAAGCCATTGTATCCTTTTCCAAAAAAAAGAACAACTATATTTCCTTCAAAATGAAATACCCCTCTTGCCACAGAGTTCTGCTTAGACTGAAACAGGGAGATGATACCTCTGTTGTTCTAGTGGACGTGGATGGAATATGCATCTTTCACCTTGTAAGGAAGTTCGCACTTACGCTATCATTTCAGTGTTATCAAAGAGGCTGGTGTTTTCTGTGTTGAAATGTATGGATAGATGAAGAGCAGTTTAGGAAGGGTGGGTATAATGCTTTAGAAGTGGACCCACGACTCCTCGTGTTGGGGGACAGCTTGTTGGCAGTTATTTCATGTGAGCACAACATGAAGGGGGATTCAGATAAACTTAAATACTCGGAACTCTTCGAGAGGAGTTTAAGATCAAAGCAGAAAACTCAATGCTAGGATGACTTAGGTTGTGTAAACGGCACAGAGGGAACTCTGGAGAGGGTTAATCCGACAAGACCTAGAGTCCTGGTAGAGGATTTGGAAATGAATCACCTGGGGCAGAGCTGCAGGGACAGAGCCACTGGGCATGAGCTGCTGCGGGGGCAGAGCCACTGGGCATGAGCTGTTGCGGGGACAGAGCCACTGGGCATGAGCTGCTGCGGGGACAGAGCCACTGAGCATGAGCCGCGGGGGCAGAGCCACTGGGCATGAGCTGCTGCGGGGACAGAGCCACTGGGCATGAGCTGCTGCGGGGGGCAGAGCCACTGGGCATGAGCTGTTGCGGGGACAGAGCCACTGGGCATGAGCTGCTGCGGGGACAGAGCCACTGGGCATGAGCCGCGGGGGCAGAGCCACTGGGCATGAGCTGCTGCGGGGACAGAGCCACTGGGCATGAGCTGCTGCGGGGACAGAGCCACTGGGCATGAGCTGCTGTGGGGGCAGAGCCACTGGGCATGAGCTGCGGGGACAGAGTCACTGGGCATGAGCTGCTGTGGGGGCAGAGCCACTGGGCATGAGCTGTGGGGACAGAGTCACTGGGCATGAGCTGCAGGGACAGAGCCACTGGACAGAGCTGCGGGGGCAGAGCCACTGGGCATGAGCTGTGGGGACAGAGCCACTGGGCATGAGCTGCCAAGGAGAATGAAGTTTCCTTGGTCCCTAGGTATTCCCACAGTGAGGAGTGCAGACTGTGGTTTGCACAGTGTGGTGTTTCAGCCTATGACACCAACCCCCTTCCCCAGAGCCTGCTGTGGATCTGCTACCCCACTCCCCTCACGCTCAGGGGCACCTCTCCCCCGCCAACACTTGTGAGGAGGGCGCACTTAGAATTTTACTTCAGGGAGATGTTTGCTATGCTGCCCCGGGGCTCCCAAACAGCAAGGCGGCCTCCTGCCCCACAGAAGGACCTCATTGCCACTTGTCTTTGAGGAGAGAGAGGTGCTTCTGCCATGTAAGAGATGGGCTCACCCAGCTGGGCCGTGGTGTTCTCCTGCCAAATGGAAACAATTTCACCAAACAACATCAGACGCTCTATGATGCATCAAGACAATAAAAAAGGGATCCAAGAACACGAACATTATCCAAGCCACAGAAATTACCAGACACGCCCATGCTGGTCAGTGTGAGCGACACTGGTGGGGTCCCTGTCACGGCAGTGGGCAAAGGTTCCAAGGCACTGCACCTCGGGGGCGTTCCTGGGGGGTCTGACCTTCTCTCCCCACCTTCGGGCTTCACTCCCCCTCTGACTAGTGAAGCCACTTCTTGAATCCCGCCTGGATTCTTCTACCTTTGCCAGCCACACTCCTCCCTAGCCAGGTGCTTAGCAGCCTGCTGCCTTCCAGCAAATACTTTGGAATCTGTACACAGGAGGATCGGCTCTGATTTGCCTGTACTGAAATTACCCATTACCGTCCCCTGATGGGGCACTCGAGCACCAAACACTTCCAGACAACTCTGGCATTCCACGTGCAGCCCTCCGTTGCGTGCAGTCGGCACCATTGCCACCAGCGGACGGGTGCCCGGGGGCTCCGCCAGCCCGTGTTGCTGGGCCAGTGGGAGGGCTGGTGCCAGTGCCCGCCAGTCTGTGTCTGTTGTGAGCCTGGACACACTCAGGCACAGGCTGGGTGGAATTCTTGTGTAGCAGAGAGGTTGAACTAGTGAGTGAGTACTCTTTTAAAATCAGACTTTCTGTATTGTTGAGACTCATCGAAGTTAAGGAAGAGGAATATTTTCTTGGCTCTTTAGGATCACTTAATGGTTGATTTTGCTGAAAGGTAAGCCATGCTGACTTCTGGGTCATATATACATTAAAAAAAATTATTCCTTTCCAGACTTTGAACTCTTTTAAATATATTCAATCTATGTATTTCATGGGTATTTTGACTGCCTGAATAATTCTGAAACATTAAATGTCAGAATTGTGACTTTTCTGGAGAATTTCTCCTTCCTGTACAATTCATGTCTCCTTTTTAATTTACTTGAACGGTGTCCCATGTAGACAGTCACTTGTTTTGGTGACCAGTCACAAAAGCCTGGACTGTCAGGTTGGAAAAAATCATAGTTCATGTTGCCTCAATTAGTTTTGCCTCTGTGTTTCATAGGAGTGTCAACGTTTGTTTAATTCACTCCACAAGCTGAATGAATTAAGGCAATCAGGTCAGATCTCCCCCCCTGACATGCCTGGAAAAAAGTCTGGATCTGGTATATGTTATAAGGGGCCTGACACAGAGCTTGGTCTTGAGTTTTTGGATTTTAGTTTAATTGTAAAGTTTTCTCCAGAGCAGTTGTATTACACAAGTGATTAAGTGCTTCAGATACCAGCAGAGTGGAGGTGGTGGCCCTCGGGCCCAAGCCGCTGCTCCCCACCCCGAACTCTCTGCCAGCCTGTCTCCCCGGGCACTGTGCTGTCGAAGCCCGTGTCCACCTGCTGCAGGGTGTTTGGACACAAACTGAGGACCTGGCCTTGAGCAGCCTCCGACCCGTCCATAAATAAGGCTGCTCATTATCACACCTCCTCTGCCCACCTCCTTCCCTCCAATTCACTGTGTGACACGTCTTGCTGGTGAACCTTTATTGTATTGATTTTGCTATTCATCACAATGGCCACTTACAGTGTTTCTAGAAATAAAAAGTAGTGCGTAAGTCAGAGTTCTTTATGCATTCAAGTCTTTTTTCTCCTTACCTTGAACAGACTTAAGACTTTCCTACTTGTTACTTAAAGATCTGTAGGAGAGTCACAAAAGAACAGTGGCCAACTGTGGTGGGGTTGCATTTGGGGCCGTCTTTAGGTCAACCTGAGCTGCTTTGTTTTCTAGAATGACTTAAAAAAAAAAGTCTTGGGCTTTGATTTACAGGAATCGCCCCCTCAGCGGCCTGGGGAGCCAGTGGGAGGGGAGAGGGACGTCTCAGAAGTTCCTGCATGTGGGAACTCGGTAAACGTGGAGAAGAGATTTCTAAAGGTTATCTCATCCATGCTGTGTAAGTGGGTCAGCTCTTGTCCACTCTTCCATTTAGCAGAGGAGAGAAAGCCCAGGCAGGATTAACTCTGCCTCTTCCACAGGCTAATTTTAATTCACTCATTTTAACTTTAGGATATGTATATTTCACTGTCAAACTTTTTTCTTTGTTCTGTTTTTTGTTTGTTTCTGCTTGTGCCTTCTGATAGATTCAGCTCAGTTTAATACATCCATTGTCTTTAAAATCTTAGCTGTAATTAAAACTAAAAAAGAAAATAAACATCTAAATTCTGAAAGTCTTCCTGAAGCAATCATACATTCAAAAAAGAAACAGTGGCTAAATTCTGAAAGAGAACAAAAAGCAGGTGATTTTCTCTGTTATATATGCTGTGTGGCAGGTTCTTATGTGCGACCTAAGATGGGAGCTCGTAGTGGAAAATAGTCCTTTTCTTCTTCAAGAGCACATAAGCATATCCTTTAAAGGCCTCTATAATGGGTATAGTACAATTTAAAATGGCACACATTTTTCTTTATTTCCACAAATCATGGTGTATTTTTTGTAGATCATTGTATCTAGAATGCCTGACATTTTCAACCTTGACAGTGACTTTAAAAAATGTAACAGCCACCATTTATTAATGCTTCCTATATGCCAGCACTGTTAGCCCCTTAAATGCATTATCTCATTATACGCTTACAACAGACTCATGAGTTGGGTGCTGTTGTGTAACGATACACTTACACCCTAGTGGTGCATACCGTTGAGACAGGGACTATGGGCTTAGACAGAGCAGGGTGAGGGCCTCCAGAAAAAGACCCCTACCAAAACTCCATGTTAAACAATTAAGCAAAGTCAGAGTCACATTAATTCTCTAAAGTAAAATATCAAACTAGGAATATAAGTGTTCTTCAGTGAGACTACTTACAACTAGAGAACCAGGAGTAACTCAACATGGAATATTTGAATATCCTCCAGATCAGAAAACACCTCAGCATAGCCCATGTCTTCATTGTGTCAATTAAATCAGCCTATTGTCAGATTTACTTTATCCTGCTGAGAGGCCAAGCTTATTTTCTTCAACTTTACCCAGATGCTGCTTTTCTTCCTCCAACCCTAAATCAAATAATTTGCAACCTAGGCAAGTAATAATGGCAAGTGAGCCCAGTCATAAACAACATAGTAAAAACAGGAAGGACTCCATCTTAAAGATAAGCTTGCATTTTAAAACCAAAAAAAGTCAAAAAGTAAGTTTCTTAACATAAGAGAATAACTCAACTCACCTTGGGTGCAGGACAGGCAGTCTTGATTGATATGCTCCCAGACCAAGAAGCTGCTATTCTGAGAAAGAATCAAAGCAATAAATTTCTTGTGTTAGGTTAACTTTGCAAAAATAACCCAGAAGACTGATAAAAAACTTAGTGTCTCTTCAAAGATAAGCATTTGGGGACCATTTAGTGTGTCTGCATCCCTAGCCCTTTGTCTCTCAACCGCGTATAAAACCCATAGACAACACACAACTAGGGGCTCTGTTGTCCCTTCCTGGCATGAGCCAGGAGCTCTGCCTTCTTGCTTTATCTCTAAATAAAAGCCTCTCCCTGGCTCTCCGACCTTGAGTGTTTGCTAAGTTCATTCTTCGACTCTGCAAACAAGAACCCCGGCATCACCATCATTAAAATATGCCAAGGGATGCTGCAGGTGCCTAGTAAAGCCTGCAGACTCCTGCCCATTGCACACTTGTTTTGCCTCCTAAGAGGCAACTGTATATTTCTGCTTTTACTCTAGAGACTTGCCTCCAGGTTCCTAACAATATTTGAGCACCACTATTACTGTAGACATTGTCTACCAATAGCAATCTCTGATGGGCAAGCATGGCTCATCCTCTGCTCCCTTCAGGCCCCCAGCCCCCCTTTCCACTCACTCAGCTGAGTGTGCACTGACTGTTAATTTTAGTTTATTTTCCTGGGCAGACACCTTCGTAGCCTCGAAAACAGTATTTAAACCTGCGTGTGTTGTCCAGTTGACCATACGCGCTATTCCTTTGCTCCCCATTTTATCAGTGCAGTTGCTGACTTTCTCCTCTTTCCTGTGCTGTCATTCAGTCCACTTTCCAGTCTCTATCAGTTACGCCTTGAGCATGCTCAGCTTGAAGCATACGAAACTGTCATTGTGCGATTGCCTTTAACCTGCAAAAACAGCAGTTTCATATGGTCGCGCTCAAGGCGGGTAAGATTCCATTGCTTTTCATAACCATAGTGCAGTCTTCCATATCTATGGATGGTCTTAAAATGGAAAACCAAATAATATTTTTTATATTGTTACAACTATATAAATACGTTTAGAAATAGTGATGCACAGTGAAAAGGCCCAGTGCTTCCTTCTTCACTAGTCCTTTGTGTTAACTTTCCAATGGATTCTCCTTTTGAACAGCCTACTGTTTCCTTAACCCAAGATCAGCTGCTCCACCTGTGATAGTAACCGGGCTTTATCTGGCGCTGTGTTTAGTACAGACAAGGCAGATCTCTGGCATTTCGGAGACAGCTGCATTCGTGAGCTAGAAGAGAGAGGTGGCAGTGATCAATATCAGTGTTACTTCCATTTATTTATTCTGCAAATTTTTCCTGAGAAGCTACCATGTGCCAGCAAGACACTGTGACAGGGCAAAGAATAAATCAGACACAGACCTGATTTTAAGGAGGTGATACTCTAGTGTTAGTGTTTTGTGGCCCTCTACAAAACAAACATCGGAGTGACTGAGTGTGTGTGTGTGTGTGAGAGAGTGCATGTGCATTAAACCTAGGCTAGGATTCTCTCCAGATTCACTGAGATTTTAGGGCATGTTTAGGTTCTCCATGAGTTGTGACTTTTTTTTTACTGAATACTGATAAAGGACAAATGATTTGTTTCACTCTGATACTAGTTTTCTCATCTCTAACATAGGGATAGTAAAATTCTCATTTGTGTCAGTTGGTCTGGAAAGATTCTGTTTCCGTAATTGTTTTATTAAATTCCATGTTTATATAACAAACCCAAAGCAAATTGTCTTTTCATGGTTGAAAAAAATATTATTGAAGGCTGTTATTAAAGTGATGGTTTGAGGCTTTTTACATTTTACTTGTTTATTCACTGTTCCTGTCTTAGGTGAAAGTATCCATTTTTTTTGTTGCTGGACCTGCTGTTTCATTTAAAAATTGATTTCAATGGTGAAGTAGACAGGAATGGACAAGTATGTGTTGATTTTTTGTGTGATTTGATGAGATGCGTCCATCTCCATTCACACGGTTCTTGCTCACTGGACCCTGAAACCACACTGCTGGGCTGACTTGTACTCTGCCTGAAGAACAAAGTCAGTGTCTGTCAACAACTGGAACACAGAACCAAGTTGCCTGTGATTTACCTGCTCCTCATGTAGGCATTTCCTTTTCACAGACACCCTGGGAAAACAGCAAGGGCTGTGTTCCCTCAGACTATTAACCCAAGTGCCAGCCATAGGTCACAGTCCATTTATGTCTGAGACAGAGAGATGTCACATGGAGGAGCATGTGGTTGGTGCTCGATAAATATGCTTGGAATTGGTGAACTGCATTCCCAAGTTAACTGAAATCCCATTCCTAAAACATCAACTGCCTTCCTTGAAATTTCTGTGAATTCCTGGGGAGCTGAAATGTTTATGGTTCCTTTTGGATGGAGACTGCGCCTTAAAATTACTAAAAGTTTTCTGATGGTCTCACACAACTGCCCATGCCTTTCCAGTTTTGTATTGGGAGAAGTCAGAAATGAAATGAGGGTCTGTCTCTGCTTTTTCATACCCTGGCTCATAATGGAAGGAAACGTCGACATGAGGGATCCGTGTGTGGTTGTAGCAGACTCCATCCATCGAGTGGTCGGGAAATCATCTCCGTCTGTGTGCAGTGATGTGCCACCACTGGGGTCTTCTCCCCAGGACTTATTTGTATGAACAAAATTATTCAGCTGAACAAAATCAGCATTTCTGCAGTTACTCCCATTTACCTGAACTCTTGACTTTTTAAGACCATTTTCTAGTACTCTGATTCTAATGCAAAATATTTGACAGCATTGCCCTGAGAGTGGGAGGTGAGAGACTGAACAAGAGTTGCTCAGGAGTTTCCCATGAGGTCTGACAGCCTGGATTTGTATTTTGGCTCTGATGCATTCCCATCTTTGACACTGGTTAATTTGCTGAGCTTTTCTAATCTTCAGCCTCCTTCTATGAAATGTGGGTAGCTGTAACATCTCACCTGCTCTGTGGAGTTGTGAGCATAGCGCGTGAAAGGTGCACAGAACCGTGTCTAGTAGCTGGTACCAGTCACTACCGTTCTTTGGCTGACACCGTATCATTAATACTACTACCGTAGCCCTTATATTCTCAGAAGACCTTTGTTGGTTGAAGTTCCATCAATCATCTTTAGAAATTTTTGCTACTATAAAATTTACTGCATTTAAAAATAGTTAGCAAGGAGGGAAACAAGTAGCAGAGCAGGAAAATGACATGTGGAAATTACACATCGGACTCTGTCATGTTGCACCATTTGACTTTCTGTTAAAAATTCTAGGACTTTGAAGTGAAAACACTTTGAAAGTTGGCAACCATTGTATCAACTGCAGTGCCGCTTTTTTCTTTGACGTTACAGTGGCTTTGGGGCATTTGGAGCATGTAGCTCATGGCAGGCCTCTGAAGGTGCAGCATTCTTGCCTAATGAGCCTGTCTAGTCATTTCACTGTGGTTTTTATAAATAAATCAGCTTTCTCAACTTTATATATATTTTCCAGCAGGCCTTATTAAAAACAGGCATTTTTAGATACTGGGAAACTATCTGTGACACGTTTTTCACCACGCAAATGTTTTTTTCTTTTCAGAAAAAAATACTCAAGGAGAAAAAAATGCAATATGAATTCGTTTTTACTTGAATTCTTAGAAGACTTTGAATTCAAGTGTGTAGGGTGTTTTGACCCACATAAAAACCTTACCAAAAAAAACAACTTTTGTGACAGAAAGGTCAAAGCTAACTGTGAATGTGTGCTTCCTTTCAACACACCTTTCTGTTCAGAGATGTGGGCCCCGTGGAGGACGGCAGCTGGAGCAGAGCTTTTGACTAGGATTTGATGGACTTTGGACTGTGTTGTGAAAAAGCAAAAAATGAGAAAGCATCCTAAACCCAAGTTAGAGAATGTTTGGCTATTTACTGTAGTCACACTCCATCCTGAGAGTAAATTATTTGACTTTTCAGTAGATTCCATCCCAAAGGACTTTTTTTTTTAAATGAGAAGGGACATTATTTTTGGTCACATAAATAGGAAACAAAGGGGAAATTATTACTTTATCCCTATTTAGAGAACTGTAATTCATGTGTTCTTCTGAAACACAGTTTGGGGATTCATTTATTCGTTAGTAATGATAATACAGTAACTTTTTGTCAAGTTTTGAGGTGATTCTCAGCTCTTAACGTATAGTATATATTTGGAGATTGTGAACCAGAGAAATTAGGAGACAATCCCAAGGACCCACGGGCTGAGAGTGGTTCCTACTGGTCCCAGGTGTGGCCCTGTGTCCTGGCCCAGCCCCGAGATTGTCCTTTCTATGTCTTAAACCGTTTAGAATAACTCAGGTAGGAACCAGGTTAACACTGCTAAGTGCTTGGTTACTTGGCCAAAAGCTGTTCTGAGAAAGTCTGACCTTTAACTGGTCTTCACCCTTCACACCTAATTTATCAGTGACGTTCTGTTTCTTTGCACCTTTTGGATCTTTCCAGCCCACTTAGACTTGCGTTATTTCTCATTGCACTGGTGCCCTTTCTGGAGTCATTTTGTACATAATTATAATTTTGAAACAGTGTTTAGGTTTTAAGATCTTGATGGGGATTTTGATGTGTTTTGACAACAATTTAATTCCCCCCCATCAAGAGTATTTTTCAAAAACCAAAATAATCATCAAACATGTAACAATAAGCTGAACTGTTAAAATGTCACCAAACGTGGAAAAAAATTATATGTTGTATTTTAATTTAGCTTTTGAGAAATCATTGTCTCCACTTTGCAATATTAAATGAAGGCCCCTTTATAAATGGATAGTTTGGTTGGTCCTGCAATATTCTGGAGAATACTGAGGAATTTTTTTTGCAAAAAATAATTCAATATTTTTAGAACTTTCATTTTTAAACCACCACCAATAGAACCCATTTTCTGTCTCTGCTCCTCGGACCTCTCTTGTGGACTGAAAAAATTTCTTCCAAATTTACAGGCAAATAGAGAAAATGTAGTAACACAGGTTTGGGAAAACATGCCTCCACTTGAGGGAGTCTTGTTAGAGAAAGAACTTGGAAGAATTCTCCAGTTTTCAAATTGTATTTTCTTCTGTATTTCATATAACAAGGGAAGCCCTAATTAACCAGAACTTGGTTTGAAAGTGAACAAAAAAAGGGCCTACAGAAAGCATCTATACATGATAATTAGACTCTAAAATAACTTAGTAAGGATTTCTCTTTATTTTAAAAGATTTATTCAAAAAGGTTATTGTGAAGGGTTATGAAAAACATCACCTAAAAACTAGGGACAGTTAGGCTTGATAGTTAGACAGTTGATAGCAGACAGTTAGGCCATGTCTGCTGGGGATGAAGAGATAGGGGGTTGGCCAGTTTTAGTAATCACAGAAATTCCTGGACATACTTCTATCATCCTAAAATGTAGTAATCCAGCTGTCAAGCATTAAGGACTGCTTTTCCTCATAGATGTTGTGCATGTGTTCTGAATTGCTGATTGGCTCTGAGATTTGCTGTATTTTATTTTTAAATTGAAGAGTAACAACAATTTATGGACTTAATCAAAAATATTATTCTTTCATGTGATATACAACTTTTGGGGTTTGTGTGCGTGTGATTTCAGATGTTGAATCTTGAATTTAAAATATTTGAATTATTGACAGGAACTTCTATTGATGTTTGGATTGGTCAGTGTCTTAAAATTTAAATTTTTGCTTTTAAATCATGCTGTTTTCTTCTTTGGATTAATTTGTTAATGCTCTCAGACTATAAGTTCATTTTAATGGCTTATTTTTCACAGTCCTGGCTATATTTAGCTGTTCTGTGGCTAAGATCACCCCAGACTAGAGGGACAAAAGCAGTTCATCAAGTACATTTAACATGTGTTCTTGTATTACTTTCTTGTCTTTAAGTCTTAACAGGTTCCTCTTCCAAATCTTTCTTTTCTCCTTAATCCTGGTGATCCTTGATTGGTACAGCAAACATAACAATGACGGCGTTGAGCACCTGCCCTTACAGTGTGTGGCCTCCTGGGGTACAGGGATGTCTTGGCGGAAAGGACCCTGTACCCAGGGGCTAACTCTGAGACTCCCCTTGGGGAGGCCGGGGACGGGTTAAAATACTACCTGGGACACCCGGAGGGAGAAGGTGGTAATCGGGCTGAGGAAATGGAGATAACTTTTTGAGATGGATGGGCTGGTGTGCAGATGGGTGGGAGGCCCAGTGGGGCCCAGCAGGACAGCGCACTTCTGAAACCTGCGGTCCGTGTGTAAACATTTGTATGTGTCTAGCACCTGTCAGTGGCTGTTCTGAGGGAAACTGACCCACGTCTGGTAGGAGTGACAACGTTCTGGCCATAAGCCAATCCCTGGTATCCTCTTAGTCCTGTGTCACAGTCACACGTTGATCTCATTTCCTGCAGGACAGTCACTGACACAGTACAAGAACTCCTGTGAAAGAATTATACTTTGGAGCTGAATATAGCCATGAGTGCCAAGGACCTATGTTCCGAAGGATTCTATCTTAGTACCATACCTAAGACTGCTTCCTTTTGTTTGTTTTACAGGAATACTCCTCATGTGAAGAGAAATAAATAGATCCCTTGGAATGTTCTAATGCCCACAGTACCCTGATACCCCATGATGCTCCAATACGTCACAAAATTCTAATATCTCATGATGTTCTAATGTCTCTCAGATAGAGACCTGGTCCCAGACTCCTAAATAACTCTAGTCCCGTGTTGGGGTGAAAGCAAGGAGCCCTCCTGCCCTCGCTGTCCCCCATGGAACATCCTGGGACTTACCTCTGTGTGCCTCACGCCCTGCGGCCCTCCTGGCCCTCCAGTGCCCATGCTCCTGCCGAGCCTTACCCTGGCTCTTCTCACCCGGCCGCTGGCTCTTCTCTCCACCTCCCCGTATTCCCTGACCCTTGAGCTCTGGCCCTCAGCCTGCTGTCAGGTCCAAACAGGCCTGTTTGCAGTAGGCAGTGGGAGTGCCGTTAGCCCCCTGATCTCTCAGCAGCCCCGTCTCTCCCAGAGCACCGTGTAATGCCGGCGGCCTATACTTACCAGTCCGGGTTTGCAGAGATCTGGAGACTGGCTGAGCTGGCACCCCCGGGCAGGAAGGCTCGCGTCAGCATCCTGGTCCCGGAGAGCAGCCTGAGGCAGCGCTGGACCGCGTCTGGGTGCCCTAGATCCAGCTGATGGCCTCATCAAGGAGCATTTGCAGCCTCTCCGTGGTGGGCCTCCCCCACCTTGTCCCACTGCAGCCACCGTGGGGTTTGCCAGCTCATCTCCCCCGAAATCACACTTTCTGTTTTTTTTTCTCTCTTTCATATAATTCTCTTCCTCACCTGCATAATCTTGTTCACAAATTCTGTCTACGTGCATTCACATCTGCATATAACTTGAATAGATCTTTGAACCCATTTGCCCACTGATGCAGGGGTTGACATTTACCGGATCACATCCTTGAGCTCCCAATCCACATGAGAAATGTAATCAGGGTAAGAAATTCCTTAGCTTCATTGGCAGAAGGACACTGAAAGAGACCCAGCACGTGACCCTGGTGACACTCCTCACAAGCCTTCTCCCTGATCTCCCAGAACGCAGGGGCGGCCCCCCATCCCCTGGCAGACAGGAGCCTGGGCTGTGTCTGTCCCTCGCAGGTCTAGACTGTTCAGACCACCTGCCTCCCAGGATCTCCTCTGTACCGCCTGCTGGAATTCCTGTCAGAGAAGTGCAGGGACCACTCAGAAGGGCCCTTCCTCCTTCCTGTGTGTCTTTCTCCGGGTGCCTTTTCCCCACAAGGCCTGCCGCCCTTCGGGGTCTATGACGCAGACAGCTGAAGTGGTGGGCTCTTCCCAGGGGGCAGGTTCTGGGAGTGGAAGCACAGACAGAGGGGCTGCCGAGCCAGGAAGGGTGACTAGGCACGCTGTGGGGTCACCGTGTGCCCGGGTGCTCAGTGCCTTTGGGGTGTGAGACCACGGACCCCGCTGGGCAGGATGCCTCCTGTGCGGGCCACCAGCATGTCCCTGGGTGTCCTGCTGAGGCCACAGCAGGTGCTCAGTGTTGTCAGCTGAATGGGCAAGGAAGGGATGGTTTTGGAGTCCCTGAGCCGACGGGTCTATGTAGTACCAAAGGGGGACGCTAGGGAGCAACCAGGGCAGGAGTGACTTCGCAGAAAGGAGTCAGGGCCAGCTATCTGTGCCCGGAGGGGAGGATGTTCTCATTCCTCTCTTAAATTTAAAAGATACGCTATGAAACCTGAACTGACTCTGATACAGATGCTTTCTCTGTTTTTAGCACCGGCCGTGATGGCCCCTACCCTCTGTAGGAAAAATGTAGGAATGCTGGTAGACATCCTAAGAAGATAAAGACTTTTGAGTGGAATTAATGGAATTGCGCTATGTCGTGAGACAGATGGGCTGGGATCAACACCGCTGATAGTAATCTGGAACAATAAATAATGGAAAGAGGAAGGAATGCTGGGGAGGAAAATCTTGTGCTTGAAAGAAAATTGCACAGTATGCCAGAAAGCTGTGTGTGTTAAATGAAAGGATTTACTTTTATGCCCTCCCAAATAGTCATTAATGTCAGTTATCAAATATATGGGAGAAGTAGGAAGTGACTCAGTATGAGCAGAATGAAGTTGATGTGACGCTCTGAGACAGACAGCCCTGCCTGAAAGCGGTTTTCAGCGCTTCCTCTCTGACCTTGAGCAATAACCTCTGCAGACGTGGTTTCTTCCTCTGTAAAACGGAGGTAACAATGGTGTGCATTTCTCAGGGATTAGGGGGAGATGTAAGGAGGAGATGCACCTAACAGGTGTAACACCGGGATAAGCGCCCTGGTGGCTAGAGGGTAATGCACATGCTAACCCGTGAGGGGTGTGAGGTAGCGGCTGTGCATTAACGTCCCAGATGGACTAACATTTGCCTGCTTCCTACCATTTCCTCTCTTTGGGCTCTCTTTTAATGATTATGCTCTGCTAGAGTTTTTTTTTTTTCTTGGACTCTTCCTGAAAATGTTTGGGACTGTGGGTGTTTAGGGTGACAGTTCTCTTTCGTGACTTTTCTCTTGCGTGGCATGGTGGCACATCTGTGGGAGAGACAGATGAGGCCCAGCAGAGGCTGTGAGCAGCGGTACTCGAGGAAGATTGCACGTGTGTGTGGCAAGATGCAGAGGGAAGTGCCAATGTGTAAGCACTTACATTTCAGCTGCAGTCACATTGCCCTTCATAGTAAATCCTCCTTTTTCTGTTTGCACCACTCTTGGCTTCCATATTGTTGGATCTGGCAGCGGCTCTGATAAGCAAATGGCTGAGTGCTGTCCCGCAGGGACAGGTGACCTTGAGGCAGGAGGGAGAAAAGCTGAGAGGACTGAGCAGACAGAATTGGAAGATGGTTACAAAAAAGGAGCATTTCCCTTTTCTTTCTCCTGAAATGTATTAGAGTATTTTCCTCTAGATAAGTAAGGGTCTGCTGGAAGTTCATTTCCAGGTGCTTCAATAAAAAATTAAGTTGACTCATTTTAATAAAAAAGGTGATAGGAAAGCTCTCCATAGCACAAAAGCCATAATGTTTTGAATGATGAATTCTTATATGAACTTTAAAAATTAAAGATGCCCTTTAGATATCACATACATCATTTTGGAAAATAATGTCATATCTTCTGTGAAATTTGAAAGAAGTGTCATTGTGGTGGTCTTGAAGACCATATATTTTGCTCTCCATAAGTAATAAGTTAGCATACAACATAAAGAGACACTGGCATCTTCCAGACTTCTAGTTTCAAAGACCAGGTGGTGGGCCTTATCTATGGTTTTTGCCTGCATTAAATCACAGAAAAGACACACACACACACACACACACACACACACACACACACACACAAGATCTTTAAAAGCACCTATTCAATAAATCAAATTAATCATTAAAAAAATTTCAAGTTGGAAGTCACACTGAAACAAATGAGAAAGGAATTAATTTGGAACTACTAGAAACATGACATGTAGCCAGTATTGGATTCAGTTCAATTTAAAATGAGAACGACTTTTATGTTTTACCATCTGCCTCACCAGGAGCCTTGTGAAATTTGAATACTATAATCTTTAGAGGACAGCTTTTTTAAGGCCATTTAAAGAACACAAAACAAGAATAAATAACATTGGTGTTTGTCCAGGAATTGAGTTATTACTGAAAAGATAAATCGCACCCATGATTTAGGGACTCCAATAGTCCATTCAAAAGTCCATTCTTTACAGGACCTCAGAAGTCCAGCAAAGCGTCTCCCATGTCATGTAAGAGATGAGCAAGTAGAGTCTCAGAGGAGGCAAGCTAGCGGGCTACACTCACCTCACCTGTAAATGGGCAGAACTGGAACCGAGCCTGCAACTCTAACCTGCTGGCTTTAGGCATAACATTTATTGAACAAAATAGGCAATAGGCAAATGAAACAGAAATCTCTGCCTACCAAATGTCATGTGCTAGTTATGTGCTAGTTAAGGTGAGCTAACTGGAAAGCAGATGATATGTGCTGATAAAGTATACATTTTGCTTTTTATGTATATACATGCATGGTTGCGTCTTTGTGGAGCTCTTAATCAATCATAAACTTTAGTTTTGGATAAGATATGAACATTGTAATACCTTAATTGCCCAGTGAGTAGGTTCTTCTGAAGCTCCCCTTGGATACAGACTGTCACTGTATAGGTGACATGTTGTGTACATTGCCTGTTCCATGATGAATGAATGTCTAAGGGAAGCAGGAATCTTCAAGAATTACAAAGAGAACAGGGATGGTGCTGATGCAGAAAAGGAAGAACTCATATGCTTGAGTCAAGGATTGACTGAAGACGATCATGACAATAAAATGTAAGGCTCCCCATGAGATGGCATATTTGGGAAGTAGAGACCAATGTGATAGCTCTAGCTGCTACCTGACTGATCATGACAGATGAATACCTTCACTTTTAAGAATTCCGATTTGCTACTTACTGATTACACACTTAAAAGCCAAGGCTGTCCCTGGGCTAAGGTGTCAAATATGACATGCTTCTTGAGCACAGGAGTTCACAGAATACAATTAGGGAAATGACTAAATGGGGCACCAGGCACTAGATGCTGGTATCATCTCCATACCACATGCAGGGAGCTCAGAGGAATGCTCCCTCTCAGGTGTGGGGCAGTGAGTTTGGCGGGGCGAGGAGAACAGGTGGAGGCTGAGCCAGGGCGACTCTTCCTCCAGTTACCTTCTCACCTCCTCTCTTGGACTGTGGAGAAAGTAACGCAGGTCACCAGAGGTGACCCCTGTTTCATGCTCTTGCTTCTCTGCCAATAGACACTGCCTCTCCTGCTGAAGAGGAAACCAAGAGAGGTTAGATCTGATCTAAACTAGGTCTTGAAATGAAAGGAGGATGCAACCTGTGGGGAAGCAGCAGGATGAGGAGACAGACTCTGCAGTGAAAAACAGCAGTCTGTTTGAAGGTCATATGGTGGGTAGTGGAGCTGAGATGGGAAGAACAACAACTAAATTGACTGACGCTGTAGCATGTACTCATGGCTTGGGAAGGTGGGATTGATTTTGGATGTGCTTAAAGGTCAGGAAAGCCATGTGGGCACATTGTCTGATATGGCTAGACTCGAGTTCAGTTAAATTTGATGAAAATGTGAAAATACCAGTTTTCAGCCTTTTTTAAATATAGTAGGATTTGAGTGTCTGGGGAAATCTACATAATCTTTCTGGATTTGACATTCTGCCTGTAAAAACATTGGAAATATGTAAATGAATGATTGCATCCAAATGTGCCCTCATTTCTGGATATGCTTGAGATGTCTCATATTCATCTTTATTCCTTCCCTCTGTTTAATTCTTAATATCCAGTTAGTTAACATGCCTGTGGATTATGCTCACGTAAGTTAGCTTTACTGTATAACAAGCCACCTTCAAAACTTGTGATAGAAGAAGAGGACCAGTCCAAATCATTCTACACAGCCAGTATTTCCCCAGTAGTAAAACCAGACCAAGACCTGCTGAGGAAATTATACACAAATGCTTCTTATGAATACAAGAAGAAAAACATTCAATAAAATGCTAGCCAACTGAATCTAGAGACATATAAAAGGAATTGTACACCATGACCAAGAGATATTTATCCCAGGAATTCAAGGTTGGTTTAACATGAAAATCAATCAATGTAACACTTCCTATTAATGGAACAGAGGACAAAGATGAAGAAAAATAAGAAATCTAAAACTTAAAATACACTAAAGGACTGTAAGCATTGTTTATATGATCTAATATAAGTAGACCAAACTTAATTATGGTGGGAAATAGTTCTCCTTCCTTCCATCTTCTCAGTGTATATTGTTTTCCTCGTGTTGTGTGCGTGAGATATCTCCACTTCTAGGATTTGGGCCCAGGGCATTTTTTTTCTCTGATTGACACACTGTCCCTGGTGATCTTACCTATATCCATGGCTTTCATATCTCTGTTACTGTAATTATAAGAAACATATGTTTTTCTTAGTCCCCATTTCTGGTGCAGAGCTCCTAAACCCTTGTAATTTGCTAAGTGATGAGACCCATAGTTATGTTAATTAAGTGACTTTTAGAAAGCCTCTAACAATGGGAGCTGGTTGCCAGGGAGCCAACCATGGGATTAGAGGGTTGAGACTTCCAGGCCTAGCTCTGACCTCCCCAGAGGGGAGAGCGACTGGAGGTTGAACTGGTTACCAGTGGCCAATCAATCATGCCTATGTGACAAGGCTTCCATAAAAATGCAAAGGGTCAGGGCTCAGAGAACTTTGGGGTTGTTGAGTGCATGGAGATTTGGGGAGAATGGCACACTTGAGGGAGCATGGAGGCTGTATGCCCTGTCCCTGTCCCTTACCCCATGCATCTCTTCCCTCTGGTTGTTCCTGAGTTATATCCTTTTATAATAAACCAGTATCTAGTAAGTAATATGTTTCTGCTCTGTGAGCCTGAGGTAGGGGTCTTGGAACCTCAATTTTATAGCCAGTGGTCAGAAGCACAGGTAACAGCCTGGGCTTGCTCCTGGTATTCGAAGTTGGTGCGAAGGGGGAGCTCTCTCGTGGGACAAGCCCTCAGCCTGTGGGATCTGACCCCAGCTCCGAGTAGTTAGTGTCAGAATTGGTTGAATTGAGTTGAATGGTAGGCCACCCCGTGGACAACTGCTTGGTGTTGTGTGGGAAACTTACCCCTGCCCCCTGACCCCTGCACACACACCGGAGTGGGTCCAAGACTCCAAAGAGTGTCTGTGCAATGGTGATTTCAGATGAATGCCTATTGCCAATCCAGGTGGCCCGCCTAAGATCTGTGTAGATCCAAATATCTCATTTTCCTACTGGACCATTTCCTGAAAGTTCAAGAAACAACCCTAACACTGACCCTCTTTGAAACTGAGCTCACCCTGTTACCTGAAGCTCTCACCTGCCCCAGGTGTCCCAGGCAGGCCTGATGGTCTTGTCTGCTGCTGTCGCTCAAACCACTGTCCGTGAATCCACCCCAACTTCTGTAAACCCTACCTCCTCAATCTATTTGAGGCTGCCTAATTTTCTCCTTTTTATTTTATTAACTAACTATGAATTCAAAAAATCCAGGGAAGTAATTTAGTTTACCCTGTTTGGAAATTTACACTAATTTATATTATTATATTGCCTAATATACTCTTTTATGCATGGAAGCTTACTTGTAAATATAAAATGTACCCATGTTACTGTGTAGCTCCATTTCATTACTTTTTGTTGAATAGAATATGTATGTTTGTTGAGTGTCTCAGAATTTTTCCATCTCACTGGCAGATAACTGATGTGTTTCCCTTTTGAGGCGACTGCAAACAGTCCTTCAGGCTCATGTTTGTGCCCATGTCCTGGCGTCCTTAGGCACATGCTTCTTCAGGTTGGAGGGTCTGCATATCTTCAGCTTTTGTGATTAATCCCAAACGAGTAGTGTGCCTCTGGGACCTTCCATTCCTTTCCTCTATGGCACTCATCAGTCCTGCTTGCCCATGTACCCTCACTTAAACTGAAGCTTCACACTGTCAGGAGCTTTATCTGTGCTGTGGTTGGGCCTCAGGACCTGGCACCTGCTCATGGTATAGACCCCATAAAACCAGGTGTTACGGGATAAATGAAATAAGATGAGAATGGAGACCAGAATCCATGTCCACACCAAACTGTGTTGTCCCCAGTACCAGCACAGACCTTGTGCACAGCAGAAGCCCCATAAATATTTGTTCAATTAACGAACGATAGTTTTATGGGGATCAAAGCACAGAACATTTTGAACACCTCCTATATGAACATTTTTATTCTATTGTGGACATTTCCTAGAGTTTTCATCTCCAAAGAGTAACTTATTGCTTTTCCCCAAAACCCAAACTACTTCTCCCCTCTCCACCCTCCCTCCTCCCCTGCCCGTACCATGCTGCCCCCTGGCCTCACTGACAACCTCGCCAAACCCACAAGTTCCTAGACACTGGGAGCCAGTCTTTTCCCCGTTCTCCTCCGCCCTGCATCTCCCTGCGCATCCAGCCAGCTCGGCCACTGTTTCCTGAGAGCTTGTGTGGTCTGCTCTGCTCCCGTCATGGGGACTCTGTTTCAAGCACTTGCTGTCTGTGGCTTAGACCATCAGAAGAGCTTTTGTTGACCTCCCTGCTGCCCATCTTACTGCCCTCAGATCTGTCCTTCACAGAGTCTCATGCTTGAACTCCTTTGTTTAAAATCTGCTAACCACTCTCCATCAGCTTCTGGACAGGTCTTAATATTTAGGTCAGGGCCCCCTTTGAAGAGCTCTGGACAGTCTCCCAAGAGTCTCTGGGAGTTGGTGGAAGTCCGGGAACCTGGCTGAGATGTTGAGGCTCTTTATACCATTCTCAGTGTCCTCTTGTTTTGCCCCTGCTTGTCTCTGCACAGTCAACTCTTAGTACCTTTTCTCTGCAGTGTAATGTTCCAGAATACCAACGGGCCCACAGCAGCCCTAATGCCTGATGGCGCCTCCTCCTGGGAACAGGCTCTGCTCAGCCCTTCCTGAGCAGCCCTCCCTGGGTGACATGCACCTCTGTGCCTCAATGATGCCCTGCTTGTAGTTTACCTTTACCTTGACTGTATCATGTATAATTGCCTGATATATATCATGTATATTTACTCTGATAGGAAATCCCTCTAGAGGTAGTGACTGCTTATTAATATGTGTGGATCTATATAATACATGTGGCTTGTCAGTCAGTGGTTGTTGATTGAGTAAATGAGGTTGTTGCAGAATGAGGTGCCTTAGTTTATATCCCTGGGACATCTTCATTTGCTGTACCTCTTGCTGCCCTGATAGGAACTCTCACTTTCTGCCACACTTTAAAAAGATATGATTTGGATACAGTAAAATACAAACCTTACAACTCAATAAATCTTTATATCTCTTTATATTTCTATACATTTATATTTATGTAATCACCACCCAGATTAAAATATGGAACACTTTCATCATTTTCCATGTTCCCTCGTGCCCCTTTCCTGCCATTGGTCTACTTTTTAAAACTTGCATCTTCGTAGATTAGTTTTACCTGCTCTTGAACTTCATGTAAATGAAGTCATATATTTGACACCCTCAAAATACCCCCATCAGGTTCGGGTGAGACTTTTATTTCTGTGATATTTCTTCGCACCCATCATACTATGTCCTACCTTAAACCACTTAATTAACACCTCCATATTGGGGGCTAGAGATGTGTATCAACATCGTTTGTCCTCTGGAAATAATCCCATAATATTAACAGCTTACATAGATGATTGCTAGCAGCTATAATATGTTAAATTGAAGAAAAGTCTATTAAAGTTTCAACAGCTAAGCTACTTCATAAGAATCTTAAATTCCATCCCTCTCTCCCCCTCACATCTCTATATAAAAAATGTATCCCTCTTCCTTCTATTAAGCCCTACTTCCTATCTGTAAAGCTTTTCTCAACCCCTCCCTTCTCTTTACATTGATGGTGGACTGACTCTGCCTGTTGCCATGTCTGCTATGAGGATACTCAAGGGTCTAAGAGCAAACATCGTGATGTTAGTGTCCTGTGAGCATTTTGAAGGGCATCCCACATGGGACGTAAGTAAGACTGAACAGGATGCAGCAGAAGGCGTCACAGCAATCAATCAGTGAAGCTCACTGGAGCAGGGGCCACAGGGTGGGGGACAGAGTGGGGAGACAGCTCACCACTTTCCATCCTGGGTGGCTTTTTTCCCTCCTTCCTACCTTCTCCACCATTTCCCCTCTCTGCACATCTTCCTTCCCTTCCTCCTCTCTCTCCATATGGGCACAATATGTAGGGTTGACTCAAAGAATGTTCCAGACAGAAGGGGAAGTATGTGCTAAGGGTTGGGGGGCCCCGGCATGCCTGAGAACCTACAAAAACCTACAAAAAAGGCTTCACCAGCAAGCAGGGGTGGGATGCAGCTGATTAAGGACCTGGTGGCTGCTGGCCTGAGGTCCTGGTTGAGTCAGCCAAGGACTTTCATGACTGTGTGAACTTGGACATCTTGCTTACTGTTCATGCCTCAGTTTCCTCAACCTGTTAAAAAAAGATAATAATACCACCTGCACAGGTCTGCTATGAGGATTAAATGAATAGATACCTACAAAGCAGTTAGGTTAGTGCCTGGCATATAATAAGCACTTTGTAATTATTTGCTATGGAAAGTCAAGTCTTAAGAAAAACTAGAAATCACTTCCTAGATCTGTTCACTAAGAAGTTTATTCATGATTTACTTATTCTCTACAGTGAATCTGAATACTTATTCTGGAAGTGCTAAACGGAATGGCAGTGCTTGAATTTGTATTTTGACTACCTGAGTCATGATACTTGAGATTTTGATACACTGAAGAAGTGAAGGAAAATACTATGGAGGACTCATTCCAGGGGCTTTTCCTGGAAGCTCAGACTTATTATTCAGATACCATTTCTGTGGGTGGAACTTCTGGAGTTTGAACTTCATGAGATGAGAGGTCTCCAGGACTGGAGAAGTGAGATAAATGAAAGAAATAGCACATCAAGTCAGATTGAGTCTACCCTTATGGGGTCGCTGGGGAAAGGGCTGTGGGGAAGGTCTGAAGAGGGGCTCGTGAAGAAGAAAGCAGACATGGAAGGAGGAGGTTCTGCCATTGTAGGGGGATGAGTGCTATCTGGCTCCCACTTGCCCTGGCCCCTGAGTGGCCCCTGCTCCGGCGTGGGTTCCCCCTGCAGCTTCCCAGTGGGATGAACCTCCTGCTCCAGTGGCCTCCTGCAATCAGACAGATGTGCATCAGTTGCAGATCTAATCACCTCCCTCGCTGGCCTTCAAATCTCCCATCTCTTTATGATTCAAAAGAAGGAACAGGACCCCTGGTCCCGAACCTGGCCTCTGGTGACTTCCGTGGGCTCAGCTCTCACCGGGCCATTCCGTGTTCTCCTTCCGCCACTCCAAACTCCTCTATCTGAGCATGTCATGAGCGTCATCCTTGACACCCTCTCTGCCCATCTCCTTTACTTGATTTCTTTCCATTCATACTCAGGTGTCATTTCTTTGGAAACACACTCCAAACCCTCCAGTTTTGGTTGGCTGCCCCATCACACTGTGCCTTCAAATTACTGCACATAGTCTTTCCCCAGCTCCTATTTCCTGCTCCATAATCCTTGTAAGCTCCACAGGGCAGAGTCTAGGTCAGGTACATAACTGTCATTTGCACAATGCACAACAAATATTTCCAGTTGATGGAATCCTATGAAGTCAAGTTATGTGTTTACTGCCTGGCCCATAGTCAACCCGGGGTAAATATTTACTGTGAATGGGCTTTACTGGCTATTGTTACCTGCAGAACTGTACCAAAGGGTAGTGTTGTGTTGAGGGAAAATCACATAATAAATACTTTCACTAATATAATGATAGCATTAGGACAGTGAAGCATCAAGGGTGCCCCAATTGTGAAGGTAATGGTTGGAAACTCACTCACTGAGTGCCTTGTCTGTAGCTAAGATTGCTGTCCCATAGGTATTACTGTGTCCATTCTTCCACTGAGGACTTTGAGCCTCCAACAGGTAGCCTGACCTGTAAGGAGTGGCTGAGACAGGATTCATAGCCAAGCCTGTTCACTCATGTGGAAGTAAGGAAGGGTCACAGAATTTGAAAACTCTAAGTTTTGATAGGCTTTGGCACATCTTCCCATGTGCTTATACAGAGACAGAGACAGAGACAGAGAGAGGGATGTAAACACATCTCCAGAGAGGAGAGAAGAAAGACTCGGGCTTCATCACCCTGAAAGATAGCAAATGAGTTCCAGGAGATCCTTCTCCAAGTCCCCCAGAGCTATGCACCATCCCTGGCTTCGGCAGCATGTTTTATGCCGTCATCCTTAAGCCAAGGCTTCCCTTCCACTCTCTCTCCTCTTCTTCTCTCTCCAGTATAGTATTGTTTTCGCAAGCCTTCAGTAATCCAGTGTTTAATAAAATATTCCCCAGACATTATGTGCTGTGTTCCAGAGGGTGGTCTACCACAATTCTAATTGTCTGCTTCTTCATTCGGGAACCCCGACTGTTCACTGATATTTTGGACTTTACAGGAAATAAGCATAAGTAGAAGGTGTACACCTTAAATGATGAGTTATCCATCCAGAAGAGACTTTCCACATGATATAATTAAAGAACAGTGCAAAGTATAGTATTACCAGGTGCCAGATTGACTTGAGTGTGGAAAAGTGAGTAGAAGGTTCAGTTAAGGCCAGGACTAATTTTGGCCAAAATAAATCAAGAAGAGTTTGCAGGTTAAATGGGCTTGATGTGAATTTCAAAGGATGAATAGAAATTAAGTAAGTAACTTGGTGTGTATGTAGGTAAGTGCAGAGGTGGTTAAATCGTCAATAAGGACATGATTCAACTGAGGAGATAAAAAAGAATGCATGTCCATTAGGAAAATACAAAGGAGAAGCTCCAAATTTAATTGCCTTAAAGCTCCTTTCATCCTTTCCAAGAAAACAGAGATGATATTTTAGGTCATCAAAATACTTCAGTATTGTCTTCTAGGTGACAGTTGTACGTAGATCTGCCAACCATTTGAGCCCTGCCTGTCACCTTCCCGCTTACTAGGCCTTCACTAATCTCTGTAGACACCCTCATCAGTGAGAGTTCATTCCCTTGCCTCTCCCACTGGTTACAGAAAGCTCAAACTCCCCCAGATGCAGTGAAGACCAGGCAGAGAATGCTTAATTAGCCACTTGCATACATGCACATATTACATATGTGCACACAAATATAGGCACGATTATACAGACACTAACCCTATCCATTTCTCATTTGTAGTTCAGATATTTGCAGTCTTATTCCAGGTCAAAACTTTGGTTAGGTGAAACAATATCTGAAAATGGGTGAGTCATTCTAGGTAGCTGTAACACATATGCTGGAGAGATTTCAAGGTGGCTGTTAGCATTCAAGTGAATACATTAGCAAATATTTTACAAATTTCCTCTCCTAGATACCTAATTCCATTGATACTCATTAGAATTCAAAGCATTTCACTTGATTAGGGAGAAGAAAATCACAAAGGGAATGTGGGTAATCAGATGCCCCTTATGGAACAGTTAAGCATTCTCTATAATACCTTGTGTGTGTGTGGGTGCACATATGTCCCTATAAATGCACATAGATGACTGTGCTGTTACATTACCTTAAAAGCAATTTTCAATATTTTGTGGAACAATTTTAAAATTACATTCTGTTTTTACTTTACCTTGCTGTTATAGGAAAATGTTGGTGAGAACGCCAGTGAGTTTTCTCCAGTCCTTATTTTACCTATTCACATGTGGCACTATAGCAATGCACAGCTGATTGGTGCCCACACTGCTGCTGACACAGAGGGGGCGGTCCACACTGACCTCTACTTTGTCTCCGGCTGTCCAGTTGTATGGTGTAAAGTCCCTCCTCTGTTCACCCGTGATTGCCAACATCTAAGTTAAATGGCTGCTTGTTCTGATAGGAGGCTGGTGAGGCTGTTTGAAGGTGAGGAGTCCTGAGTCTGATGGCCTGTGGTTTAACAGATTGGGGGAAATCCAGATCGGCTCCTGCAGTCTGCAGACTGTGGAAGGGGACATGATCAGAGAGGGCGGGACCTCACCCGTCAGGCAAGGCTTGCTTGACTGGGCCTGAGTCACCTGGAATGACCAGCGAGACTGAGTGTGTAGCCAGAATGGAGGTTATTTATGCCTTTTCTTCTTGAACTCAGGTCTTTCCTGCCCTACAGCCTTCAGAAAAGGACCATTTATTTATGCTTTAGGGCCCTAAATTATTAAACCAGAGTATTGTTCTCTACCTGTGGATCAAGGCCCCTAAACCTGTGTGATTTACTTCACAGAAGTCTAATATTTATAAACTGCAACCTATTCCCAGAGCAAACGCCTATGTCATGGACCTTGATTGCATTACAGACTATTTGTTTGTGTATTAGCCTCATTTGGGATTTTCATAGTGACCTACTATGTATATGCATGCTATTTGAACGAGTGGTGTTTATAAACTGGAGTTTAATTTCATCACTTAATAAAGTGTGAAAAAAATACTGGACTATCAGATTTAGGAATTATCTATGAAAAGACTGGCACAATAGATCTCCCCAAATAGGGTTCTACATGGAGTTGTACCTCACCAGTGAGCTTTTATTAGAAAAACTATTTTGAAGCTGTGTATCAGACATATCCCATTTTAAAGATATTTAATAATAAGCAAGTGTGTAATTTTTAAATGTGTCTATCACTAGAAATCATTCCAGTTTCATATTTCTTTTTTTTTTTTTGGCTGAGAAATAGTTCAGCCTTATTTGAAAAAAATCTGGTGTATAATGATGCTAACATTTAAAAGGAAAAAATCACATGTTTTTATCAGAAATAGAGGGAATAATGAGCAGCTGTTTGATGTCTAAGAGAGAAAAAGGAATTTACTATTTCAAACTGCTTTTGAAATAATGTGTATGACATTCCCTGAGAACAATTATTCATTGTATAAATTCTGGAAGATAATAAAAGTACTTGTGTTTTTTTAGTGTGTTAAATTCTATAGCATGGAAAAACAACTTCTTTCAAATGCATTTGAAATTACTAACAATATAGTTAATCCAGCTAGGTCTTTTCTTGCTATTATCATCACCACCTCTGATATGTATTTAAAATATCAAATTCAGAGAACCCCAAAATGATCAATGTGATGTCCTAACACTGAGCTGAGTATTCTAGGGATGGGCAGAAATCAAGACATTTTAACCAATTTTAAATTGCCATTATTTGTCTACTTTACAAAGGGAGTGAAGTTAATGGAGCCAAACTCATTTTCCCTCAGCATTAATGTCTGCATTAGAAACTAATTTTTGTAATGAGACACATGAAGATGTATTTCTCTGTAGTTTAGTGTAATTCTACCAGGGTTTTGAGCCCAAGTATGTGGTTTCCAGAGGGAAGAAGATGAGACCCTCTTAATCGGGGGGAATTACATGCAGAAGCCACTCATGCATATGAAACAGACTCTAAGTATTTCAATAAAGCTAAGAATAAACTTCCCCGGGTAGCCTCCTTAACTAACGTGGACTGTGTGTGGCTCTCCAGGTTGCTTCCAAAGCCTGTGTTCTGGTCTTGTAATGTCTAGTTGTACTATTGGGCTGGCCTGATAGTTAATATTTCACCAGACTGCACACACTTTGAAGGCAGGAATGGAGTCACCCTTCCCAATGTATCTCAAGTAGCAAAACATGATGACTTTCCAAATGCTTATGGGCTAAGTGAATAAATGCATAGTGAACACATTTGGTCATGAGTCCCCTGGAGGACTTCTCATCCGGGACTTTGGCCAGAATTCTTACAAGGAGGAGAGTTTGAGTTATTTAGTAACAGATCTCTAGGGCTCATATCAGTCATATTTTCTTTGCCAAGCACACACCATGCTTCTCTGAGTCTCATGCATTATTATTCTTTTTCCTTGTAAAGAGTAAATGGTGTTATAAAACTCAGTTGTCTTTAGATGTTTGTTGAGTATGTATTATGTGGAGGCATGCAATTTGTAGAAGACTAAGAAACTCATGTATTTAAGGAGGGTGTATATGTAGACAACATCTTTTGTGTTAAGAGAAGAGGACAGGTATACTTCGATGGGTAGCACCTTCCCCAGAGAAACCCTGGTCAGCATTCACACCCACTCACAATTACTGTCTGGGTATGTGAAGACTTGTATTGAGGTCAGAGGAGACAGAGCCTTGCTCTCTTTTGGGTAACAGACATAAGTAGTTGCCTCATACAGTTTTGTTTGGGAATGTTTCGAAGCACACAAAGAAACCCTAAATAATAGATCGCATACCCCTTGTATATAAAGGCTATTTTTAGACATAATTTTATTTCTGAAAAGAACTTTTAATGGTGATTTACATAATAGTGAGTCTCAATAATTAATTGAAGAATGAAAAAATGAGGAATATGCCTTACTAATAATGGCTGAAAGTCCTCATTCTAATTCTTCAGGAAAGAAGCTAAAGCATCTATTGTAGTCACTTCATATATAGCTGATGGTAGTTTCCTTGTTAATGCTCATGGCAGCTTTTTATTGAACGACCACAATATAAACCAGAATTTGCACATATACTTCTCTAACTTTCAGAATAAAGGTCAGGAATTGTACTTCCCATGTGTAGATAAGGAAACTGGGTGTCTGGGAGGTGAAATTACTCATCCAGGTCGACACTCTGGTAAGACTTGAACTCAGGCTGTTTGTTCCAAATTTTGAACTTCTTCTTCTGCATCATACAACTAAAATAGTTACAATGACAGAGGTTGGGATTTCATTATCTTCATGTTTATTAAAGGCCCTCCTCTTGGAATTTTGCTTAGTAATAGAATCCAAGACCTAGGCTTCTGCTACAGAAGGATACACACATTCATATTTGTCTTTCCAATGCCCTCAAAATCAGAAACAGGAATTCCAGTCTGCGTCAACTTGTTTGTAGAGAAGATCATTTAAATAAAGTATCGCTTCACAAAACAAAATTAATTGGCGTTTGTACATGAATGAAATACCTTTTTCTTTGGCTTACATTGTTATTGCATTATGAGTATGATATTTATTTTTACTGCAATAAGCTGACATTTCTGATTCCCATTCAGTCACTTACTTGACCGGGTTATACAGTGAAATTTCCTGCAGTCTGCAGAGGGAGCAGAATCCTACATTTGTAACACAAGGCAGAAGCTTTTTGTGGCTAATTTAAGTTTTACATTCTGCAGAGAAAAGCAAGAAGGTGTGTTGTGAAATATAATGTAAGTTCTTCATTACTAGAGGCAGATCGAAAGACCTCTGATTCCAAGAGGTGGTTATTTTGAGATCATGCTCTCCATTTCCTATTCATACCCAGCAACTGGTGGCAACTAAAAATAGTCAGTTCTGCTCCCAGCTAGGAATCTGGTCACATTTGGCTCATGGACAATGTGCACAAATAAGATTTAGGATCCCTCATTCCGTTGCTTTCCTCCAGCCCACTCATCAGCTAGTTTGCTGTATTTGAAAGCTACTGAAAAGCCATTAACAGGCAGGACCGGTGGAGCCGCACTGCAGCACACCTCCGCGGGCAGAACGTTGGCTGCTGGAGAGCACCAAGTAGGGCGGACTACTCCCGGGACTGTGGCCCCAGGGGCCCTGTCAATCAATGGCGCTATGATAGCACGTGCAGCCGTGGAGGCTCCAGCTCGCGGAGAGGCTTATCTTAACTCCAGCTGCTGAATGAGAATGAGTTTGAAGCTTTTTGCAAGATCATGGAACAGAGCCTCTCTTCAGTGATGCGTCCTGAGGTATAAACCCTTACCTGAGTAAGGGCTCTGAATAATGCATTTCCGGGGGACGCACTGGTAGCAGAAGAGAATGCTGGAAGCCGTAGCAAGATTTCTGTCTGAAATGGAAGGATGTCTCACTATCATTTTATCAAGTGCTGTAAGTAAGCCTGATAGTTTGCTCCTATGATTGTCTTCTTGTAATATCATTTTATGCAGATGTCAAAATTAAGGCAGGTCTCCTGGCCTGCCACAGTTAGATGAGTGACATAGAATGGTGACTTTGAAAGGTGTTTTCCACCCAAAATGTATTTCCTGTTAATTTCAGGTTTTGAAATACTTCCACTATGATCCAAATGCTAATATATAGAAACCTTTTAAACTTTCCCTTTTTAAGAAAAAGATAATGGACGCATAGCAATTAAAAAATAAAAGCAATCCAAAACAAGGAACTTTATAAGGCTCTTTCTGGGTGTCGGCATTAAAGTGTTTGCCTACAAACTTAGTTCATTCATATGTGGCTGGGGCCATTGAGCTGTAATTTGACCCTCAAGTTTCACTATCTATGCCTGCATCCAATGTTCAACTTATGAGCTTGATCTTCAGAATCGTCCTTGACTGCACTCTTTCTGTGCTTCTCACCTGATTCCCCTTGCAGTGCTCCATGACTTGAGTGGCATCTCTATCAAATGCTCCACTCTGATGGTAGCATGGTGGGAAACAGTTTGTCACTGGCTTTTCTGATGGATCCATCAAGGGTTTCTTCCATGCTTGAATTTTTAACAGGCTTTTCTGAGCTAGATACAAGCTGCACCTGAACCTTTTCTGGGTGTAATAACAAAGAGCAAGACATATTTATAGCAAACCTGGCTTGCTACATACACATGTCTTCTCCTGTGGCACTTCTGAAAACTTCTGTACATTTATGCCATCATCTTAAAGTGGCAGAAGACATTTGTAGAGAATGGTTTCCTTTTAGGAGGAGGGTTTTGTTGGCAAAGGACATGACAGTGTTATATTGAGGGACGTCGTTAAGGGAACACACGTTGTGAATGGCTCCTGAGTTTTGCTTCAAAGGAGACAGAACAAAATAATGATAACTGAGAAGGAGAAAATTTTTGCCTTTCTCTTGTCTTTTGTGGGCAATGTATATAGGAATTAAAGCTCCATGATTAATGAAAATAAAAATGCCTTACTCTTCAGCATACCCAGAGGCATATTTTTGGCTTGCAGGACAATTTTAACACCAAAAAGAATTCACAGATGAGCTTTTAAGCTCGGACATGAACTCTTTAATTAATACAAATTGGGGATGTATGGCATGTTTCTCAGGTCTGAGGATAGTCTTTTGTTCTGATCCCTGAAATCTTGGGGTTATTATCTTGGTGAAACACACACAGGACAGCACTCTTGGCTGGTTTCTGCATCACCCCTCGGGTTTGACTGCACTAGCAGAATGCCATTATTGCTCCTTTCTGTGCCTCTGCAGAGGAAATTCCTGAAGCCGTTTGCACCATTTCTGAAGGAACCCGGGCTCATTAGGCAGTGTGAACACACCTGGTGGAAGGCAGTCATGGGGTGCGGGCCAAAGCAGAGAGGGACAGAGTGACATGCATTTGAGCAGCTGAGGGAGTAGTTGGTTGCCAAATATGACACGAGGCTGCTCTTTCCTGCCTTACAGTGCTTTGTTTCAGCTGAATTATTTGAGTTTACAGTTTCAGAAAAATAAAAGCAATAATGAGGTCTGGTCACTGGAAGCATTGGCAATAGCTCTTGCAGTCCGGGTGAGTTCTATAATTAATGAACAGTGAGATGTCCCAAATACCTGTAGAAAAGATTCCTGAAGAATTTGTCAAGGTAATTACCACCTACTTACCAAAGATCTTCCTATATTCTAAGCTCTGTGTTGGGTAACATCTATAAATTGGAAAGGAAGCATGAATAGTGTCAAGTGTTGACTTCTTTAATGGAAGGGTACAATGTGCTAAAGGAGCTCAGAAATTATATTTCCTGTGTGCCACTAGTCAAGGGACGTTTCCTAGCCTTGAGCTGGGTGTTGAAGGATGGATAGATTATAGAAGGAAACGTGAGGGTCTTTACAGAATCAGAAGAGTTTATTGAAAAGGATCATAATTCACAGCTGATCATTGTTCCTCATGCTTAAGATGTTCCCAAAATGTGTTCCCTTGTCCCTGGTGTTGGGGTGACCTATTGGCAACCTTAACTGGCTCATGTTCTTTACACACCTTTCCTTCCTCACATGAGCTGTGTCTCCACATGCCTGGTTTCTGACCACCGCATCCACCTCCAAGCTGGGCTGCAGTGCAGCAAGTGGTCCAACCCTGGGGGTGTGGGCACGAGCTTCGGAGAAGGTGCAGTGGACTCACATGTGATCCTAGGAAGGAGCCTATGGTGAGATGTTGGGAAACCAATAAGGAATGCTTACAAGGAACTTGTGATTGTTTAGGGAATATTCATTATTTAATGTTAAAGCATATATATATACTGAAGGTCTAAACTCAAATTTCAACAGCATTTAACTCTGGCTTATGAAATAATCACATAATTATATTATCATATATGATATAATTATATTCGTTATAATTCATTATTTATATGACATATATATATTTATTATGACTAAATAATACTTATTTATATAATTAATTACAATTATGGGATTATTATTTGCTTTTATAAACTATCCCTTATTTTCAAATTGTCTACCCTGGGCATGTTTTATCAGAAAAACAAAACTTTAAGACAAACAAAAACTTAAAGAGAGGTTATTCAGAGGACGACATGGCTTAGACCCACATCCTCACCCACATTGCTTTCTGACTCCGTGGGAACTGGCCTATGCATGTTCCGTATATCTTATATAGAAATGGTAAAAACGAGAGAATACAAACTTTTCGTGGAAGCCAGCTGTAGCAGGAAGGTTTAGGAATGCTGCCGCAGAAAGTGCATGCTTCCTGCCCAGTGTGGCCGAGCACTTCCTTCTTGGGCCTGTAGTGAGGTTCTCCTTGGGAGTCCTGCCCTGAGAGTGCCCGTGAGCTTGGCCAGATGCCTCAGCCTCGTGCAGGCAGCTGGGGAGGTGGCCTCCGAGCAGCGCTGCCAAGTGGGGCCGGAGCCGCCGCTCGCCGTGTGCTATGAGGGTCCCCCTTCTACTGCCCAGGCTCTATCTACCTCCCTGAATCCGGCTCTTCTCCAAGTGTGGAGCGGGGCTGCGCTATATGCAGGAGGAGGAAAGTTGAAGTTATTTAAGTGAATATACCCCAGAACTGCTAATGTATTCACAGCCAACTGAGGATGCATTATGCCAGAAAAGCTGCTACCTCGCACATGAAGGAAATTCCACAGTGCCAAGGTCACCTTATTTCTTTTCTTGCCACTTATTTGCAGAAAGGCTGCTCGCACTCAGATGCCTTTCCTGATCTTTCCTCAGTTGTGCATGCTGCTCACTTGTTCAAAACCTCCAGGGCAGCAGGACCACAGCTCATGAGACACCCATGCCCGCCCGTTCTTTGACCCATTTGGAACCATGGCCGTCACTGCAGCCTTCCTCTGCCTCACCCTCATCGGCGTCTGCTGCACTCAGGGCATGAATGTCTAACCCAGACTGAACCCAGCTTCCCAACTTGTGTGTTCTTCCAAAGTGCTTGGATGATCACTGCAGGAGGATGTCAGAGCAAAGCAGACTAATTTTGTGTGATTTCAGACAGACGACCCTTTCCCTCCCTCTTACCATGTTTTCTCAATAGGCATGATCGCTCCTCCCTAGACATCTCTTAAATCTCCCACCCTGAGAAAACGGAAGCCATCAGATGTACCCCTGCATATTCCCACGGTTGAATCTGCAAAGTTGAATTCCAGCATAAGAATTCCTCCTTGCCCACTTCTGTTCTGTAACTGTGACTCATGCCTCCTTGCATCTGAGCCAGCATGCTCCAGGTGCCCCCCTCTTGCCCTCCTCCCTCATTATCCCTTCTTCTCTGCACCATCTCCATACAGTCTACTATGCCCATCTTTATACAAGGACCTCACACCCCCATTTGGCCACCACCACCCCTATGCTTTCACGTGCGTTCCTCGGGAGAAAAGCCTAGACGTGTCATCTCTGACACTCTTCTCCTTTTTTACTCCTCAAATTGCTCCATTCACCACTCCATAAAATCTGCTTTAGTTAAAACACTTTTTGTGTCAAAAATCCAACAGGCACTAGTCCTTCCTCATGGAAGTTAATTTCTCACTTGACTTCTACTTTTTCTAATTCTTGGGATTTTTCTCCTGTTTCACTGGCAACTTTTCCTCTGCCACATTGCTGGCTTTCTCTCCTTCTTAGAACTTGGCTCTGACACTCCGCAAAATCTCTGGTTGACTTCACCCGTTCCTATAGTTTGAAACATCATCTGTATTTTCCCAGATGTGTACTACGTCTAACATAGATGTCCCCATTTCTCCCTTAACAACATGAACATCTTTTCTGGCCAGGAAAGATATATCTACATATTCTTTTTCTGATGGCTAAGTAATATTTCATAGCATTTATTAGGCCATTTATTTATAAGTTCTTCCATTTTATAGGCATTCAATGTTATATTTTAGAATTTTGGCTTATGTTACTGGAGTACTGATTCACAAAAGCAGTATTGCTGAATCAAAAGGCATGTGTAATTTTAAGTATTGTGGAAACTGTTCGAATTCTTTTCAGTAAGCTGCAGCACACCAGATCCCCACCACCAGCAGCTAACTCACAGCCCTGCATCTCGGCCAGTCGGAACTCTGCCTCTCTTCAATGTTGTCAACTCCTTGGTTGAAATATGGTTTCCCACAAGGTTGTAACTTTGTTTTACTAATAATTAAGGGATTTTCCCCATTTTTATTAGCCCTATTCATATCTGCTCTCATTTTCACATTGAATTATTTATCCTGTTTCTTATCAGTTTTAGGTACTCTTTTATACTAAGAAGCATTCATATTTCTCTAGATATATGCTGAAGATAGTTTCCCATTTCTTTTCTTTTGTCTTTGCTTTGAATCTCTCTCTTTCTGTACATATCTGTATCTATCTGTCTGTCTGTATCTATCACTTACATTTTATATCTCTCCTTCCTGTGTCATCAGGTATGAAGTGAAGAAAAAGTTGAGTATGTATAAAGTGATAAAATTATTATAGCATATGTCTGTTGCTCACTGTTTGACTGCATTGTTCATACATTCTGCTTTTATACAAAGTCTTAGGGATGTTGTTCATGGCAACTTGTGCCCCAGTGGTCCCTGCAATGATACATCTCTGTGTACTGCTACAGTGTTGATATGGCATGATTAAAGGCTTGCCATTATATCTGGAGGGTTCCACACCATGTGCTCACATGACATTTATTCTTCTAATGTGATTCCCTCTCTTTCTGTAGGTTGCTTGGTGAATGAAAGGAGACTCTATGCTTTCAATGGTTTGCTCATACTTAGTGTTGCTTTAGGGACATATACATGCCACAGTAACTGAGTTGGATGATTAAGTTGATTTTATTGTTCCTTCTGTTTCCTTCATTCATTCATTTGTATATTCATTCATTAATTCAAGAAATATTATGGTGCTCCTTCTCTTTGCTAAGTACTGGTCTGAGGGCTGAGGATACAAGGATGATCAAGCCAGCTAACATCCCTCCTGTCTTGAAGTTCCCATGCCAATGGCAAGACAGAGTAAGCAAGTGAACAGATGTAGATAAAAAATACTGGTAGCAGCAACTTATGTGAAGAAAATAAAGGAGTTTGAAGATCTAATGAGTGACCGGGGAAGCAGAACAGAGTAAGGGTCAGTTTTAAATAGGTTGTTAAAGGACAACCCCTTGCGAAGTGACTCTGAGTGATTGGAGGAAGTGAGAGCCAGGACGTGAGTGTGGGAAGAATGCCAGGCAGTGTGAACACAGGTGTAAAGGTCCTGAGGCAGAGGTGGGCATGTTTCACATCATTAATTCAGAGAATCTAGGCCTAAGGAGTTAGTTAAAAAAAAATTATTAATAGTCCCCAAACTCAAAAGTAAATGCTAGTTTAAAACAAATGTCCTTTTTTACTCAAGCTAGTACTCTATATAGCTCCCACTTACCTTTACTTCCAACCTTCTTTAAAAGTTATTTATGTATGACCTTCAAACACCTTGCTTCCCAAAAGCTGCATTTTTAGCTCCCACTCTATTATTGCATTGAAACATCAAACTCTCCTTTTTGTTCCCCATCTATCTCAAAATGGAGGAGTTTGACTCAGCGACCATCCCTAACTTCTTAACCTTTTGTTTTCCGGAAAACCTGTCCTTGTAACTGATTCATTCTGCTCTGCCAGGTTCCTCCCCTAATCCTGCCACATACATGGCTATATTCAAATGATCCCATGATTCACTCACACCACACATGATGCTATGCACTCAGTTTATAGGTAGAGATAGGTTTCTGCAGGAAATTCACAATCTAGAGGGGATATTGGAAAATGAATAAACACGTACGATGCATTTCTGTGAATCAGGGTTATGAGAACGCAGAGAAGGGCACCCAGTTCTGCCACTGGGAAGGTGTAGGAGGAGCTGTGCTGATCATCTTGGAAAGGCTGAGAAAGCCTCGAAGGTCAAGGAGGCATTTGCCTCGGGTCAGCGGTGAGGAAGGTGGGGAGAGAAGCCCTGTATAAAGCAAGCACCCAGAGCGCATGGTGAATGCCAAGGGCAAACAAAAGGATTTCCATGTGGTGGAGAAACGAGAACAATGTGTGATTTCTGGACAAGTGTGATGAGTTTTTATATTATTCATCACGGGAAGGAGTCACTGAGTGATTTTAGCGTGTGAGGGATGCGGCAGAATTTGTGTTTTAGAACTGCCATCTGGTAGCAATGCAGAGGGCAGATTAAAGGAGAGATTGAAAGGGAACCAGACAAGGAAATGTGCCTGGTGACAGCTTAAGTCAGGGTGGTGACAATAGGTCCGATGAGGCATGGTCTGATTTGAGAGGCATTTATAAGATTGAGCTCACAGACCCTATTATCTGATTAGTGAAGAGTTCTGCACTGTGCTCTTTCCTTTTCTTTATGCATGCCCTATTTAAGTTATTTCATCTCCAACGTCTTTGTGGATGGATTCCAGGAAAATACCTCTGGCTGTGTTTTTGTTAGAATCTCTAGGTGCACACTGTCAAAATCCAAAGAGGCCATTATATCCTATCAGCTCTTCAAACTTGGAATGTCCAAAATGAGCTTGTGCTCTTCCTTCTGAAACCTGAAAGTCCAGATCACGTGGGACCTGCGCAACAATGTACAGTAACGCAGCACTGTGGGCAGCCACAGATGGTCACACAGCACTGTGGGGAGCCACGGGTGGTCACACAGCGCTGTGGGCAGTCATGGACAGTAATATACTCTGTGTATGTTTAGACTTCTCCTGAGGGTAATTGGAACCCTTTAAAATCTTTTCGTCTTAAGAATGGATGGCAGGGATTTGTGTTGGCAAGATCAAAGATGGGGAACAAGCCGAGGGCAGCAGTGCGGGAGTGTGGAGGCCAGCCGGGCGGCTCTTGTGATGGTCCACAGCTAGGGGAGAGACTCCACTGGTGAGTGGCCTGAGCATGGAGAAAAGTGGACAAATTGGAAAGAGACTTGAATACTAGGAACCATAGGCCTTTGGGCCAATTGAAGAGTTGCAGAGAATGAAAAAAAAGGGATATTCAAGTGTGGCACTTAGGTTTTTGCTTGAGCAGCTATGCGTATGGTGTTTCCACTGAGTTTCAGATGTGAAGCAGAGGATAAAGGACAGTCGGACATACTGGTCCATGATGAGTGAGAAGAGCTGCCCATGTGTAGTTGTGCATACAGGTCTGACACTCAGGTGAGAGACATGGGTCAGTCATTAGCATGTTGAGATAGACATGGGTCAGTTAGCATGTTGTTTTTATTTAAGCCACAATACAGGGGGAATAGTTAGCAAGGAAATAGGCTCATGTGAGAATCTTTGGAAACGCTGATAGAGGAAGAGGCTTTCACAAAGGAATTACGGGGTCTTCAGATAAGAACCCAGACAACACAGTGTCAAGAGGCAGGGTGCTAACCATCCTGGCAGGAGGTGACAGGGTTAGGGCACATGCCGGAGGAGGAGGAGCCTCTGTGACAGCAGACAAGGAGTTCTGTAGTAATGTGGACACTGGGCAGGTTCAGTGGAGAAGCAGGAATGGAGCTCCAGCTGCAGAGACTGCAGCCCTCAGTGGACGGCAATGGAGAACACAGAGCACTTACAAGCTTTGCTTCTGGGAGGAAAAGGAGCTACCAGTCATTGATGGACAGAGTTGCAGTTCTTAAAACAAGTTTTTAGTTTAAGATAGGAAATACCTGAGTAGTTTTTAATTCACTGTATCTATTTCCTCATCTTTGAAAACTCAAACCCATTTATGCCACCATACTTGCCATCATTAAAGACTATGTGTTGAGACTGATTTTTTTCGTACTTACTTGAGCATGGCCCAATCACTTGAGAAATTAATGATGACAATGATAAGGATAATGACAGTGGAGATTTAGAAAAGCCTGGATACAGGAAACTTTGGTTTTTACGAATTGTCATAAATAAATTCATGCTCAGAGAGTACCCACAACATTATGTTTTAAGAGTGACGGTTACATGAAAATGACCTTCTTGTGCAATACTTTGAAAACAACTGTTCAACCATAGTTGTTATGTTTCCTTTCTAAGGAACATGCACCATACAGCTAGAGTCCATTTAAATGACTCTTAAACTTTTGGGCTCTAAATTCACTTATATCTTCAGAAAACTACCTTGAGGTCACTGTGGATAGGTCAGTAAATATGTCAGCTCTACACAGAGTTGTAGTTAAAAAACCTAATTGGGAGACTTCTGAGAAGAAGGCGACGTGAGCAGGATGGCGGAAATCTCCTCCCAAAACCATATATATTTATGAAAATACAACAAATACAACTATTCCTAAAAAAGAGATCAGAAGATACAGAACAACAACCAGGCTACAGCTACACCTGCGAGAACTCAGTGCCTCACGAAGCGGGTAATATACAAAGCCACGACCAAGCAGGACCTGAGCACTCCCCTACCCCAGTGCACTGGCAGGAGGAAAAGATTCAGAGCCGGGAAGGAGTTGAAGCACAGGTGCGCTAAATAACCAGCCCTGGTGATCTGCGCCGCGAGCACTGACACACATCGCGCGGTGTATCAGAGATTAGAGAAACAGAAGTGCAGGATCCGAGATGGCAGGTCCCCCCAGCCAGCTCCCCAGACAAAAGGAAAACGGGCGCCATATTTTTTTAATGTTGTTTTTTTTTGTTTGGTTAATGTTTTAAAGAGAAAAGGGCCCAACAGTGGAACAAAATCATCCCAGCGTGCTCAGCCCAGCAGGCTGGGAGTCTCAGGGAATTTCGGACCCCCTGGGCCAGTAGCCAGGCAAAACAGCCACGCTGAGGCTTCCCACAGAAATCAGCAGCCTGCCATTTTTTCCCTCCCCAGCCAGCACCACTAAGGTTCCGGGAGCCACTGCTGCTGCAGAACAGTGGAGGAGCGGCTCTGCCCACAGCATCCTCACAGAATCTACTCCCGGCTATGCACAGCTAAGTGAGAAGAGCCCCAGAACAGGTCCAGAAGGCACCAAGGGGAGCAGAATGCACCCAGCATAACTGCAAACCCCCACAGTACTATAGGCTAGGCTGAGGTTGACCTTGCACACAGACAGTTCAGGAGATTACCCCAGAGACAGCCTCCCAGTGTGCAGGAAAACACCTCAGGCCAGGGAGAAGGGTAAGGAGAACAACAAGCAAGAAGGGACTTTGTTCTCCCAGCTGACACACGTGGCACCTACCAGCGACCACTTATATCGCCATGAAAAGACAGAGGAATATGGTCCAGACTAAGATCAGCGAGACAACCCCAAGAGGGAGCCTGATGGGATGAACATGCACAAAATTCCTGAAAAAGAATTCAAAATAAAAGTCATAACCATGCTGGTGGATCTACAGAGAAATATGCAAGAGCTAAGGGAGGAAGTGAGGGAAGTGAGGAAAGACAATGCAGAAATAAGACAAGCTATCAACGGGCTTAGCAGCAGACTGGTTGAGATGCAAGAGTGTTAATGGAATAGAAGTCAGAGAACAGGAATACAGAGAAGCTGTGGCAGAGAGAGATAAAAGGATCTCTAGGAATGAAAGAATATTAAGAGAACTGTGTGACCAATACAAACAGAACAATATTCGCATTATAGGAATACCAGAAGAAGAAGACAGAGAAAAAGGGATAGAAAGTGTCTTTGAAGAAATAATTGCTGAAAACTTCCCCAAGGTGGGGAAGGAAATAGTCTCTCAGACCACAGAAGACCACAGATCTCCTAACACAAGGGACCCAAGGAAGACAACACCAAGACATATAATAATTAAAATGGCAAAGATCAAAGATAAGGACAGAGTATTAAAGGCAGCTAGAGAGAGAAAAAAGATCACCTACAAAGGAAAACCCATCAGACTATCATCAGACTTCTCCACAGAAACCGTACAGGCCAGAAGAGAATGGCATGATATATTTAATGTAATGAAACAGAAGGGCCTCGAACCAAGAATATTGTATCCAGCATGATTATCATTTAAATATGATGAGGGATTAAACAATTCCCAGACAAACGAAAGATGATGGAGTTTGCCTCCCATGAACCACCTTTAAAGGATATCTTAAAGGGACTGCTCTAGATGGAAGCACTCCTAAGGCTGAAAAGAGGTCACCAGAGAAAATAAAATCATGGCAAAGAAAGCAGAATCACCCAAATACTAACTAAAGGCAAAGGATAAAACACCTAGTATATAAAGAATGGAGAAGGAAGAATAAGAAGGGAGAGAAATAAAGAATCATCAGACTGTGTTTACAATAACTTAACAAGAAAGTTAAGTTAGACTGTTAGATAGTAAAGAAGCAACCCTTGAACCGGTGGTAACCATGAATCTTAAGCCAGCAATGGCAGTAAGTACATATCTATAAATAATCACCCTAAATGTAAATGGACTGAATGCACCAATCAAAAGACACAGAGTAATAGAATGGATAAAAAAGCAAGACCCATCTATATGCTGCTTACAAGAGACTCACCTCAAAGCCAAAGATATACACAAACTAAAGGTGAAGGGATGGAAAAAGATATTTCATGCAAACAACAAGGAGAAAAAAGCAGATGTTGCAGTACTTGTATCAGACAAAATAGACTTCAAAACGAAGAAAGTAGCAAGAGATAAAGAAGGACATTACATAATGATAAAGGGGTCAGTCCAACAAGAGGATATAACCATTATAAATATATATGCACCCAACACAGGAGCGCCGACATATGTGAAACAAATACTAACAGAATTAAAGGAGGAAACAGACAGCAATGCATTCATTTTAGGAGACTTCAACACACCACTCTCTCCAAAGGACAGATCAACCAGACAGAACATAAGTAAAGGCACAGAGGCACTGAACAATGCACTAGAACAGATGAACCTAACAGACATCTACAGAACTCTACACCCAAAAGCAGCAGGACACACATTCTTCTCAAGTGCACATAGAACATTTTCCAGAATAGACCACATACTAGGCCACAAAAAGAACCTCAGTAAATTCAAAAATATTGAAATTCTACCAACCAACGTCTCAGATCACAAAGGTGTAAAATTAGAAATAAATTGTACAAAGAAAACAAAAAGGCTCACAAATACATGGAGACTTAATAACATGCTCTTAAATAATGGATAAGTGACCAAATTAAAACAGTGATCAAACAGTATATGGAGACTAATGACAACAATAACACAAAGCCACAACTTCTGTGGGACGCAGCAATGGCAGTTCTAAGAGGAAAGTATATTGCAATCCAGGCCTATTTAAAGAAGGAAAAACAATCCCAAATGAATAGTCTAAAGACACAATTACTGAAATTGGAAAAAGAAGAACAAATGAGGCCCAAAGTCACCAGAAGGAGGGACATAATAAAGATCAGAGAAGAAATAAATAAAATTGAGATGAATAAAACAACACAAAAAAACAATGAAACTAAGAGCTGGTTCTTTGAAAAAATAAACAAAATAGATAAACCTCAAGCCAGACTCATTAAGAGAAAAGGAGAATCTACACACGTAAACAGAATCAGAAATGAGAAAGGAAAAATCACGACACATCCCACAGAAATACAAAGAATTATAAGAGAATACTATGAGAATCTATATGCTAACAAGCTGGAAAACCTAGAAGAAATGGACAACTTCTTAGAAAAATACAACCTCCCAAGACTGACCAAGCAAGAAACAGAAACCTAAACAGACCAATCACCAGCAACGAAATTGAATCGGTAATCAAAAAACTACCAAGGAACAAAACCCCCGGACTAGATGGATTCACCTCTGAATTCTGCCAGATATATAGAGAATAAATAATACCCATTCTCCTTAAAGTTTTCGAAAAAATAGAAGAGGAGGGAATACTTCCAAACCCATTCTATGAAGCAAGCATCACTCTAATACCATAACCGGTCAAAGACCTCACCAAAAAAGAAAATTACAGACCAGTATCCGTGATGAACATAGATGCAAAAATACTGAACAAAATATTAGCAAACCGAATTCAAAAATACAACAAGAGGATCATACACCATGATCAAGTGGGATTCATCTCAGGGATGCAAGGATGGTACAACACTCAAAAATCCATCAACATCATCCACCACATCAACAAAAAGAAGAAAAAAAGCCATATGATCATCTCCAAAGATGCTGAAGAAGCATTTGACAAAATTCAGCATCCATTCATAATTAAAACTCTCAACAAAATGGGTATAGAGGGCAAGTACCTCAACATCATAAAGGCCATATATGGCAAACCCACAGCTAACATACTTAACAGTGAGAAGCTGAAAGCATTTCATCTAAGATCGGGAACAAGACACGGATGCCCACTCTCTCCTCTGTTATTTAACAGAGTACTGGAGGTCCTAGCCACGCCAATCAGACAAAACAAAGACATACAAGGCATCCAGATTGTTAAAGAAGAAGTCAAATTGTCACTATTTGCAGATGAAATGATATTGTACATAAAAAACCCTAAAGACTCCACTCCAAAACTACTAGAACTAATATCTGAATTCAGCAAAATTGCAGGATACAAAATTAACACACAGAAATCTGTTGCTTTCCTATACACCAACGATGAGCTAACAGAAAGAGAAATCAGGAAAATAATTCCATTCACAATTGCATCAAAAAGAATAAAATACCTGGGAATAAACCTAACGAAGGAAGTGAAAGATCTATACTCTGAAAACTACAAGACACTCCTAAGAGAAATTAAAGAGGACACTAACAAATGGAAATGCATCCCATGCTCTTGGCTAGGAATTATAATATTGTCAAAATGGCTATACTACCTAAAGCAATCTACAGACTCAACGCAATTCCTATCAAAATACCAACAGCATTCTTCAATGAACTGGAACAAATAGTTCTAAAATTCATATGGAACCACAAAAGACCCCAAACAGCCACAGCAATCGTGAGAAGGAAGAATAAAACAGGGGGATTTATGCTCCCTGACTTCAAGCTCTACTACAAAGCCACAGTAATCAAGACAATTTGGTATTGGCACAAAAACAGACCCACAGACCAGTGGAACAGAATAGAAAAATCCAAACATTAACCCAAACATATACGGTCATTTAATATATGATAAAGGAGCCTTGGATATACAATGGGGAGATAACAGCCTCTTCAGCAGCTGGTGTTGAGAAAACTGGACAGCTACAAGTAAGAGAATGAAACTGGACTACTGTCTAACCCCATACACGAAAGTAAACTCAAGGTGGATCAAAGACCTGAATGTAAGTCATGAAACCATAAAACTCTTAGAAAAAAACATAGGCAAAAATCTCCTGGACATAAACATGAGTGACTTCTTCATGAATATATCTCCCCGGGCAAGGGAAATAAAAGCAAAAATAAACAAGTGGGACTATATCAAGTTGAAAACTTCTGTACAGCAAAGGACACCATCAGTAGAACAAAAATATATCCTACAATATGGGAGGATATATTCATAAATGATATATCCGATAAGGGGTTGACATCCAAAATATATAAAGCACTCACGCACCTCAACAAACAGAAAGCAAATAATCCAATTAAGAAATGGACAGAGGACGTGAATAGACACTTCTCCAAAGAAGAAATTCAGATGGCCAACAGGCACATGAAAAGATGCTCCACATCACTAATCATCAGAGAAATGCAAATTAAAACCACAATGAGGTATCACCTCATACCAGTAAGGATCATCAACATTCAAAACACAAACAACAAGAAATGTTGGCAAGGATGTGGAGAAAAGGGAACCCTCCTACACTGCTCGTGGGAATGCAAATTAGTTCAACCATTGTGGAAAGCAGTATGGAGGTTCCTCAAAAAACTCAAAATAGAAATACCATTTGACCCAGGAATTCCACTCCTAGGAATTTACCCTAAGAATGCAGCAGCCCAGTTTGAAAAAGACAGATGCACCCCTGTGTTTATCACAGCACTATTTACAATAGCCAAGAAATGGAAACAACCTAAGTATCCATCAGTAGATGAATGGATAAAGAAGGTGTGGTACATATAAACAATGGAATATTATATAGCCATAAGAAGAAAACAAATCCTACCATTTGCAATGACATGGATGGAGCTAGAGCTTATTATGCTCAGTGAGATAAGCCAAGTGGAAAAAGACAAGTATCAAATGATTTCACTCATATGTGGAGTATAAGAGCAAAGAAAAAAAACTGAAAGAAAAAAACAGCAGCAGACTCACAGAACCCAGAACCCAAGAATGGACTAACAGTTACCAAAGGGAAAGGGACTGGGGAGGATGGGTGGGAAGGGAGGGATAAGGGGGAAATAGGGGCATTACAATTAGCAGACGTAATGTTGGGGGGGCACGGGGAGGGCTGTACAACTCAGAGAAGACAAGTAGTGATTCTGTAGCATCTCACTACGCTTATGGACAGTGACTGTAATGGGGTTGGTGGGGGGGACCTGATGAAGTGGGTAGTTTAATAACCATTATGTTGCACAAGTAATTGTAGATTAATGATACCAAAATAAATTATTTAAAATAATGCTAATTGGGAGATGCTCTGCACTCTGAAGCAGGGAATAAAACTCAAGCAAAATCATGACATTACCTGAGCCAGTGTGCATCCTGAGTACTTCCGCCCCCCGACACCCTACATTTCGTTTAAAAGGGTCTTTTGCTTATCGGAAGTGGTCAAGGGAAGGGTAACTAAAAGGCAAAATGCTGAAGTATATCCTGAATAAGGAAGATGAAAGAGACTTGAATTATTTATTATCTAGAAATGAGGAGTGATGGAGAAACAGATAGAAATTAAAGAGTGGTCTTGTGGAAGTCAATCGATTGCTCTTCATTCAGGCCTTTAGTAGAAGAGGAAGACACTCATTGAAGTGGGTTAAAAGCAAATACAAGATTGATGAAGGATATGCCTCGTGGTGCCTCATATTTTAAGCATATAAAAGTCAATTCCATGGCATATCCTGGAGGGGAGAAAAACATTTGCAGGCTGAATTGTTTCCCAAATTTCCCATTTGTTATTCTTTACTCTTAACGACTGCATGTAGGTTCAGCCTTGGGGACTGAGTCGAACCCTTCCCACAGGGCACCATGTTGCTCCACCTTCTCCGTTCTTGTGAGATCCTAGGCAAATCTTCCAGTTTTTTGGATTGCTGCATTTATTTTTTTCTCAATTTGAAGTTGAGAAATTTTTGTTCATCTTTGAATTTCAAAATATTACTTTTCAATTTTCAGGTCAAATGCCAAGAAATGGCCCTTGACTTTCTCCACGTATGAGATTCTCCTTACATCTGAGTTAGCTTAGCACTTTATCCATTCTAATCCTTCCGAGCTAGATATACTTAGGCGATGGTGCACTTGACCCCAGCTCATAACAACATGGGTGCAGAGCAGTGAGTGACCGATTAACCTCGCAGCCATCAATGCTAAACTTTGCACATAGGAGGTTCTTAAGAATATATTTGAATGTGTGAATGGATGAGTGAGTGAGTCCCTGTGGCCTTGGTGTGCTGTGTGGACGATCCTGTGGCACAATTTAGAGTGGTTCCTTCTTTCATGAGGTGTGTGGTTTGGGGGAGCAGAGAAGGGAAGAAAACTGAAGGTCCCTTTAATCACAAGAACATAATTTTACAGTGGGAAAACTGCCTCACATCGATTTGTCAGGCACATTCACGTGGAAAAATTAGAATGCAAGAATTGGGTTCATTGAGCCTAAAGGCATAAAGAGGGCTGAACTGTCTGCTCCAGGACTGTGCATTTCAGTCCTGGGCCTCTGCACCGAGGGGATGGGCAGTGGGCTGGTACAGGAAGTGCGAGAAGCACAGGGTACCGACCGTCACTACACCTCAGTGTTTTCTTATGTGTAGGAATTCTCAACCGTGTGGTTATATTGTTGTGACCAGAGACTTTGACTTTGGCCTTTATATATCTCAGTTCAGAGCCGCAGGCACAGAAGGCATTCAGAGAATGCCTCATTCACTGAGACCTGATTATAGGAGAGTTTTGTTCTCCATCTTATGCACGACACATACAGGATACATGTGAAGCTTTCTGAAATTTGGAAATGTATTATTTTGAGATAAATAATATATAATAAATATTCAATATAATAAAAAATTTTAAATCCTTCCTCTACTTGTGAAAATAAGCTTTGCATTATGGTGAAAAGAAAAGGAGTCAGTGAGCTCGCCCGATGCACCCTTTAGCAGGAAGAAAGGAAAGCTCGTGTTAGTTAGAGGTGTTCCTTGGTTGCCTTGACAGAATAGCAACTCAAAATGGTTTAAATACAAAAGGGAGTTTATTGGCTTTCATATGTAGAAGCTGGTCATTTACCCAGAAAGTCTAAAGTCATTTGCCTTCAGGTTCCGCTGGATCTGGGATCTGAGGATTGAAGTGGTACTATGTTCTCTGTCTCTCTGTTTCTCCTCTCTAGGCCTCTGTCTGTCTCAGAAGATCTGAAGCTGTATAGCACGTCTACATCCTAGTGGACTGAGTCTAAAACAATAATACAGGGTCTTCTTTTTTAATCTCCCACTGTCCCTCTATCAATCTCACGGCAGGATCCTGGATTGTCCCCACTAGGATCATCCCCGCACCCTGGGACCAGACCCTCAATGTGCAGGCCATCATGATGGGCTCAGCTGGGTCACACTTCCCATCCCGTAGACGGTTGGCTGGGCAACCGATGCAGTGATCCCGCTACATGAAGAGAGAGAGGACAGGTGCTTCCCAGGGGAGGGTGCTCCCTGCCCGAAGAAGCAGTGGGCCATCCTCAGTGGTTAGACAGTTGCAGATTCCATACCACGGGGTTGCAGAGAAACAGGAATGTAGATGAAAGGCATGAAAAAGGCCAGTTTGTTCATATGGGGCACTAATAAATAGCAATCCTTGATGGGCAAGGTGGAACCATTGATGGGCTTATAATTTCATCAAATTTTTTTTTACTATACCATTACTCTGGGTTAGTATTAAGACAAATGTATTTTTGAAAAGTCTGCCAGCAGAGTGGAGTGGTGAGAGACTGAAGCTAAGGGTGCTTATGTAATAATTAAGACTTGACATAGGAGGGTCCTTATGGCAGATATAAGGATGCTCATCTGTGAATTTGTTCTGACATTGGGTTTTAAATTGACCTTGAAGAGGTTTTTCCATCTGAACGTGTCTTAAAAATTGATGCAAAGAACAATGGAAATCATTTAAAAATGCAAGCTGTAATCTAGAAAGTTTCTTAACCTAGAAAAGATAATAGAAATTTTAGCATCTGATTTTTCCCTTAATTTTTCCCTTTAAAAAGAAAGAGGGGGGGGGGGGAAACAGACTCTATAAAGCCAAAATTAAATACTAAATGTGAAACTCAATTTTGTCCCAGCCCCTTTCAGAACTGAAAATATTTTGTATCAAAATAACTATCACATACAAGATATTTCATATCAAAGTAACATTTTAAATAAAACATTTCACAAGGTTCAGGAAAATGATGAAATTAAAAAAAAATTATTTACAGCCATGAAATTAGAGTGGCATGGACACACACACTCCAGCTTTTGAATTAAAAAAAAAAAGAAATTTAAAGAGAGCTGTTATTCTGAAGCCTGTGTTCAGTGGTCTTGTGCTTGAAATACGCAGTGTTCATTTTACAGTGTTTCTTCAGGACTCAGTATGCTGCGTGACTGTCTGTCTGGTGGAGTCCCGGAGCCTGTCAGGGCTTCTGTTTGTTGCCTTAGGAGGGAACCAGTGTGTTCAAACGGGCAGGTGTCCCATTTTGAGACAATCTGAACACCAGAGAAGTTACCTATCACCATTGTCTGCCAGGAATAGAGTGTGAGCTGAGTTTTCTTCCAACCAGACCAAAAGAGGCTGACCAAGGCTGAAATGTGGAGCGGAGGATTCAGAGCAGATTATTTCAAGTTTGAGCATCCACAGTGTATATTTAGGGTAGAGGGCCTATCTGTCGCACTTAGTATGAACCGAAAGAGACCTTTTCCCTTGAGCTACCCAGGAATCCAGGCTTGACTGAGGCTGTTTAATTGCATAGCATTGCTTTCTCTTGGAAGGGACAGTGGGGCATTTACAGGTTCAAATATGGGGAACACCCACTAGTGGGAGCAGTGTATTTAGAAAGGCAGGGGTGTTCCAGAAGGGGCAGGATTTGATTTCAGCAATATGGCATGCCATCCTGAGTATCTGAGAACAGCCATTAGTAGGCACTGCTGATCCTAAAGGGTCGAGACTTCCCCAGGGAAGTTCTCACTGAGAGTACCTCTGGTGATATAATAGCTAGGTGACAGCCAGAGTTGGGGCTCCAAATCCCCCACCCTTCAGATCCTGAATGTAGCTGGGCTGTCTCTGAAGGGAGCCTGGTCATTCAGTGCTCTGGTATCAAGGTGAATCCTTGGTCTGGCCATTAGCACATAGGCATGGTTTGGGACCCCCCCTATGGCACTGGACAGAGCATTCACGTATCGTCCTTTCCATCAGCCACAACTTCCGTTAAACGTGTGCATCCGGATGGATAATGAACCTCAGGGTGGCAATCTTCAGTTTTATTTTTACCCTGAAACAAATCCTGTAAAGAATTATGACTATAATCTGTATCTGCTGAAAAGCTATTTATCATAATCAAATCACTTGTTATTAAAGAAATATTGTAAGGGAAATATTAAATGTACAAAAGTTCAGGTGGTTGTGTAAAAATAAATATACTGTAGAGTATGTGGTAATTTTTATGTCATGTATATTTGTTTTATTTCCACTTTAAAAAGAAAACATTTGTTACATTCTCATATTAACAAATCATGCCCTAATCACTGAATAGAAACCCAACAACGGTTGCTTGATCCATAAATTTAAAAATTTAAAGACAGTACAAGAGTAAGATGAAAAATATTGTTGATATTCTTGAGCATATATTATCTTAAGTTTATTTCTCCATCTTTCAGAGAAGTGTTTCCATGCAGAATTAGATGACACGGGCATTGTGGGCTTAAATTCTGAGATATTCTAGGGCATAACATCTTCCACAAATGCAATTTCTTTGTACTGGTTTTTTGCTCTGTAAAGAGGAATGCAGCTTGATTACAAAGTTGTTAAAATCTAGCATTTTTAAAAGACCTCAGTGTTTAGGAAGAGTTGTTTTTTTGCTTTTTGTTTTTATAGGGCTCTGGGGGAGTATGTTGAAATTGATTATATACTCTTGTCTTTGACAATCCTCTGTGTTCCTTTGTTTCATTGTCTTGTAAATGCAGTAAAAATAACCCAGGAAGCATGTTCTAACAATTGATTCTGAGAATTAAACTTCTGCTGGAGAGCTGGTGGGTATGTGGATATAAATTGTGTGCACGTATTTGTGTGTGTGTGTGTGTGTATGTATGTACACAAAACCTGTGTGTAAGCATGTGAGTTTCCTTCCCAGACAGCTGCCTTCTAGTCTTTCAGGGTTTATAGCAAAAATTTCTATAAAGTGGCGTAAGCAGAAAGTTTGCAATTATATTTTTCATGAAATGCTAAAACTGCGTAGTTATGGTTTAAAACCCCTGTGATGCAGCCCCTTGTGTTGTATTCTCTTTTTCCCCATTTTTTTATCGTGGGTGAACTTAAACAATAAAACCTACTAGCTTAACCATTTTTAAGTGTACAGTTAGTAGTGTTATGCATGTTCATATTGCTGTGGCCCAGATCTCCAGAACTTTTTATCTTGAAAATGCAGTAGTCCACACTCACTAAACAACTCCATTTCCCCCTCTCTCCAGTCCCTGGAAACCACCACTCTGATTTGTTTCTATGGATCCGGCTGTTCTACATACCTCATGTAAGGGGAATCAGACAGCGTTTGTCTCTCTGTGACTGGCTTATTTCACTTAGCGTGTCTGCAGGTTCACCTGTTTATAGCATGTGATGGAGATTTCTTCCATTCCACTGTGTGCATATACTACATGCTGTTTAGCCACTTACTCATCGGTGACATTTAGGTTGCCTCCACCTCCTGGCCCTTGTGAAGTAGGCTGCTGTGAATGTTAAGTGTGCAAATATCTCTTCTGAGATCCTGCTTCCAATTCTCTCAGACACATGGCCAGAAGCGGAATTGCTGGGTCCTATAGCAGTTCTGTTTTTAATGTCTTCAGGAAATGTCCTTCTGTTTTCCATAGTGGCTGCACCATTTTACAATTCCACCCACAGTGTAATAGGGTCCCAATTTCTCCACATCCTTGCCCACACTTACCATTTCCTGGGTGGGTTGTTTGTTTGTTTGCTAAGAGCCATTCTAATTGGTGTGCATTGATGGCTTATTGTGGTTTTGATGTGTATTTCTCTGATGGTTAGTGATTTTGAGCATCTTTTATGTGCTTATTGAGCATTTGTATATTGTCGTTGGAGAAATATTTATTTAACCTTTGCCCATTTTAAAATTTGATTATTAAATTTTTTATTGTTGAGTTGTAAGAGTTCTTTTTGTAACCTAGATGTGAACCCCTAATCAGATTTTTGATTTTACAAGTATTTTCCCCCGTTCTGTAGGCTGCCATTTTACTCTGTTGACTGTGTTCTGTGATGCACGAGGTTTTAAGGTCAGTTTGTGTATTTCTGCTTCTGTTGCTTGGGCTTTGATGTCACATCTAAGAAATCATTGTCAAGTCCAATGTCATGAAACTGCTGTTTTCTTCTCTGAGTTTTGTGGTCTTGGGTCTTACATCTAAACTTTTAATCAGTTTTTAGTTAATTTTTATGTAAGTGGAAGTTTTATGGTTTTAGGTCTTATGTATAAACGTTTAATCAATTTTTAGTTCATTTTTATATAACGTGGAATTAGGTATGTTTAATGTGTATAAATTTTGCATGTATGAAAAAAATTCTTCCCTACATTCTTTCAAACCATGAAAGTTGACGGAAAATTAGACATGTGTAGTCTTACATGTCTTAGATTGTGTCTCCTAGAAACAGTCTGAGAGAACAATTTGTAGGGTCTCTATTCTGTCCCATTCATCTAGCGTCTATTCTACCAAGGCCAATAGAACATACTGAATAGCACAGGTGGCGAAATAGACTTCTTTCCTCAAAAGTAAGGGGGGGGGGATTGTTTACAAAGTTGGTTTTTTGCCACTCCTAATCTTTTAGGATTAAAAGTTGTTAGGTCTCCACTATTACACAGCCCTAAACTGACTCCAGGCATAGTAAACCCCTTATCACTTACAGCAGCTGCATCCGGGTGTAGCAAAGTCCCTATCGCATACATCAGTCTCTAAGTCCTCCACAGCAGTTTCTAAGTTCCCTATCTCCTGCAGCAGTTTCTGTTTCTCAGAAGTCACGAGACCACCATCCTGCTCACCAAGGCCCTAATTCCTTCTTTAAGCACCACCCGCCCTTGCTGCCGCTGCTGCTCTCTCCTTTTCGAGACAGCCATTCTGCCTGTTTGTCTTACAGGGAATAAAACCACGCTGACGGAGTTCTCGCGTGCTTCTTTACAAGCCAGTGAGCCGGGTAGCTAAAGAACCCATTCAAAAGTAAAGTGTAAAGCTAGATTAGTTTACATTTATTTTTACCTGTTACATACTTCCAAAGGTTTCTATCTTGGTTGTGGGACAGAAACATCTTAAATTGAACTATTTTCAATTTCTTTTAAATAGTTATGTGGCAACATTTATTGTCCATCAAATGAGTGTGAAATGATGTCTTTAAAAATTTGTCCCATACATTAGTGAGGTTGCCCATCTGTTGTTAGGTTTGAAAATGTAGCTTTCTTCTTCTGTGTGTATATTGACTTGTGCGGAGCAAAACTCCGAACTCTCAGTCCTAGTAGCTGAGTCATACAGTGTATCGGGTTTTCTGTGTAGATAACAGTGTTAATAATGACAATTATTTTTTTCCTCCTCTTAGCCTTTTTATGGGCCTTACGTCTTTTCCTTTGTTTTTCTATGCTGAGTAAAATCTTCATTTTGATGGATAAGTAATAATAGAGGACCTTCCTTTTATAAATTTTAAACCGAATTTAAAGCAGTGACATACATCCATAGATGTTCTAAAATCAACCATTCTTTTGTTCCATTGATACACAGAAAACGGCTGAGTTTCTTTGCTGTGATAATGTGCCCCTAGGCTGTTTGTTTCTATTTATCCACGAGATTGATCTGTGCCTCCCTTTATTGGGATGTCCTCGTTTGATTTTGGGATTTAGTTTGTGCTGGTCTCAGAAAATGAGTTGAGATTAATTTCTCTCTTTTACTATTCTCCAGAAGAATTGGGGAAAAATGCAGGTCATCCATTCCTTGGAGGCTTGTAAAATTGTTTGGACCATATATTTGTTTGTTTAGTTTTTTTATGATGAGATTTTTCCAAATTAATTAATGATTATAAACATATTCAGGTTTTCTATTTTTTGAGTCACTTTTGGTAAGAAATATTTTTCTAGACATTGTCCATTTCTCACGTCTTTCTTCGTTTTTTGCTCTTATTTCACTTCTATTCATTTGTACCTTCATTTTATTATTTTCTTCTTCCTTTTATGTTGAGCTTCCCTTACTTTTACTCTCTAGCTATAAATCATAGGCTTTGCTCATTGATATAAGTCCTCTGTCTTTTCTAATATTTGCATTTAAAGATACAAACTTCGGTCTATGAACTGTTTTAGTTTCACGCATAAAATAAATGGTGATGTAGACTTTCTTTCATCAGTGGTGGGTTCTAAAAAAGTATTGTTTCTATTGTGTTCTTCCTTAAACTATGCTTTATTTAGAATGAGTGTTTTAAGTTTCTGAACATTTTGGGAGGGGTGGTTCCACTTCTCTGGTTGATGTCTGATTCCCAGTTGGGTTACAAAAGGCCTGTGTAATTTCAATTCTTCAGCACCTGCTGAAATTTGCTTTGCTTTGTGGTCTAAGACATTCTCAATTTCATAAATCATCCATGAATTCTTGAAAAAAAAGTATCTGTTCCCTGGAAATTGAGTGTCAGTTTCTGTAAAGGTCCTTTAGATCAGTTTATCTATGCTTTCACCAAATTTTTTTTGCCGGTTTAATCTAGCAGTCCTGGAGAGAGATGCACACAAAATCTCCCACAATGAGTGTGTCATAGCCGGATGAAGACTTGGATTCTAATTGACATGAAGCGTTTCTGGTAGTTGTACAGCAGAATAATTTCAAGATTTCATTTTCCTAGTTCCCTTTTCCCTTAACTGTATCCTTTATATATCTGTTTTGCTATGATATAAAGTCCTGAGGTGATGGCTTAATGTGTAGGGCCCTCCAAAATCAAAGCATGGGTTGCTATTTTTTTGCTAGGTGTTAACATATTTATTTATGAATATGTATCTTTCCATTTTCCTTTATATATTTTGTTCACTGGCTCTCAATTTTTGTCATATGAAGATGCACATTTGCCGATCAGGGTCTTCCAGCCATGGTAGGTGTATGTAAATGTTTAACTAGAATTGCAGGATAGCTATACATATAGGAATCTCCTTCCACACCACAAAGAAACCCCAAAAAACAAAAAACGGGCAATACTGTAGATCAAGAAATCCAATACATTGTCAACTTGGCTACACTGTGACAGGCCAGATAATTTTGTAAGGCAGAACAATTAGATAAGTCATTGTGCATTGTGCACTTCTGTGAGCAGAACTAATAAACACTTATCTACTGTATGTTCAGTGCTGGGTTAGGTCTTAGTAATACAAACAATATCCCTGCCAGCAGCCTAATAGTACATTAAACAATTTCATTCAACAACCACAAAAATAGTGAATATGTACTATTCCAGCTGGTGAGAATAAGCAGTGGATGAAACAGCCAAAGTGCCTGCCTTTAAGGGATTTACAGATAAATAAGAAAATATACAGTGTAAATATTTTAGTAAATCGCATTAGTATAAGGATGCATATAATACATATTTTCAGTATAACAATTGATACTGTAGAAGTATGATTCAAGAGATAAATACTAGTGAGTGAAAGGAAGCCAGGAATTGGGTGGGAAGTATTGTCAGGGACATGTACAAATACAGATACAGTGCTCTGTGAAAGCATCATGGAGAAGGGGAGTTTGAGTGAAGACCTGGAGGAGAGGAAGGTGGAACAGCAGGTGCAAAGACCTCATGTCCAGAACATGTGAAGCCAAAAGCCAATAAAAGGGAGAGAGGACGGACCTCTCCACATGATGCTTTCCCCTTTCCTAGCTCTCATTCCGTATCCCATGTAGGCAATAGTGAAGACACACAGACCCTCCTGATATCTTCCTAAGGATAATAGTTAATACTTACTTTGTGCCAGACATCCTTTGTAAGCTATCTCCTATTTTTTGACTATCCCAACAAGCTCAACATATTAGCTCCTTTTCATGTATTAAAAAAACATCTTAGATGTGTTAAAAACTTCACCCCAGGTCATAAATAGAAAATATTACATCTAAGATTGGAACTCAATTTTAATTTCTTTAGTTTTTCTACTACTAAATATTTCCTTCTATGAATTAATGACTGATGATTAAGAAATTTAAAACAGATAGGCCCTTGAGTCTGGTGACTCAAATTATAACGTGGTTAAATCAGTTGACCATCTGGGCCAAGACCCTTAGGTATCGATAGTGATTTCTCTCCCCATAAGTGGGTAATTCTTGACACTCTCTGCTTCAGTGCCACCTTGGAAGTCTTGCTAGGATATCCTGTCCTGGAGGGTTTCCTTCGATGTTTCTGTGCATAGGAAGCCTGATGCTCCCAGGGTGGGTGGCTACAGCGGTGCTGGGAAGCCAGCCTGCACTGGCTCTGGATGGTATCTCTTTCCATCTCTCTGGTTAGTGGTGTGACATTGGTCAGTTGAAATTGGCCATGCTGGGAGTTGTCTGCACCATGAAAACAGGCAAGCATGATAAATCAAAGGTTCTGTTCCCACCCGTCCAGAGCTGATTGTTAAAAGCTCAGCAGCACCCCATTTGGCAGATAGTAATGCTGTAGCCTTCATTCAAAATTCCACAAAACTTTGAATGTTCCCGTGATTACCATTTATGGCTATGTAAAACCAGCAACTTCTCAACAAGAGCACCCTAGAGTTAGGGCTATGTTAATTTTTGTAAGAGTTAAAACCCTGTCAGTGCCTAAGCACAAGAGACGTTAATTTGTTGCTCAGAATAGAAGGTAAGATAAGGGCTGACAGGTGGAAGGCGCCCCTCCAGGCGGCAGTGAGGACCAAGGCTCCCTTACGCAGTGTCTGTCTTTGGTGTGTGGCTTCTACAGTCACCATGTGCATCGGCACCAAGCTGGCAGAAGGTCAGGGCAGGGCAAAACACGTGTGGGCATTTTTCTATGACTCAGGCCTAGGAAGCTCAAAATGGCATTGACTGGTGCAGCCCAGCCTCGGCTGGGCTCGGACTCATACTTCCTCTTGCAGCCGAGGCCACCTGCCTGCCTGGGCTTTGACCTGTCTAGACTATGACTGTCCTATCGTGGTTGCAATTCTTAGTGCCCCCGTGATGGTTTGCTGAGTTTTGGGTAGCCTGCCTCAAAACTGTGTTTCCCATAGCTGGTATTTTTAGTGTGCTGTCTTACACATTGATCGCAGCACATACATGACATAGCTGATCCACCTGTAATTGGACAAAAGAAAGTCACAGTGCCAATATATTTTCAGAATACAAAATAAATCAAAGCTTATACCATTTAAAGTCAAAGCATGGTGAATTATTTAACAAGAGAATGTGTTAAAAATCAATATTTTATACATGTATGGGTTTGTAATTTAACAGCGTTGGCTTCTGATTTTCCAGACCCTAAGGGAATCAGTTTGTGAACAGCCTCCAGTGCTCCTTTGGGCGGCCTGGGAGGGGGGCTCAGTGACTCATGAGTTGTCACCGCAGACACCTTAAAAGCTAATTGAAAATTTCACCATGAGGCCTTTCCCTAAGAGCTAAAAACTAGAAGACTGTTGTGTTCATTAGATTATCTCCCACCTCCACTGTGCACTAATCAACAGTGACCCTGCGATGTCCTTGGCTTTCCATGAGGTTTCTCAGTTGTTCTGGTGATTTCTCGGAGACCTACTGACAAACTCGGAACATCCGGGAAGTCAAAGTGTCCTGAACATCAAAGTCAATCAATCCAATCTGGTGCAGTTTTCTGAACAGATTTGAAAGCAGAAGATACCTCCAGTCCATTATTAATGAGACTCAGAGATGATCTGTTTGTGACAGTGGTCATGGCCTTTATCCCACAAACTTCAGAGCAGTTTGTCATGATTTCAGACCTCTATTTTCTTTTTATGTTTAGGTCCATTTTATGTGTAGTTATCTGATCCATCTAACATCATTCTTACAAATATTTATAAAGGTTTGTGCAAACATATGATTCTAAAATGTCCAATGCCAATAAACAACCAAAACAAGATTTCCCAATACTGCTGCTCCCCCTTAGCCCCACATACATTAAATATCTGACTGTGGAGAATCAATGTCTTCTATGCTGTTATTTTTTCCTTAGGCTTTATGGAACATTTTTAACTGTCATATAATTAACTCTTGGGTCTTGAGCAAGTCACAGCCTCTGTCAACTTAGTTTTCTTTACTTGCCAAACAGGTACGATCATGCCTGGTGATTATGAGAATAACATTGTGGAGAGCATCAAGTGAAACAGAAATGGAGAGAGCATTGTCACGATTGGCTGTCCCTTCCAAGGGCTTGGGTACCTTCCCAGACATGAAGTAGCTGGACCCTTACTGATGATCTTTCCAGATACAGCATCTGATCAACCACATTTTTGGGCATGCATCGTTATTTTTACTTGCTTGAGACTTACATCATAAATATCTTAAGAACATATGAACACTTACCTGAACCTGCATTTATAAGCTAGATTCTAGGCTTTTTAGTGCTCTAACATTAAATTTTCTGCCAAAAGTACAATTTTAACCTAGGGCAAAATACACAATTTTGTACAGTTCCATTACAGGTGTTTTGGGTGGAGTTTATAGGAAATTGCTTCTTGAAAGGAAGTGAATATTTTCAACTTCAGGACAGAGAACTCAGCTTTATAACTGCTATATTAATAAGGCAAAGACTGCAATAGCAATCATTCTATCCATAGTTTTGAATTGCCAAGAGAAAAATCTCAGTTCCATCGCTTAAGCTTTAGACTCAACCATCATTAGGCATCTTAGAAATGAATGCACTAGGAAAGTGTTTAGCAATAAATTGATGGAAAGTGATCACTGGGTCACATAAACAATTGATGGCCTGCATAGCTTCTAGTACCCTAGATTAGAAGACTCATCAGGATACACAAAACCCATTTTATTAGGGTGTGCTGAAAGATGTGGAATAGCTTTCTGCCAAAATTTAACATGTAAAGCTTAGCATTAATCAATTAGATGAAGGAGCTTAATGCAGTGGTAAAACTTTTAGGCCTTTGGTGCAGATTAGAAGAAATAAGAAAGGATGGAGTGTTAGTGATTATATTGAGTAAAATCACACTTTGGCATCTAATTCTATCATTTGTTTTATAACCATGCAATGTTGGGTAAGACATTGATCCTCTCTGCTTTTCTCCTAACTTGTAAATCAGGCTTTGCCTGTGTTTGTCAAGAACAAGAGGAAGGCATGCGTTTCCGACTCGTGTCATGGGTAACAGGAAATCAAGGAGGCCCTGCAGCGCCCTCTGGTTGTAATAACAGGTCTAGTGACTTTCCCGTTGTGTCTCTTTCAGGCTGCTTTCAGCTATGTAACGTTTTTCGATCCCGTGACATGGAAATTGACCAATGCTTGCTGGAGTCCCTTCCCCTTGGCCAACGGCAGCGGCTGGTGAAACGCATGCGCTGTGAGCAGATCAAAGCTTACTATGAAAGGGAGAAGGCTCTTCAGAAGCAGGAAGGGTTCCTGAAAAAGCTGAGGCATGGGAAAACTCAGAAAGTTCATTTCAACCTGGCCGACATGATGCAGGATGCAATTATCCACCACGATGACAAAGAAGGTATGGGATAAAAAGTTTTCTGATGCGATTTTTCATGTGTTTTGTGTGTTTGTTGTTTTTTGGGGTGGGTAGATGGGGGATAGAATCTCTTTAAAATATTTGGGGCTCTCTTTAAACTGAAATATCCATGAAAACAATGCTCTTTCAAGTGAAAATAGTTACAAGTACCCAGTGTCCTTGTGAAGATGAAAAAAATGCAAAATTTTGGTAATTTTTTTTTTAATGATCACCTACCTGAAAAGCAAGTGATTTCCTTGCAAATTGTTCATTCAGATTGTTGACGAAACGTGTTTTGCCAGTGAAATTGTTTCCTTTGATGATGAGATTGTGTTGCAAAATCTGTTGTTACCTCATTCATGCATACATATATTAGTAAACTGGGTTCCCGCAAAGTTTTCAGGGTAGAAGACTCAACTGGTTTATCCCTTAACGCTGAGTGGCCTTTAGTATCAGACTTTATTGCAGAAACTCAACTCAATAATCAGTTGTCTTTATAAGACCATTAAGTTTTTTGTCTTTCATGTATTCTTGTATGTGAATTTTTTTTCTATTTTTGTGTTTAGCATCTTACTTTCTGAAGTTCTAATGAGGGAGAACTTTTGTAGCTGTAGGAATAAATGTAAAAGACTTCAAAGAAGCAAATATAAGTTAATTTACCTTGATTGGCTCTAAAAACAGTTGAATTAATCTTAAAGAGGCAAGCAAAGAGTATAGACCAACAATCCATTAACTGCATTTCAAAATCAAAATCTCTGAAAACCAAGTTTGGTGACTCATTTAGTGGCAAAACTGTCCCTGAGCTATTTATATTTTTTAACCCATTCAATCTGAAAAAATAATAAATTTAGTAACATACATGGTTCCAAAGCTTTCAGATATGGATTGTGGATCTTTATATCTAAGAAAAATGACAGTATATTAAATACAATAATAGCTGTAATAGAAGAGTAAAGCAGTTCTTTTCATGGTTTTGCATGGGCATGCTCATCAGGCTAGAACACTCTGAGAAGTTCTGAGATTCTTTTTTTTCTTAAAACACAATGACAATAGCAGAGAATCTCCAAGCTGGAAAGAACCTAAGAGGTCATCTGATCCAGTCCTCTTATTTTACACAGGGAGGAACTGAGAAGGAGCCCCCTGTGCATTCCTGCAGGGCTGTCCCAGAGCACCCTCACCTCCCATGTTCTTCCCGCTTCCCACTTGCTGCTTTTCGTTTAATGGCTATCGCTTCTGTGGAGCCATGAGCCATTGAGGGTGGGGATGCTGTTAGATTTACCTCCTTCCGCCCATCCCAGTACCTTCCCCACAATGTTGAGCGAAAAAGTGAAGTGATTTGGCCAAGTTCAGAGGGCAGAAGTTGTCAGAGCAAATTAAATTAGAATGTAGGCATATTTAAACCCGATTTTGATTTAAAAGCAAGGAAACAACAACAAAATATTTGCAAAGTTAAAATTTCTTGGCTAAAATATCAAAATATCTATAAGACAAAGTAATGTCCAAGTTAGGGTTAAAAGGAATTCACGAATAATAAAGCCAGAGACCAATAGCTAATATATATAGCTATTATTATATTACATATATTAGCAGTGGGACTAGGAATTGAAGAACAAACCCAGCAGTCATATTCCATGGGAAAAGTGCATTAACTCGTCAGATACTCACTGAGTCTTTATTACGGGCCAGACGGCTGTGAATGAAGCAGACAGAATCTCCACCTCTGTGGTGCCCACTGTGTTGTGTGGGTGACTGCAAACAGTAAGATAAAGTTCAACATACAGTGTGGTGGTGATGAGGAAGGCCCCCTGAAGGAAGTGGGGGCTGGCAGAGGGACACCCTGGGAGTGGCCTTTCAGGTGAGTACAAAGCCCGAGGGGTGGTGGGAGCAGCTGATTAAGGGAGGGGGACAAAGGAGAGGCCAGATCATGTGTGGCCTGGAGGGCACAGAGGGCTCTGGCTTCTGTGCTCAGTGAGCTGGAAGCCAGTTGAAGGTTTTGAGCAGCGGAGAGACCTGGTATCACTTCTGAGTTGCAGAAGCAGCCTGGGTGGCGCCTTCAGACTGAATGTGGGGCTGAGAGGCAGGGGCAGGGAGGCCGCTGAGGCTGTGTGGGTGAGCTCTGCGGGAGGTGAGGGTGGCCTGGACCAGAGTGGAACACAGCGGTGAGGATGTATTTGTAGATCGGGCTGCCAGGAGCTGCTGAGGAACTGGTGACAGGGAGTGTGATTTCCTACTGCTGCTATAACACGTTGCTGCAAGTCTGGGGCTTGGAGAGCCCAAAGTCAAGGTGCTGTCAGGTTAGGGTCTCCGGGAGAGCGCCCTTCCTTCTTGTGGAGAGCCACCTTCTGTGTCCTCCCGTGGCCGAGAGAGTGAGTGCTGGCATTGCTTCCTCTTCTAAGGGCACTAATGCCAGCCTGGGGGCCCCACCCTCCTGACCTCATCTAAGCTCATCACCTCCCAGAGGTCTACCTCCTGGTGCTGTCACTCTGAGAGGAAGAGCTCCATATGAACTTCTGTTGGGACAGGGGGCATTCAGTCCACAGAGATGACATTTAATCTGTACTTGGAGGTGACCCAAGTGCAAAATAACGATTTTATCTACTATTTTGAGTCTCTAATCTCCTTGGAAACACCCACGTGAATATCACTGTACCTCACAGTTTCAAAGGAAGAATATTAATTTCTTGCAAATTTAAGAAATGAAGTTGTATTGACAAGAGAAGTCATCTCTTTAGAGGCCTGTAGCCTCTCTACTGTATGTTTTACTTCTAGAAAAGTGTCCAGGAAAAAGTTTTCATTTAGTCTCTTTAATTATATTTTCATTTATCTTCAGCTGCTCAAATAGTCAAATATATGATTATGTAAGTGAGAAAGTAAAAAATATTGCCAAGAGAACAAACCTTTTGCATTTAAATTACCATTAAACACTACAGATTGCATAGTTGTGTAAATAATTTTATTTCCTCTCTTATTTCTAAGTACTTTCTTTGGCTTACTGAGTATAAAAAAAAATCAAATAGTTTTTCAAAGAACAACACGTCATTCATACTAAGGTTTGTATTATGTCTCTGAGAAGCAATTCAGGATTTTTCGTTTAACTTTAAATGTTGCATTTTGTAAGTGTAAATTCAGCATCTTTGACACCTTATTGTTCTCTTCTGAGAGTTGGTGATTATTTAATGTGTAATGTGTTGTTTGAATATACTGCATCAATGTAAAATGTGTTCTTTACATCTAAAAAGAAAAATTTATTCTAAGTTTCATTTTAAGGCTTTTTATTTGATGCTCTTTGTGTTGTACTAAGAGTGAACGACAGAGTGAGAAAGAGAGTAGAAGAGTTGAAGGCAGAGATAATTGTCTATTTGTAGATAAAATTTAAATGGGGTTGCAATTCCTCACAACTGGAAAGTTACAGAATGTGGGAGTCTGTAAGTGAACTTGAGCTCACCCCCAGAGAAATGGAAACCAAGACTCTCCTGCCTTTAACATGATGGTCAGATCCACTGAGCACTTTACCCAACTGACGTTCTCTTACATGCATGCATTAGGAACATACTTGGTGTTATGTGTGTTGAATACTTTACTAGGATGGATATTTCTAGGACTCAAAATTAGGAGTATGTACTTGCATCGTCCCCTGAAGAGTTGGATTCAGCCAGTGTGGATGGCTCATGTATTAGATAGTCGGGGTTGTAAGGCTAATACAGAGCATCAAACCATCTTTAAGGAAAAAATAAGGGAAAAGACCATCCCCAGGGTGATGCTGTACTGTCAGCATCATCCACGTTGTAGGACAGTACCAAGCCTGGGCAGGGTGAGGGAAATGACAGCTTTTGCAGAGCCACGTCCATCTTGCTGACCTTTCCGTGATGTGGGAACAGACCATGTAGCCTAAGCTCTGAGTGAATCTGTTCCTCTAACCTGGCAGAGGAGTGAGAGGAGGCGGGAGATTCCGTGGCTCAGATTAGATGATTTCTGGAGCAGACACAGGGACAAAAAGATCACTTCTTGAGTTTAGAGAATAGGGTGAGCTTTTCAGCTCCAGGCATATATCCTCATCAGAAATCTGGAAAGTGAAATACTCATGTCCATGCTGAATTCAGCAACCCTGGACATTTTTGAATTTCACAGAGCTCTGCTCACTGGTCTATGATTCTTTTAATGAATCTGTAGTAACTTCTAGGTAATTAAAGGGGCACATTTCAAAGCTAGTTGTAGAACCATAAAGAGTTGGAAATCAAGTGCATTTAAATTCTGAGGATTCTGTATGAATTTAATGAGTGGCTTAATAATTCACCAGCACCAAATTCACATACCTGAGAAGTATTCATTGTTATAACTGCCTGCTGTGTAGTCATAACTTTACCAGGTATTGTGAGAGTTTTTGAAAAAAAATAGAGAAAAAAATGTGCTTCATAGGCATTTATAATATCAATGGAAAGATATGCTGTCCTTTAAAAAAACAATTAAAAATTGGTCCTTTTAAAAGGAATTGCAGTAGGCATTCGTTGGGGTGAGGTAGGCATGAGGTGAATATGGAGTTCTGCTCTGGGAAGCTTACAGAGTTCTGTAGGAAAGAAGGGAGTATTGGGGCGTTAAGAACAGTTTGAGGGCAGGAAGAGTGGCAGAGAAAAGCCGGTTTCTGATAGGAGATCATCATGGCAGAAACACAGCTGGGCATGAGTGTCAATGGTTGTAAGCGCAGTTGGGGTGACAGATTCAGTCCCTCCCTAATACTTAGAAACTCTGTGTCCCTGGCCAGGGCATTCTCTGTACCCTACCTTCCCATTCTGCAAACAATGGTAAGAGATAGAGGAGAGCTTCTCTCATAAGTGGCTGCAAGGATTAGTTAGTTAACACGTGCAAAGAACTTTAATGACATCTATTTCTTATTGCTGCATGCATAATAACCATTTGCCTCTATTATGATTCAAAAGGAATTAAGAGAGAACACTGGAGCAGTGAAGAGTGGCAACAAATGACCTGGGCTGGCATGTGATGTAAAGACAGTGAAAATGGGTTTAATATATAGGAATAAAAGCACAGCTTTAGGAGTGTTTTGGGCGATCATAATATAAATTATAAAATGGAGAAAAGAAAGACAGAAGATAGATGGGTAAGCTCAGGGCATTGATAGAAACATGAAATAATGAGAAACAGAAGTTGGATAGTACCTTTGGAAATGGCTTGAAAGGGAAAAAATTCTTGTTATTAAGCTGACTGAGCATTTTTTTTATTCATTCTTTTCTGCTAGGACAATGTGTGTTTGTGTATATTTACATAGGTGTGTATATATATATATATATATATATATATACATATATATGTACACACACAGACATGCATACACCATATACATATGCATGTGTTTTCATATGTACATACACACATGCATACACATTGCATATATATTTTATATATATTATACATATATTTTATATATATATGCATATATAAAAATATGTGAGTCATTCCTCTAGACAATTAATATGTATTGTTTCATTTATTTCTCAAAATAATCCTGTGAGGTACTGTACTGGCTTAAATGGTGTCCCTCCCCACCCTCCAGTTCCTGTCACCTGGGACCTGTAACTATGACCCCACCAGGTGCAGTCAAGCTGAGATGATGTTATGCCACATTGGGGAGGGGCTTACTCCGATGACTGGTGCCCTTGTAAAAAGGAGGGGATTCAGATGACACAGGCAGGGAAGATGGCCCCGGGAGCATGAAGACAGAGTGTAGACCCCAGAGACCGCAGCAGCCCCAGAAGCCAGGGGAGAGGCCTGGCCCAGCCTCTCCCACAGGGGCATGTCCCTGTGGACACCTCCATGTCAGACTTCCCGCCTCTGTGGTGTGAGAATAAATTCCTGTTGGTTTATGCCTCTCAGTTTGTGGGACTCTGTGACTGCAGCCCTGGGAAATGATACAGGTACATACAAATACGGCCCCACTCTCCCGAGCAGAACCCTAGGGTTTAAGGGAGTTCAACAAATTGCTCAAGATCAGAGTGCTCTTTGAGGCAGAGGGAGCTTAGAACCAAATCGGTCTGAACTAGAGTCCCACCTGTCAGCTGCCCTCTGTGGCCCCAACCTCCATCCCTACTGACTCTGAGCTAGTCAGGTGTTCCTGTGTGCGGATGAGGAGAACATTAGCTCCTCTTCCACCTCCTATGCCCTGGGACTATGGGATGTTGGAGCCAGGTGCTCTAACCTGACTGTGACTGTCGTAGAAAGGAGGCCATTCCCGGAGCAGCGCTGAACTTGGCAGAGAGCTGGCTGTGCGCAGCAGAAAAGCTCCCCATTACCCAATGTCCTTCCCCTACATCTCACTCACCTGTTCTTGTTGGTGGGACTTTTGACACTGTTTCACTCTGATACACATGTTGTCATTGAGCAAATGTTTTCTGAAGACATCTGATCAGCACATGGCCACACTCAAGGAGGCCGGCAGATCTCCAGCCAAAGCAGATGCATGTGGTGGAGAGGGGACCCTGGGCCTGGACCCTCGCCACAGGGTGCACTTCCACCCTCCAGTGCATCCTGCCCACTCAGTGTTCCGTGGGCCTGCCGAGTGTGGTATGTGAGCCTGCTCCCTCCTCTCACTGTGTCCTGGCCCCTCTGTCCCTCCAGGCCCCTCAGACCACAACTCCCTTCCCTCCAGCCCCCACTGAAATTCCCTCCCTGACCCCTTCTGCAGCCCTGTGGTGGGAAGAACCAGGTCTCCTGAGAAAGGGAGTGTTGAATCACTGGAAGACACTGGGAAAGCATCAAGTTTCAGATTATGAACCTCTTTATCAGAACTTCTAAGCATTATAAAGAGAATCAATTTCTCCTCTAATTAGGTTGAAGCCACCTTCCCTCTCCAGTGACTGGAGGGGAAAACTAGTCATTTTCCACATTAGTTCTGTGGTTTAGCTCACCCCTTGCCTCAGGCCAGCTACTTCTCGCTGACCCTAGGTGGTGCATGGGGGAGGAATGAGTTGATAGAAATGCATCTGGACTCTGACAGGTTCATGGTCTGCAATTCGAAGGACAGGAAACAACCTTTTCTACTACAGGGTCTGTGGGGTCCTTATTCAAGCTTTGCCCTCTGCCTAGAACATTCTTCTTCCTTCGTCTTCCAGATGAACCTGTCCTCTCCCCAGTGGAACTTTCTCTGACTTTCTCAGGCAAAATGAATCCCTTCCTCCCCTGTGTCGCTTTGGCTTGCTCCTTGCGGTCAGAGCCACAGGTTTACGTGTTGGCATCTTCCACTGGAAAGGGCTCCATGCAGGAAAAGGGTTCTTACTCTTCATCACTCACTCCATTATTTGGTAAACATCATTGAGCCCGTTATCTTCCATGTACTGTGCTAGGTGTGGAAATATACAGAAAGGGGAGAAGGTTTTCTGGGCAAAAGGAAAAGATGGAGCAAAGGTGTAATAAGAAATTATGTTGTCTTTTCCTGCCTTAATATCATAATATCTCTTCTTATTCCTAGCCCCGAGATTGTGTATTAGTCTGTGTTTTTGAGAGAAATAGGAGCAGGAGGACACACACAGACACACACACACACACACACAGGTGTGGAGATGGATGCTCAGGCAGGGCTTCTATGTTGCAGTCTTGAAGCAGAATTCCTTTTTCTTTCCAGGAAACTCATTCTTTGCTTCTAAGGTCTTCAACTGATCAGACGAGGCCCACCCACACTGCAGAGGGCAATCTGCTTTCCTCAAAGTCAACTGATTGGAAATTTAACCTTTTTAACCTTCACAGCAACATATAGACTAATGTTTGACCAAACAACTGGGCACCACAGCCTAGTCATGTTAGCATCTGAGATTAACCATACAGGCTTTCACAGGTTCCTAAAAAGAGTTAGATTTGTTGACTGTTTACCAGGGTCCAGGCACTGTTCGAGTGCTTTAAATGCCCAAACTTCTTTAACCCTCATCATAGCCTGATGATCTCAGAACAGGCCTAAAAGGAGGCTTAGATTCATTCAGCAGCATTCCATGGTTTATGCAGCTGGTGGTGGTAGACTGGGATGAAAACCCGGGCATGTCACTCCAGAGCCTCTTGACAAATAAAAACAAATTTGGATTTGAGTAAGCAGACTTTATTTGAAGACTGTTGTGATAAGGGAAGTGCTCTGACCTCATGACCTGCCAGCATCTCAAATCAAACAGAAAGGGGCTCTTCTTTCTGGGGTGGGGAGTAAGCAGGGTAACAATAACTTTTGGGGAGGGGTCCAGCAGGTGCGGGGGGCAGACGGCATGACTGGGCAGGCTGACAGGACGGCTTTCTCTCTGTGGATAGCTTATTTCTGGAGAGAGCCGTTAAGGGGCGATGTTTGGCACCTCAGTGCTTGCTTAGACACGAGGGAGAGCTGGAGTCCAGCGGCCTGGGGGAGGCGGGAAGGCTGAGCAGAGCTTGGCCAGGTCAGTGGGTGAGTCGCAGGCAGGGTGAGCCCTCGGTCACAGAGGTGCTCTTACCCCTAACCTACCTGCAGTCTGCACAGGGTGTGGAATCCATAATGGGTGAAGGGAAAACTCGTTTTCCTAATGGTGCTGTGTGACCCTGCACGTGAGAAGTCAGGGCGTTTTCTCAATGTTGAGGCCAGTGTCTATCTGCCCCTGAGTCCTCCTCTCACATCTCATCCCGCTTCCTCTAGTTTTCACACAGATTCTCGTGGATGGTGGCACAGTGTATGGATGTTCACACATGTCTCTTGCTTGGTCACTCAAAATTAGGGGCTCACCCTTTCAAGTGCCGCTTAGCGGGCCTGGAATGGTGGGTATGGAGAGCGTCGCACGGGGCTGTGCAGTCTGGCAGCAGGGCCCGCCACAGCCAACAAGGCCGTCCGCAGAAGAAGGCAGGTGGGCTGTGGGGGCAGCAGGAGTTGAAGGGGCCTGAGGAATGCCATCTCTTGGCTCTTCTGAATCAGGAAACTTAGCCGAAACCAAAGTTGGCCAAGCACCTGAGTCCTGGAAGAGTGCCGTGTTCCAGAACCACAGGTACTTGGCTATGACTGGGCTGGGGGAGGCTGGGGCTGCAGAGAGCTTGCAGCTGGGCTCTAGAGGGGATGCAGGTCAGGGCCCCCTGTGCGCAGGTGCAGATGAGTGCTCTAGAGATCTGCATCCCCACTTTCCCAGTGTGGGCACGGCCACCCCTTTTCTCCTCCTGGGCTGTGACTTAAGGGCCTTTTCTAGTTTTCCAAAGGAACAGTAATGTGGTGGCAAGAGAATAAAGATCGAAACTAATCTTTTAGGTGTCTTGCCTTATTTTTCAAATCAGTTTTCTTACATGAATATAAGAAAAAAGTGTGGGAGAAAGACACTGGGTTAAAAAGCACATTAAATTTTTTTTCATCCAGGTAATTTTTTTCTATTTTGGAAGAGGCAGAACGAAGAGGGAGGCAGGAAGTGGGTTCCGGGTGCTCCTCTGTGTCAGGGTCTTGCTCTGATGATGTTATCTCTCAGAGCTGCTCTCCCCACAAAGGTAAATGTCAGATGAGAATTAATGGCAAAACAGGAGATCTGTAATTTCTCACTCTGTGCACTCTCAGGTTTTGACTAACCTGAAATGACAAAAACAAATATTTTAGTTCATTGAATTCATGCAATAGCTGAGGTCTCTGATCCATCAAATTTTAGACAGTGTCACTGCTGTCGGTATAAACCAAGAGTCTCTTGATTCACTGGTTCAGAAGTCAATGAAAAAGAAAAAAAATGACTTGCACTTTCCACAGAAAAAAGGCCCAATCTGTCAGCAGCCCAGACGGCTGCTTAGGACAGGAGTGTGGCAGCGAGACATGTAGGACCTGTTCCCTTTGACAAGACGACTGTGACGACTCCAGAGTAAACAGTTTTCTAGGGGAAATGCAGATTTGCTGTTTACAAGATCAGAGAAGCTATTTAGCGCATGCAAGAATGGACAGAACAGAATATATTATCAGGGTCTTTTTTCTGAGAGTATGAGTTCTAGGAAACAGGAGTTCACCAATGCTGTTCTGTAAAGCAGCCTATTGGCAACAAGGTTCCGGTTCGCCTGCTGGACCCACACCCTCTGGCCGTCTCAGGACGGTCCTTCTGCCTGTTGTCTCCGCCTTATCCACAGGGCCATTTCCATGGGAGAAAAATGCTGTAAAATTGCCAGAAACCAAACCATCCCCGCTCGCATCATGGTTCCCTTTATGACCCAGACCCCTCAGAAGTGGTCTATCCTCACAGTCTCCTGTTCTCTCCTCCGCTGTCTCCTTGCAAACGCTCCTGTCGGCTCGCTCCTGGCACTTCTACCCGCTGCCGGCTCTCATCAGTGACCTCCTTGCCGACTTTGGCGACTATTCCTAGTCGCCTCTCAACCAGAAGCAGTGTGTGTGACGATCTCCATCATGGCCTCCTTCTCCACTGACTGGCCTCCCTTGGCTCCTGGACGTGTCCTCTCCCCGGGTTCTCCGTCACCTCCCGGCCCCTCCCTCTGAGCCTTCTTCTTCACAGGCCGCTCCTCAAGTGCCGACCTGTGCGCACCAGCGTCCCAGCACCTTAGGGCCCTGCTCTGTCTACCCTCTCCTGTAGGAATCACATCCCGTGCCGTGGTTATGCCCTGGATCTGACACCAGGAAGAGGTCTCAGACGTCCCTACAGCATGTCTGGTGGCCTCATGGACACTCGGCTTTCCCCGACAAGACCAGCTTCTCCTCCCTCCCCAGCTCCGTGAGTGTCTCATCCTGCCAGGTGTCCACGTCAAATCCCTTGGCATCTGTCCTGCCTCCCACCCATGTCTGATCCAGGGACAGCTCTGAAGGATGTTCACAATCTGTCTGCCTCTCCCCGCTGGAGGGCTGCTCTCCTCCAGGCTGCTCCATCTCCTGCGGGATTGGTGCCCTGGCCTCCGACGGTATTTCCCTGCTTCTAACCGTGCCCCTACAGTCTGTGTTCCAGCAGCCAGCATAATCCTTCTAATACTTCCTTCATTTTTAGTGCCCCTCTCTGCTTACCCATTTTCAGTGGCTCACCTGAGTGCCATCAGAGTCAGGCCAGGGACGAGAAGGTCCTAGGACATCTGCTCTGGTCCTGCCCCACTCCAGCCGACCTTCTGATCTCCTGTTCCTCATTTACCTCCACATAGTCAGGCCTTTCCTCAAAGGCCAGGGCTCTTGCCTCAGGGCCTTTGCACCTTTCCATCCAGGTTCTGCAGGGATCTTGCATTCTGCCTTCACCTTGGGTATCCCCCGACCAGAGAGGCTTTCTCTGACTCCTCCATGAACCAGCGTCTCCCTGGCCCTTGCACGTCTCCACCCACCCTGCTTTTTCATTGTCTTTCTCACCATGCAACAAATTCCTGATCTGTTTGTGTGTGTCTGTCTTCTCCCAGTAGAGTGCAGGTCTGCATGAGTAAACGCTTTCTTGGCTTTGTTCACTGCTGTTCCCAGCCTCAGTGCTGTGCCTTGCACAAGGTGGGCAATCAACAAACACTGGTGTGGTGACTTGGTCAATGAATGGAGTGTCCTCCTAAACATCTTGTGAACATGCCAGTACTCCCACCCCCACTGCCCTTACCTAGTTGTGTCCACCATCCTCTCTAGTCTCAGTTCACTTGCCCCTAAACCCATCACCTTACCTTCAGTTTTGACCTCCCTCCAGCCCATTCTTTACACACTCAGCTTTAAATCTTCCCAAAACACAAGTATAGTTTCCCTCTCCTCTGCTCAAAGATCTAATACTGTTATTAGTTTCCAAACTCCTCTCTCAGTGACTCTCCCCTTGACCCTCTGTTGATCTTTCCAGACTGATTCCTTAGCATGACTGCTTTCCTGCATCCCATCTCACACCACACCTGTCTCCCATAGTACCTGCCATTCTATTGGGCTCATTTAGTGCCTCTGAGATCTGGTGCTGCCTCCTACCTAGGACTTCCTATACTCCAGTCCCACACTCAGCCCTTTCTGTCTGGTCAGTTCTCATTCACCCTGAGGTCTCAGCCTATTTCTAAGCTCTGAGCCTCAGAGAAGTAGCCGTGCCACCCTCCTTGGCTACCATAACGTGCCTTCCCCATCACACCATGTGTCAGAGTGTGTATGAAGTTGCTCACCTACTTCTCTGCATCCAGAACTTAGGTCCCGGAGAGCAGGGCTGAGCTCTTCTTTCTCATCACTGGATCCCAGAACCTAATACAGGGTAGCTGCTCAGCTGTTGCATGTTATATTTTGCATATTCATTTTGCAAGTTAGCATAAACACCTCCAGTCGGCTGTAAATTGCTTCTCCAATGTGAAGAAGTGGCACTGTTTTCACCTTACTGAGTATTAACCTGTCACTTTCTTAGTGTGGTCTAGCATTTCCCCAAACATCTAGAGTCAATATATGGTATCTGGATTAACCTCTCCAAAACTGGAATGCAGGCATTGTATAAAGTTTGGCACTTCTTTTGTTTTATCACTCAAGGAGAGAGGGAACAAAATTACTGCGATGAGCACAAAAGATACTATTTTTTTTTATACCTTGAAGCGCTTCCTTGCAGGACTCCCGTGTTTCTAGTAATTATGTACGTGTGGGATGGTCTTACTCTAATGATGTAGGAGGAGGAGGCATGTTGGAAGGAACAAGCCGAATACTCCCATGACACACCTCTCCCTGTGCGGACCTCCAGCAGATTCACCCTCCAGATGGTGACCCAGCTCACTGAATGGGGGACGTTCCCGGGGCCCCCAGACCTTCTGTGTGAACAGTAGTGTTGTGGCTTGTGTGATGCATTTGTGTAGTTATTTCTTATAACTTGTTACCCATAACAACAGTGATTTAGTTAAAACCTCCATGGTCATTGCCAAACTCTTTTGGGAAGAGTATTTGTAAATGTGATCTTCGAATCAGAAATATCTGATGTCTTTCTCATGGCCCTTGATCTCTTTCATTTCAAATCAGATTTCCAAGTTTGCTTTTCTCAAGTCTGCTCATCACTCGGATTCTTCCTTTTGCACTTTTAATAAAAAGTAGGCTGCCTCAGGCATTGCTCATGTGCCTGCCTTGCGTGCCTGCATCTACCCCCTGTCCTCACAAGGACGTCAGTTCCCGACGTGCTCGCCTCCCAAGTGTGATGATGTTTTCCAGGAACTCCAGTGTAAACCTAATACTTACTTTTGATATTTTCTGTCTAACCTGAACATAGGCCTTGAACACTGCTTTCCAGACCCCACTGGTGAGTTTTAGTCAGAGTCTGCGTATCGCTCTGTTACCTAATAGAGTGTTTAAAGCTTCTTCATCGCTTGCCCCTTGTCTGTGGCCTCCTCTTCATTCTGACGTTGTATCATTCATTCATTCACTCATTCATTCACTCCAAATATGTTTTCCATGCTCATAGGTGCCCAGGAGGGTGTAGTGGGCTAGGGAGGTGACAGCGAGCAGCAGCTGAGGTCCTTGACCGATGGAGCTTTCGGTGCAGGATAAGGATCCGCCCCTGGTCTTGTCTGTTTGACCTCCCTCGGTTCTCTCCTTTTCTTTCATCGAGCATGTGAACCTGGGCTCCCTGTTCACGCTCAGCTGGCAAATAGAATGCTGTTGCACTCTGATGGAAGCTAGAGGTGCGCTTTGTGTCCTCATAGATTTCTAAAGCCACCCAGCTGCTTACGGCTCTCAGTTCTGCATGGAAGAGCAGAGAGGTAGTTAGGCACTGCCTGCACGGCCCTCCGCAGCTGTATCCCTCCAGTCCCTTCTGCCTCCCCGTTCTGTGCACACAGACAGGCTGTCCCCAGAGTGGGCCTGGGAGCACTGCAGCATCTTCATCTGGGGGCCGATCCCAGGCCTGCTGGAGCCGATAACTGGGGGCGGGAGTTAGGCCCTGGGCTTTAACGAGCCCTCTGCCTCACTCTGACGCCTGCAGAAGTGTAGTTAGGTTCTAGAGGTCTCAGCTGGGCAGGTTGTCACACGTACCCCTGGGACCCACTTTAACTCTGTCTCTAAGCATTGCACAATCTCTGGGACAGTGACAAACATAATTGTCCTGTCTCGAATGCCCCAGTGATGCCCATGGAGGACATGAGGAATCCGGCCTAACAGAGTGTGGCCATGTCCTGAATATAATGGCTGGTTTCCTGGCCCCCTCTGTGTCCTCAACTCTGCTTCTTATTCTCATCTCCGTCAGAGGGTCTGTAATCTGTTCATCTTTCCAAGCCTGGGTTAAATTATACCTTCTTCAGGAATCTTCCATGATTTCCTAAGCTGAACGAATAATACTTCTCTGCATGTCTGCAGGCATTTGATCCATGGATCTAGAAGTCACCTCTTTATATATGCCTGCCGAGATGATAGTTGGCATCAGTGTCCTGTCTGCCCTGCTCCCCGTGGGTTGGGTCTTCAGTTGCTGGCTGTCCCGGGCAGAGTCATGGGCCTGTGTTAGGCGTGTGGTAGAAACTCCTTTCCCTCCGTTCTCACCCTGTGGTGGTTCCTGGGCCCAAGAAGCGCAGAGCTCTGCTGGTTGCTTTAGTGATGTGTGGAAATACAAAAACAGTAAAAAAGGAAAAACCCACGCATTATAATCCATGGCCAGACTTTCAGGGAAGCATTTATAAGCACTATATCTGTCTGATCAATGAGCTGCTTCATGCCGAATTGGTGCGCAATATAAGGAGCTGTAATTCCAGCTCGCTACAGCTGCGTGATTCTAGAAGCCATTTCTAATGCCCTGGGGCAACATAGCTTTGATAATTGCCTGTCTTTCCCTCTCAACTGAAAATGTTCTATAACCAAACAATATTGCCTTCTTGTTCTAATAAAATGGAGATCACAAATACAACTTTATGTCCAATTTGAATCTTTGAAATATACGGCTTGAGGTTAAACCTGAGAGGCCGGGGCCTCTCTGTTCACCCTCTCTGCCTTTCCTTCTCAAGTGGGACAGCTGACTGGGAGTAACGGGCTTTGTGCCTCAGGAAACGGGAGGAGTGAGGCTAGATCACCTCTTTCCCAAACACAGGGTGTGTGGCCCGCATGACAACAGGTGCAGACTGCAAAGGAGAGCTTTCTTCCCCCACCCCCGTGAGGTTAAGCGGGAAAGGTGGTGCATGAAAATACATTTTAGCAAAGATGGTAAGTTTTGGAATCATCAACGTGTGAATTATGAATCTTGTGCTGGGTGTTTCACTTGATACATCGTGCAAGTCAGCTTAACATCTCTGAGTTTCAAATTCTTTACCAGTTAAATGGAGGTAATACTGGTTTACAGGCTTATGAAGATTGGACATCAGGTAGACACTGGTTAAATGGTAGTTTTCCTATTACTCAGCTACCAAGGGATCGCTATAAATGTGTATTGCCATTATATTTATTACTACTCATAACGAGGAAAATATGAGAAAAATGCCATAGAACATATTCACAATTTTAAAATTTGAGGCTGTAAGTTTTAAGAATATATATCGTTTGTCTGACATTTGAAGTCAAATTGAATTTTATTTTCATAGTTTATATGGGTTTCAAAACTGCTAAGCCCAAGTCAGAGTTGGTGATTTGATTTTTAAAATTTTATGGATACCACAATTTTTATCACAAAGAACCTTCAAATATACATTGTGGATAATTGTAAATTTAGTTTCATCATACACATAATACATATTTTGTATATATATTTCCCTTAGATGTCACAGACATTTAAACAAATAATAGCTAACAAAACTAATAATTATAAGTAGCTCAAAATTTTATCATGAGGTTGTATTAGAATAGTTGAAATGAATGACTCATAAAGATCTGTAAGTGAGTAATAGACAGTTTTATTTTTGCAATGATCATGTTTGATAATTCAGTAAACTTTCATTGTCAAAACTTATCTGTGTTAAGCCCAAATAACCTATTTTCTTGCCTATTCTGTTTTTATTAACTATGATTTCTTATAAAGTGGATGACTGTACAAGCATAGCATCTCTGAATGTGAAAAATAAAGACATAAAAGCAAAGAGGTTAAAGCAGAAAAGCTCCTCCAACACTCAAAGGGCCTGAGAAACACCAACACAGCCAATGTATTTCTAGTTACTTCATTTCTTGCAGAAAAGAGCCAAGTGACTGGGGAATAGTGAGAACAGTATAATGCACAGTCCTCAAAATGAGATTCTGTATCTGACAACTTGCAGTGGAGACCAACGTTGTCACCTGTATTTGCACAGCATATAAAGAATTAAGGATGTGCCCAGGTGCTTTCACAAGTCAGCATACAAGCCAGCTCTCAGCACCTCTCCTCGCACCTCCAAATACTGGGTAACACCTCATTTTCCAGAAGAATAAGTCCAGTGCCTTCCATAAAATACAGTTAAATTCTGTTAACACAGAGGTCAAACTCAGCACCACCTAAGATGGATACAATGCACAACAAAACAAAAGTAACACTTGTGTGAGTGTTTGTGAGTGCTTCAGACCTTAGCGGGGAAGTTGAGAGAAACAGAGTCATCCTCCATCTCCCTCTAACCTTTCCCTTCTTTCTGCTCTTTTGCACAATGATTAAAATAAAAACCTGTCCTATTTTATTTTGCAAGTAATTTACATCTTTTCTTTTCTCTACTGCCAAGCTCACCCCCTGCCCAGCAACTGGAGGGGTTGCATGTGGATGTCTGATTCGGGTTAGGCCGAGTGCCCCGTCCATGCATCAGCCTCCATTTGGAGGAGAATCCTTCTTCCAGAATATGTAATATAATAATTCCATTGACTCTTCTCATTAATTTCTTTGTTTTTGACTGTAACTTAATGAACATCACCGAAAAGTTGAAATAATCTAGAAACCACAACCATATTGTCATACTTCTTATGTTTGGGCAATACTTGTCCTGGATTGGGCTGGCCAGGCTGGAGTTTTCACTGACCTGGACTCTTCCTGGGTGAGTGCAATTACCTTCTCCCTGGTATTCCTAGCTTGAGTGTTTCCTTCTTCCAATCTATCATGGCCACCAAGACTTGAGTACTATTCCTATAAGGTCCTTGTTGCTATTTGTCTCCATCCTCAAAAATCTGCCTGAGTTTTTCCAGCCGGGTGAAGACCTCTTTCCATGTTGCTTAGTTTCAATGTTCTTGCACCTTGATCTGGCTGTGTTTTTCGGCATCTCTACTTCCACTGTGGTGCAGCCTCTGATCTAGCTCTTCTCTCAGTGGCTCTTCAGATGTGCCTTGCATTTCCCTGCCTGCACAACTTTCTTCATGGCTTTTGTTCCCTGTAAAAGGCTTTCTTCTATTCTCTCAGCCTCTGCCATGTTCCCCACTAAATAATATTTCTCTAAAAACCTTTCAAAAAAATCTCTTCACTACCCTCTTTTCCCTCTTTCCCCAGTCAAAACTAATTGTCTCACAAATACTCAAAAATTGTGAAATTAATTTTTCCTGGATTCATAGACTTGTTTTTATGAGTTGGTTTAGACTAGCTTTGTTAGTTTTGTATTTCTCTGTAGGAAATGACTACAAACTTCGTGCCTTAAAACTTAAGTCCATTATTGCTCAGTTTCTGGGGATCAGCAGTTGGGCCATGGTTTTGCTGAGTGTTCTGCCTAAGGTCTCAGAAGGGTGTAACCAAGGTATGGGTGGGCTCTGGAGGCTTCCCTGGAGAAAAACCCACTTCTAAGATGACTAGATTGGCAGAATCTATTTCTCTGTGAGTTAGGACTAAGGGCCTGGCTTCTTCCTGCCCATCTCAGTTCCTCGAAACCAGTCTCAGCTCCATGTCACACGTGCGCCCAGCACAGCCAGTTACAAGGCCAGGTGGGAATAGTCTTTAGAGTGAGTCTCTGCCAACTCTGAGTCACGGAGCTGAGGCCCCACCATTTGCCATATTCTGTTGGTTAGAAGCCGCCCACACTCAAGGGGCGGGTGTCATAAAAGAACATAAACGCCAGAAGGTGAGAATTATGGGGGAATCCTAGAGTATGCCCACGCCTGTATTGCCATCTCCTCCATCATTGGAACCTGGTAATAAACACTTGTGTTTATATTTCTCCTTTGTTTTCTTTCTCAATTTCTGTTACACACATGCACACACATATATGCACATTGACTGCTACTGATCATTTGAATTCCACATCTTTACATTCCTTAAATTTATTTTACATTAAATAGCCATAACTGCTAAACTGTTTTAAAAGGATCTTTCAGAATTAAGTGAATTAACTCTGATACACAGCATTTAAACTCTTTTTATAAAATGTCACTGTGTCAACTTTGAAAGAAAGTTCTGGTGCCTATATATATATATCACCCCCATGTGCAAAATCATGCTCTTCGCTGCATAAATTTTCTCTTATTTTAGTAGTGATATGTAATTTGAAAAATTAAAATTAGATAATAAACTCAGTTCCTCACAAAAGGTTTACAAGTATGCACCATTATCCATGCTATGGATTATATTTTTATTTGACAAGTATATTTTAGCGAACTGCTTTTTCAATGTTGATCCTAAATTATCTTTTAACTTTTTTAGATCTGTATTATAAAACCAAAGGAAAAAAGGTTTACTGAAAACAGCAACTAGAAGATACTCTTTGTGTGATCAAGGTAAATTAACCAAAAACTCCTTGGGAAGGAAAAGAAAATTAAAAAATTTTAAAAATAATAGACAAGTTAGCTAAGATAAGGCTATTGCCTATGTATGCCAAGGATCCCCTTAACACTGAGCCAGTTAGTGTACCTGTATAGTAGAACACAAATCACCCTTTTTTCTACGTAAATGTTTTCCTACATCTGTTCTATAAAGTTATACCAATTTCTTCATTTAAACTACTTGCTCTGATTAAACTGATTGCTCTGATAATCAGATGTGATTGTAATCAGTGAAATCAAAATAATCACATTAGCACAAAGTACTGATTTCTCTCTCTCACACATACACACTCACGCTCACACAGACTCAGGCTGTGAAGCACCATGTGCATTTGGGCTTTTGTGCATGGGAGACTTGATTTGCACTGCGTTCTCCATTTCTGTCTGTGTCCTCTCTGGTGGGATGTGCTGACGCAACATTCATTTCCCTGCTTCTCTGCAGTGGGACCTGGAAGTTCTGTCATTTAGCTCAACTTCTGTACCATTTTACTTTCCCTCTGTCTCTCTGTATCATTGCTCCCCTGTTGTCATCTTATTTATTTAATTCTGTAGGACTATCACTTGTCTGTTTTCTTTCAAACTCTTTAATCCATTCATCTTCTGGCTAGCCGCCTATCTTCACCGTCAACTGTGCTCTGGTCTATAGCTTCCAGTGTCTTGCTTCAAAGTTGCTAAGACTCTTTGAGCCAATAAATATTAAGAAAAAAAACACATTTTCTTTTTCTTAGTTTTGGGGGCTTGAATGTTTTTTATTACACAGAAACCCTAGACGCATTCTCAGAAGGGTGTGACAGCTGGGGGTGAATGGGTGTTTCCGTTCAGGTGTGTTCCTCTTCACACATCTTTGCCAGGATCAAAGCTGCAGCCCTACTACACTGTAATGTCACTCAACATTTTTGTCTTGGGTCACCACTCCCTCCTGTTTACATAATTATGGTTCTTTCTGTAAGTGTAGGATTTCATTAGTTTTAATGTGTAAGATACTAACAAATTATTATTTATACAGGCTCTTCAGCTTGCTGTTTCAGATGTCCAAACTAGAGTCAGCCTTTAACGTTTATAATATCTAGACTTGCAAAATATTGACATGGTTCCATTTTCTAAACATTTTCAGGTAACTGTTGAGCAGAATAGATGCTTAGGTCACCTAAATAAGTGTGAGGCTTGGGAAAGTGCTTGAGTCTACCTCTTTGATTATTTTTCGAAAGGATATATTTTGTGTATGTACTGACCATTTTTTCCTATTAGATTATATTTTGAATAACAGAAGGAAAACCAGAAAACCAGTGAGTAGTATAGAAAAGGAGAGGGGAGAACGAGGGAGACTAACCATTTGATCATCAAGGTTTTTGCTTACTGTTTGTTTGTTTTTATAAGGCTTTATTTCATCTTGAGTCCAAAGTGATGGAGGGTGTACTTATTCAGTATTCCTGTCACTTGGCTAGTCATTCCAATTTCTAGCTAAGCCAAAGGTGGTGGTGGTGTTTTTTGTTGAAGAGAGGTGACTTTTGCAGTCCACACTAATAGCGGGTTCTGTATTTGATGAATATAAGTAGGCTAGAGAAAGAGCTAAAGCTATCACCACTGTCAACGTCCCTGAACTTTCAGGAAAGCAAACTATGTGGAATGAGACATCGGTTTAGAGGTTGACGAGGTGACAACACAGGAAGTGCCTCTTGAAGGACAGAAACAAATGTGTTTTTAGCATTTCTAAGGTTGATTAAAGGACAGTGCTTCCAATAACAATATCTTGAAAATATCCCTGAAACCTGACTCATTTTACCTATGCCTCTTCCTTTTTTTTAGTTCTCTTCACATTTAATAATGAATTTTTAAACAAAGAGTATCATGTATCAAATGTAAATGCTCACTATAGAATTATGCTAAATCAGACTTGGGCACCAGGAAAAGATTCCTCTTTAGTGCCTACCCTTCAGGGAATGATTTCTATCCTGCATTCCTTTCATTTCCTTGGTTTTTCATGAAACAGAAATGTCCTCCACTTCAGACTAACTGAGGTATTTGGTATTCATCAATGTGACTTAGTTGGTCCATGTAATATTGTACTTTAGAAAAATGTTTCAGACAAACTGAAAATTGATTAAAGTATTTAACATGCAAGAACATTAAATATTGTTGATTTTGCATTTGTGGAGCAGTCCTTTCATGTGAAAACCTCGCACTGATGCATAGATTTTTCTGGCAGCTTCTATGGTCATGAGCACCCTGGGAAGGGGCAGGCTCACTCGATTTTGTTGAATGCTGAAGCCTCTGGCAAGTATTGAAATTGGAATTGATAATTTCCTAAGGGGCAGCATTAATCTGTGTTCCTTAATGTGTCAGAAGGTACGAATTTTTCTACATGAGCTTCTCTGGGGACAACAGTTATAAATGCTTAATGAGGCATATGTCTGAGTATAAAAAAAGAAAAGTGTAGTGATTAATGAGACTCAGAAAAAAAAAGGTAGTGGTTGAAATAGGAAACTGGAAAATAGGGTCAAGTAGTATCTGGGAGAGTGTGGCATATTTGAGGCTGAGTAAAGAGCCGTAATAACTGCTGTCCATGGTGCTGACAGGACTTGAACCGGCTTCACTGAGTCACTGTATGTGCCCAGAGAGTATACCTATCAATTCAGAACTCTTCCCACTAGTCATTCAAGGTCCTAAATATACATAATTTTAGCGCATTGGAGAAAAATTTCCAAATTAATATTATACAGATAAGAAGATTTAATTATTCCCAATGTTCCCTTCCTACCTCAGAATTATTGAAAAACACAAACAGGATTTATACAAATAAAATTAGATTTTCAGTAAACAAAGTTCTATAAAATATGGCTGTAGTAAAGTTAATACGGCTTTAGAAGGTTATCAAGTCCAAACACATAACAATGGGGGGAGGAGAGGAATGACTTTTTACTGGGATAAAATACATCTAAAATAAAACAACCATTTTAACTGTTTTAAAGTATACAGTTTGGTGTCATTTGGTACATTCACAATGTTGTGCATCTATCACCACTGTCTAGTTCCAGGACAGTGTCATCACCCCGAGTGGAAATCCCATACTCATTAGGGCATTGTCTATGTCACTCCACCCCCAGCCCCTGACAACCACCCATCTGCTTCCCATCTCGCTGGATTTCCCTATACTTCATATTTCCCATATATGTGAAACCACACAATATACAGCCTGTTAGCTCTGGCTTCCTTCACTCAGCATAATGTTTTTTAATATTCATTCATGTACTTCATTCCTTTTTATAAATCGTATAAATATAACACTGCATAGATATAACACACTTTGTTTATCCACAAGTCAATGTATAGACGTTTGGGTTGTTCCTACCTTTGTGCTGTTGTGAATAGTACTGCTGTGAACATTCATGAACAAGAATTTGTTTGAGCACCTGTTTTCAGTTCTTTTGGGTATACACCTGGGAGAGGATTACTAGCTCCTAATGGGAATCCATGTTGAACATTTTGAAGAATAGTTAAACTTTTCCAGAGTCACAGAACCATTTTACATATTTCCACTTGTAGTGATTCAGGGTTCCAATCTTTCCACATCCTTGCCAATAATTATCATTTTCTTTATTTTTAAAATGTATTGTAGTTATCTTTATGAGTGTGCAGTGGTACCGATCGTGGTTTTGATTTGATCTGTATGTCTTTAATGATCAATGATGTTCAGCATCTTTTATGTGCTTGGTGGTCATTTGTTTATCTTTAGAGAATTGTCTGTTTAAGTCCTCTGCCTATTTTTGTTTGTTAGTTGAAAGAGTTCTTTATATACTTTGAATTAGACATTTATCGGATATATATTTTGCAAAATTTCCTCCCATTATGTGGGTGGTCTTTTTATTCTCCTGTTGGTACATTTGATGCACATAAGTCTTTAATTTTGATGAAGTCCAACTTACTTAATTTTTCTTTTGTTGCTTGTGTTTTTGGCATCACACCTAAGGAACCATTGCCAAATCCAAGGTCGTGAAGCCCTGTATTTCCTTCTAAGAGTTTTATAGTTATAAATATATTTAGGTCTTTGCTCTACTTTGGACTAATTTTTCTATATGTTGTGAAGTAATCGTTCAACTTTATTCTTTTGCATATGGATTTCCAGCTGTCCCCAGCAGCTGTGCTTGTTGAAGAGAGACTATTTGCCCCCTGTTCTTCTGAAATTGGTGATCTGGAATTCTTGTTGAAAGTCCGTTGAAAATAGATTTGGGATTCTCAATACTCAATTTCATTTCATTGATCCATATATCTATCCTATGCCAGTATCCCACTATTCTGATTATTATAGCTTTGAAATAACTTTTGAAATCAGAATGTGTGAGTCATTCAACTTTCTCTTTCTTTTCTTTTTCTTCTTCCTTTTTCTTTCTTTTGCAAGATCATTTTTGTTATTCAGCATCCCTGTAATTCCATATGAATTTTAGGAGCAGCTTCTGCATTTCTGCAAAAAAAAAAAAGGGTAGGGAGCATTGGGGTTTTGATAAGTATGTATTATGGATTTTTTGATAAGAAAAATATCCTGGGAGCAGTTTGCTATCTCCTGTCTCCTTTCCCCAGTTGGATAGGTAGTGTTATTCTCACTAATAATCAATGATAGTAAGTCAGTTTACCAAAGAACAGCTATTGTTTTGTAACCAGCATTTTGAATTGTTAATATTTATTATTTTAACAGTAATGTAGCAAAATTTTCATTAAAATCTTTTAATAAGAAATAAAATACAATAAAATTAGCAATAAATGTGCAATTATGATTTATCAAAAAGCAAACACCGTGTATGTAATCACCGCTGAGGAAACGAAATAGACCATTGCCACCCAGGAATGCAAGGTTGATTTAACAGTTGAAAAGTACTGTGATTTCCTACATTAGCCAAAGAAAAAAGAAACAGCCATATTCAATAAATACAAAACTTCTATAAACCAGTAAGAATAACTACTAAAACTAAAAAAATATAGGGTAAATGGCTGGGATTGGTACCACAGAAGATAATATCCCAGTGGCCAAAATGTTCTCAAAATTATAACTCATCAGGGAAGTGCAAATTAAGATGATAAAGTGATATCTCTTCTACCCATAACTATGGCTCCATTAAATAGCCAGTGCCAAGTGTTGGTGAAAATGTGGAACAATTGGAACATTTATGTATTGCTGACAGGGGCATAAAATGGTACAACCACTTCTGAAAACTGTTTGGGGGTTCTAATATATTTAAATGTATGCTTTTTCTGTGTCCTTGCAGTTTCACCTCTAGGTATATGCCTTATAAAAATGGTTACATAATTTCACCAAAACACTTGTACAGGAATATTGACAGCAGCTTTCAAAATAGACAAAAATTGGAAATAATCTGGTGTGGACATTTTATTATTTAATCTACTTGTCTGTTCTTGGACCAATGTTCAAGAGTTTTAATGATGGTACCTTTGTAATAAATCTAATATCTTCCCTTGTAATACTTTGCTCTATTTTTAGCTCATTGAGGATTTCAAGCGTTTAGAGAAAAGTGTGCCCAGCCTTTCTGGTTGTCTTTAGTGAGTCAGTTGATCCAAATCATTTAGTCTGGCAGAGCAGACTTTGCTCATATGAAATTTCAGTTTTAAAATGAGTTAAAAATAATATGTGAATATGTGTGATGCATTTGGGTCACAATGCACAAAATATCCTGCACTCAATGCTATGTTTTTCAGTTTACCTGGTCAGAAGGATTTGAGGGGAAATATAAGAATAAAAAGCAGACAACATCTACACCTCTTCAACCAGTCAACGAGTGTTCTACCGATTACCTGCGCAAGTCTCCTATCCGAGTTTATTGTTAGGTAGTGGTCAGTGGCACAAATGCTCAGATATTTCTTTCCTCTTTGCCATACTCTTAAAGAGGGTAAATGCCTATTTTTAGCTTTTAATTTAAGCAAGTCACATTTTAATAACTTTGAGGAATATTTACATCATTCTGGGTTGTTTTTATATTCCTAAGATGTAAACAGAATTTTAGATTAGTAGTGATGTCAGTTGTGTACCTCATTTTATTTATTTGTAAAATGAGTCATATTTCAAAACTAACGTTACTTCCAAAATTTGGCATATAAATACATTTTAAAGTTATGTAACATAAATTGGCGGTGCATTATATATATAGACAGAGAAAATAAGTGAGGCATGTATTTATACTGCATGCATTCTGGATTTGCTATTCTTACACCAAGGTCTGAAGAAATATGATTCAGTTAAATTTATGTTGTTATAAAACTGTCACTTTGGGTGTGTTCTGGAATGTTTAAAGAGTTAATGATTTAGGGTTGGCTTAGATACAGAGGCCACTTCTGATTCCTACCAGGTATATGGGCCACAATAATGTATGTTAGAAATTCTGTAGAATAGGTGAGTTTGATAATAACCTTTTAAAAAACATTTTTTCAGTTATATGTCCATGAGGGCCTTGAAGGGGGGAAGGGAGGAAATGAGTTATAAGCAACATTTTTAGAGATAAATGGCCAATAATTTTCCAAAATGGATTCAGGATATTCAGCCGCTGATTTGAAGGCTACGAATCCCTCCACTCTGTAGTAATTTCTTGTTTGTCTTCCCCACCCACCTAAACTGTAAACTCTATGAAGGCGGGCTTTTTCTATTTTTTTTCTCTGCCACGACTCCAGCTCCTAAAGAGTGCTGAGTGCATGAAAGGCCTCCACTGAGTCCTGGTTATATTAGTTATAGCTGCACAGCTGGGCTGGGATTGGGAGTTTGCGTCAGCCTGGCAGTGGGAAGATTGGACCTCAGGCTTACAACCTCCAGTCAGATCTGAGCTGGGTAGGAAAGCGGAAATCTTAAAACTTATTGTAAGGTAATAGGAAGTTAGTCTCAACTGCCCAAGGCCAGGTGTGGCGAGGGCAGGCCCGAGCCCACTTGATCCTGCAGTGCACCTAGCTGAGTGGTAATGGTTCTTTTGCTTAGTCGGGAAGCCTGTGGTTCCCGGAAACCGTCTTGCAGCCCTGGCCCTGCGCTCTGCTCCCAAGTGTCTCCTTTTCCAGGGGACGGCTCAGTAGCATCTTTGAGGGTCCCACTGATGTATGTGGGCCTGATCCAAATCAGGAGTGACCACTCCAGCTGTGACTGAGCTACTCCCATGAATATAGATCCCAGTCTGACCCTCCTGTGGGCTCCCAGATCTATTGTACCCCATTATGATCATGGTCAGGCTGGGGCAGAAACAAGTGGGACAGCCCTTCGGATGCTGACTTCCACTGCTCACACCCTTCCTGGTATCAAGGTCACTGAGGTGCCTTCGACTTAGAAACATGTGGAGGAGTGGACACCTCCTTGCCTGACTGAAGTTAAGAACCTGGGCCCTTATGTTTTTGTAAGTTCTACTGACTATTTACAAGTACAGTGAGGGTTGGGAATCACTGCCCAGACTTGGGCTCTTTCCTGACCTGAGGCCCCCATCCACGAAGACCTTGATTCTCTCCTCTCAGACTGCCCCACTCAGCCAGGATTCAGGTCAGGCAGGTGTGGTGGGTGTTCATTTCCTGAGAATAAGTTGTGTGTTCTGAGGGATACGGTGGCACAGAGCAGTGGGGGCCAAATTCTCTACTGCAAATTAACAGGAAGGGATCTGCTATGAATTCTTAATTTTGTCACTTACTAATTCCGTTGCTCCAAGTGAGGCGTGTGCAGGTACTTTTCTGAGACTGTAAGAGCCTAGCAGTTTTTCTCCAAATAAATTTAGGTGGCCAGCTGCACCAGGATCTCCCTGGTTTGGATCCCACGTCAGACTACTGAATCGGAGTATCTTGAGGTGGGGCTGGGCATGGTTCTAAAGTGGGAAGAAATAGTCCCTGAAGGGGGAAAAGCTGGTTGGTGGGGGAGATGAAATTTAGCTTTAACAATGGTTTGTGGCCCTTCCTAGGGCCACTTCAGACATGCAGGTGTCCGCGGCATTACACTTAGGTGGTGGAGCCTCACGGGGAAGGAGCAGTAATGAAACAGAGGTTGAGAATCACTGAACTAGGAAAATCTTCTTAAAAAAATATCCTCAAGCCATTCTTAGCCATCCTAAACTTTGAGTCCTACTTAGTACAGGAAATGTGTAGGTTAAGTTTCTGTGGTGTTCATCACACCGTTTCTATATTCCTGCCTTCTGCTTCCCTTCCTTACCGACAAAGCGGTGAGATAAGATAAACCTTTAAAAATATTTCTTAGAGGGCTGTCAGTTGTGGAGATTCTCACATCTCCATCTTTTTTATAATAATTTATTTTGGTATCATTAATCTACAATTACATGTGCAATATTATGGTTATAAAACTATCCCCTTCATCAGGTACCCCCCACCAACCCCATTACAGTCACTGTCCATCAGCATAGTGAGATGCTATAGAATCACTACTTGTCTTCTCTGAGTTGTACTGCCCTCCCCGTGCCCCCCCAACATTACATCTGCTAATCGTAATGCCCCTTTTTCCTTCTTATCCCTCCCTTCCCGCCCATTTTCCCCAGTCCCTTTCCCTTTGGTAACTATTAGTCCGTTCTTGGGTTCTGTGAGTCTGCTGCTGTTTTGTTCCTTCAGTTTTTTCTTTGTTCTTATACTCCACATATGAGTGAAATCATTTGATACTTGTCTTTTTCGGCTTGGCTTATTTCACTGAGCATAATACCCTCTAGCTCCATCCATGTTGTTGCAAATGGTAGGATTTGTTTTCTTCTTATGGCTGAATAATATTCCATTGTGTATATGTACCACATCTTCTTTATCCATTCATGTACTGATGGACACTTAGGTTGCTTCCATTTCTTGGCTATTGGAAATAGTGCTGCAATAAACATAGGGGTGCATGTGTCTTTTTCAAATTGGGCTGCTGCATTCTTAGGGTAAATTCCTAGGAGTGGAATTCCTGGGTCAAATGGTATTTCTATTTTGAGTTTTTTGAGGAACCTCCATACTGCTTTCCACAATGGTTGAACTAATTTGCAGTCCCACCAGCAGTGTAGGAGGGTTCCCTTTTCTCCACATCCTCGCCAACATTTGTTGTTGTTTGTGTTTTGGATGTTGGCCATCCTCACTGGTGTGAGGTGATATCTCATTGTGGTTTTAATCTGCATTTCTCTGATGATTAGCGATGTGGAGCATCTTTTCATGTGCCTGTTGGCCATCTGAATTTCTTCTTTGGAGAAGTGGCTATTCATGTCCTCTGCCCATTTCTTAATTGGATTATTTGCTTTTTGTTTGTTGAGGTGCGTGAGTTCTTTATATATTTTGGATGTCAACCCCTTATCGGATATATGATTTATGAATATATCCTCCTATACTGTAGGATGTCTTTTTGTTCTACTGATGGTGTCCTTTGCTGTACAGAAGCTTTTCAGCTTGATATACTCCCACTTGTTCATTTTTGCTTTTGTTTCCTTGCCCAGGGAGATATGTTCATGAAGAAGTCGCTCATGTTTATGTCCAAGAGATTTTTGCCTGTTTTTTTCTAAGAGTTTTATGGTTTCATGACTTACATTCAGGTCTTTGATCCACCTTGAGCTTACCTTTGTGTATGGGGCTAGACAGTAGTCCAGTTTCATTCTCTTACATGTAGCTGTCCAGTTTTTCCAACACCAGCTGCTGAAGAGGCTGTCATCTCCCCATTGTATATCCAAGGCTCCTTTACCAAATATTAATTGACTGTATATGTTTGGGTTAATGTTTGGATTTTCTATTCTGTTCCACTGGTCTGTGGGTCTGTTTTTGTGCCAATACCAAATTGTCTTGATTACTGTGGCTTTGTAGTAGAGCTTGAAGTCAGGGAGCGTAATTCCCCCTGTTTTATTCCTTCTTCTCAGGATTGCTTTGGCTATTCGGGGTCTTTTGTGGTTCCATATGAATTTTAGAATTATTTGTTCCAGTTCATTGAAAAAGCTGTTGGTAGTTTGATAGGGATTGCATTGAATCTGTAGATTGCTTTAGGTAGTATAGCCATTTTGACAATATTTATTCTTCCTAGCCAAGAGCATAGGATGCATTTCCATTTGTTAGTGTCCTCTTTAATTTCTCTTAGGAGTGTCTTGTAGTTTCCAGAGTACAGGTCTTTCACTTCTTTCGTTAGGTTTATTCCTAGGTATTTTATTCTTTTTGATGCAATTGTGAATGGAATTGTTTTTCTGATTTCTCTTTCTGTTAGTTCATCATTAGTGTATAGGAAAGCAACAGATTTCTGTGTGTTAATTTTGTATCCTGCAACTTGCTGAATTCAGATATTAGTTCTAGTAGTTTTGGAGTGGAGTCTAGGGTTTTTTATGTACAGTATCATGTCATCTGCAAATAGTGACAATTTGACTTCTTCTTTACCAATCTGGATGCCTTGTATGTCTTTGTTTTGTCTGATTGCCATGGCTAGGACCTCCAGTACTATGTTGAATAACAGTCTCACATCTCCATCTTTAGGCATCTTCATATTGATGTTTCCATTACTTTCTCAGGGAAAAATGACCCTGGCTTACTTTTTTTGTTTTTGTTATTCATTGTTGCTTTTTATTTAGAAATACACACAAACTTACAGAAAAGTAGAACAAATAATACAGAGAACTCCCGTGCCAGGACTTTTTTGACATAGCACTTGCCATTCCCTCTCTCCAGAAAATGTCTTTGCAGGGCTTCAACTAGGACAATATTTAGAACCCACAGTTACGTATTTTACACTTTTCCTTTCCTCTGTTGATTTTAAATGTGAAGTCTTTGTGAGTACGGACCCACTGTCATCATGAGAATTGCCAGAGGGGAGGGAGAGATTGTTACACAATTGCATGTCCCCAGCAGCTCAGATGGTCATCACCGCACTTACTGTCACCACTTTGCCATCAAGTTACTGTCATCCACGTGCTGTGTCATCAATGCGGAGAAAGCACAGTAATAGCTAGAGACTTAACATAAACGTTGACTACCAGGTGGACTATTGGGCTTGGTTGCTGAGTGGGTGTATTGCTGGTGACCGTGGAGACATCTGCAGGGACAGCTGCATTCTACAGAAGCTCCTTAGCAATGTTTTATGATGCATTTTCATCCGATTCTTACCCCAGTAGCTGAAGATTTAGAAACTGAATGTTTCTTTTTAAATATCAAATCCTGCCCCCTACACAGACATCTTGCTGGAGTTCTGCGGCAGCTTGGTGATGAAGCCATAGATATACAGTAAGTGCTGAATCAGTTCCAAGCGGTAACACTATAAAAGGAAACCTAAGCTTCATTATTCTGTGTGGTCCCCAGATGGCTGTTTCTCCGTGAGCTGTTTCCTTGCAGATTTTACTGTCACAAGAAGATTCAGAGTCCTGGTGCCATTTCACTTGACTGGCAGTTTGAATCGTGTTAGTACAAGGTTGCTATGGACCCATACCTTTTTGAAGAAAGTATTTTAACCTAAAATTGGGCAGTTTCCCAGAAATTAGTAATTATGAGGGAATTAAAATGGATCTTGAATCCTGTTGTCCCTGAGTTGAAGGGTTGCCTTCAGCTCTTTCGTGGCCTGAGAGGTAAAGGGTCCCTAACATCTTTGTGGCCAAGGACACAGTCCTTGGAGTCACTCAGCCTGCGCTTGAGTTCTAGATCCACCCTGCTACTCATGTGGCTTGGGGGCATCACATGATCTATGAGTGCCTCCGTTACCTTATTAGTAGCATGGTGACACTGACAGTGTCTGTATCCTAGACTTGAGAGTTCAGAGTGGTTTTTACACTAACGTGCTCAGAGCAGTATCAGACCCTAAGTGCTTAGAAAAATGCTCAGTGTGTGTCAGTTTGATAAAGCTGTGCCCTTTTCTTTTTCGAAATACTTTGTTACAAATTATTATGCAAGTGATATTTTCTTTATTCTGTCTTTATATCTAGGTACTTCACAATGTCCAGTTTTATCACTTAGCAGAGGCATAGAATTTAGCTCACTCCACAGTCTGTGTACTTAAAGAACATGTTGTTTATTTTGTCAATAGTTGATTGTCTTATTCTTGAGCCCCCATCTGTGGTACCTGGGGGGAAAGCCAATCAAATCCAGTCTGTGGTTCTCATTTAGTTCTATCTGATAATGCAAACAGCCCTCCTATCTAGAAGACTAGCGCTTAAGTGGTCTCCGTAGGTTGCTTTGTGGCCAGAAGGAAGAAGGGTTGGGCCTCATTCGTCTGCGTCGCTCTGGCGGGGAGGAAGTGCTAGGCTCTGGGGTGCAATGTCCTCATCCCTGGACATCCTTGGACAGGGCACCTCACCCACCTCAGGGCTGCTTCCTTGATGTGCTGGAGCTTACTCACCCTTCCAGCTCTTGAGAGTCAGTTGTTAAAATTCCAGGAATTGCAAGTTGTTTGTGAAGCAGTTAAACAAAACCTATAGTAAAAATTAAAAGCATATAAATTTGCAATTAAGCATGTTGTAATAAAAACGCATGTATAAATATTCAAAACTTATCCCTTCCTAATTAAGTCGGTGCATTTTTCTCTCATTTATGCCCATGAAGCTATTTACATCTCTTGAGTCTGTGTGGTTGGAAATGCCACATGGTCATGTGCTACGTCACATCCTCTCTAAACTCTGGGGTCAGGGACATATATTGGCAGCATGATCAACCGTGGATGTTGACAGCTGCTACACATTGGGGCTTGATTTATCATCTTACTGACTGTCTAGAATTAAAGTGATGGAGAAAGTGTTGATGCGGGTTGTACTTCAAAATGCGTGTGTAAGCAGCCATTCTTGTGAACAGCACCAAAACGTGATGAAATATGATTACATTATTCAAAAACTATTACCTTATTTGGCAAAGATGTCTTTCAGACCACTGACAAATGACTGCTGTTCTGCTCTACTTTATTGTTGCACGTTAATCTTACTCAGGAGTCAGCAAACTTTTTCTGTAAAGGGCCATATAGTAAATATTTTAAACTTTAGGGGGTCACATAAAATCTGTGTTGCATATCCTTTCTGGATTTAAAAATTTTTTTATTGTGTTTTTCCTTACACAGCTTTTCAAAATGTAAAAAAAAAAAAAAATCATTCTTTATTCAAAGGCTGTACAAAAACAGGCCAGGGCTGGATTTGGCCTGACAGGCATAGTTTGCTGACCCCTGGCTCTTACTCATTAATGTCAGTGAAACTATTGATCAAAATATCAAGGTCATATTTACTAATTGTAGCCACAGATTGACTGTGGACATAAGAGTTCAGCAAAAGTCATCAAAAGTCATTCTGTGAGAATCACATGGGTATAAATTTATGATGAGTATTGTATATTTAATTATTTGTAAATTGTGGGCTGCACAGCCTTTATATCAATAAAATGTGTAGTGAATTTATAAATGCATATTTATCTACCCATCTGCCCATCCATTCATCAGTCCATCCATACATCTTTCCGTCTGTCCACCTGTCCATCTGTCCATCCATCCATCCATCTAGACATCTTGGTATCTAGATCTAGGTCTCCCTCCCATCCATCCTTGAGCATTCACCAGCCCACCCTGCTTCCGGGGTCAACACCCATCCATGTTCTGCATGGTGTCCACTGGTCTCCCTGGGTTTGGTGGCTCAGCCCACCTTGGCTGTCAGGGCCACCATAGACCCCTTCCTGCACCATGTGGCTCCGATTCCCACTACATCCCAGGCTGGTTAGTCGATTCTGTAACAGCAACAAATCAATGCACCCTCCTGCAGAGACCAGAGACCCCACTGCTGCTGGAGCTTGAAACTCCATTCAGGATGTCAGCAGATAGTGGGAGCAAGAGGACCCTCTAGCCTTTGTGCTGGGCTCCCTGCTGGCTTAGTCAGCCCAGGTGGCTGTAAAAAGTACCCTGTGGACTGGGTGGCTTAAGGAGCAAAGATTCATTTCTCATGGTTCTGGAGGCTGGGAAGTCCAAGACCTAGGCACCGGCAGACTTGGTCCCGGGAGGGCCTTCTCCTTGTGTCCTCACGTGCAGGCATGTGCGCTCTGGCCTCTTCATCCCCGTGCAAGGGCACTCATGCCATCGGGGGCCACCCTCCTCACCTCCCACATTGCCACTTCATCATCCCTCGAAGGCCCCAACTCCTAAGACCATCCACTGGGGGTTAGGATTCAGCATGAATTTGGGAATGTCAAGGACATCCAGTCTGTAACACTCACCTAATGAATCTTTTTGTCCTTTGCTTAAACCCTGTGGTCCTGCTTTTTGCCCACACAGCAGTGCCCAGATCCTCAGTGTGATGCAGTATCCTCCACGACCCACTCCTCCAGGCCACGCACAGTTCCCCACTCCAGCCCCCCTGCTTGTCCTTCTTCCACTGCCTCCTGCCTGGCCCCCCTCGCTGCACTCCCCTGCTTGGCACATTTGCCCTCCAAGGGAATTTGCTGAGTCTGCATTGCGTATGTCCTACACTTAAACTCACCACTGAACAGTCAGAGGTTTTGAGAAAATTCAAAATAAACCTTAAGCTGTGGATCATGATATATTATTAAGGCGTTTTTTTGACATCTGGTAATTACGCTAATAGAAATCGCTCAGTGGTCTTTTCCAGGTTACAGGAGGCATGATAAGCATGTTACGTGTGTTGTGTCGTTGAATTTTCAAGATGCCCTGAAGACGTGAGTCTACTGAGTGTCTGTTATTTCATTGACTGGAAACCGAGCAGCAAAGGCCAGTCGCTTTCCCGTGGGGCCAGGCCTCAGAGCCACATGCTCTAACTCCAAGGCCACGGTTCCACTGGGTGATGTTGTGTGTGATTCACTGCTCATGCACACGGGGGATTCAGTGCAAACACCTGATGGCATTTTTCTAATACTTTAGCTCCTGCAGTACAATCTGCCTCACACTGTTGTGTGATCACATCGTACAAGTGCTTTGCTGTAAAGATTACAAAGCTTTTTGTCAGTATGAGTGAATTCAGATGAATAATTTCATTTGCTAAAAAAGAAATGTTAGGGTAAAAGTGTTATTTATCTTCTGAGGAAACCATTGGGAGACATATTTAATGAACTTCTGTTGTCTTGAATGGACTTGTCCAAATCAACGGTGAAAAGTGTATGAGGGAGAATGAAGGGCATTCATGTATATATGTTTGTGTAGAGAGATGGAGGAAGGGGGAGCGAAAGGCCATCTACACACCACGCAGCAGGCGGTTCTTAGAAGTATGGTGAAGGAGAGAAAGGCTTACCTTCTAGAATTCTCTCCTAATGGCAGAAAGGCAAGATACCCAAGGAAGTGAACTATACCTCAGGTGACAGGAAGCTACAGGTGATCGTGTAAGATGTCATCTTTGAGAAGTTTTGGGTAATAAATTACTGACATTAAGAGAATTTGTGTTATGGAAGGAATTAAATTCTGAATTGAAGAAAGCCTCAGCAAAGGAAAGCCATTTGGGAAATGAGTAGGTGTGGACATGTTTCTTTAGGATCTGTTCCTGGGAGGGGGCGGGAGAGAACAGGGCAAGGTCCAACAAGTCAGGCCAAGAATTGCTCCTGTTTGGAGAGAGGAGGGTTGTGTCTGACTTCTCTGGTGACAGGGATTTCGACAAAGGGCATTCTGACTTCAGGAAAGGTCGTGTGGATGGCACATTGGGTTCTTACCATGTCACCCCTGGGTTGGAGGGGTGATCCGTCTGCCTTTCACACCCACCTTATCCATCATCACAGATGGCTGTCCTGGAGAGGAAACTGCCCGAGTGACCATGCCTGTCCATCCCCTCGACACCCTCTGTGATACGTAGGTAGACTTGAGGAAGATGGTAACAGACCAGATATGGGACACATAAAGGCCTTGGGTGCCATAGAAAAGAAAGTGCATTCAGGTAACATTACACATGACAGAGAAACTTCTGGGAAGACAGTGTGAATGTAGCCATTTTGTATAGGTCTGTGTTATAATGGAAAAAAGAGTAACTGGTGCTTTAATAATAGTTTTTGTGTAAAATGCATTAATGTATTTTTATTAAGACTCTGATACTGCTATTAACAGTGGGAAGTGGTGTAGGTGAGCCTTGCTGTAACAGCAGGTCTCAGAGCTCACTGCAAGTAGCAGAGAATGTGACAGGATCCATCCTAATGTCTGTGCCACCCCAGATACTAATGAACTAATGAAGTCACCTCTGCTGTTCAAATGTCATAGGTCACCTTTCCACTGTGCATTTATTCTGATGATTGGTGTACATTTTGGTCTATTTGGCTTTACTAATTTAGATATAAATAGCTTTGTCGCATGGTGCTTTGTGTGAATGCTGGAAGCCGAGCCAAGGGGTAATTGCATGAAGGGACGTTTAATGTGCAAAGTGTAAACTTTCATTGTTTTAAGCCAGTGTGTCCTAAGAGGTTTAAAAAATAAAAATCAAGTGAACTAATGCATATGTGAGCCTCGTGAAGTCACTTCTTTTCATTTTCTTTGTCCTACCAAAGATGTATAAACTACACACTTTGAAACAGTGAACTGTGAACTGTGTTCCTCCTTCTGAATAACTTGCACGGCTGACAAATGGAGGATGAAGCTTCACATTTCAATGTGAAGAGAAATCATAAAAGCATGGCATCAGTTCCCATGGCAATGAGCGTGTCCTCTGGCTTTCATGGCTGTTTGCATTCTAGATGTTAATGCAGCGCTGCAGCTGTGGTTCAGGGTGTGGCTGGTAGCCGAGCTCTAACTCGGTCCTCTTATTCTTTTAGCACTCCGGCTCCTGAAGGAGGGCGCCGATCCACACGCTCCGGTCTCCTCGGGAGGATCCTTGCTCCATCTGGTAAGAGCTCTGACGACCAGTGCAAGCCCGGGATGACACCACGTGGAGAATCAATTATGGCCTCAAAGCTCAGGAGCAAAGTGTACATCTGACAGATGGCGATCAGGGAAATGATGGGTCTCAAATTCACAAGCTTGGATAATGAGCTGTGGTATTTATGCATTACCCCATTAAAGATAGTAAATAATCTTTAACAAATGCAGTTACAATCTCTCCCCTAAAGAAAATGCTTTTGAAAATGAAGCATAATAATATTGTATCCATTATAGAGCATCAGACAACCATCCTTTCTCTCCCTTCTACAAGTTTTTGCTATAATGAATGATGACTATTCTCAGCTTGTGGCTGGGCTCATATAAATGTGAATAAAACTTATCTACATTCTTTTGGAAACAAAGCAGGGAATGATTAAGTGGATCAATAAATAAATAACTCATAAACAAGGAAACATCATGTTAGGTTCCCATGTAATGTTTACCGCTTCAGTTGGGGCAAAATGAAGTAAAGGGATTCACTTAGTCGTCTGTAAGACTAATTGAAAGATTGGAATTTAATTTTGAAAAACCCAAATTAACATAACAGAAAAACCTAATTTAGACTGGTCTACCGAGATAGAAGAAAAGCTATATTCCTTCAAGTTACAGCCACTCTGTTAAAGGAGGTCATATGTTAATCAGCCGGAAGCTCCTGAACACACCATTTCTCAGCCTTCACTGCACATTGGAATCACCCAGGAGCTATAAAAGGCCTCCAGGAGCTGCCTACCAACCCCCGCCCCTTCCCTGGAGGTTCTTAATTTTTCTGGGATGTAGCTATTCAGTGCTTCCCCAGGTGGCTCTAATTTACAGCCAAGATTGACAACCCCTGCATGCGAGAGCAACTTGTGCCTACAAAGGCTGAAGACATCTGGGGTGCAGCTAATATTACTATGCTGGCACTTTCTGCAGGTAGGGCTTCTCCCCCTGGCCAGCGTCAGTGGTCTCCTTACCAGAAGTCAGGCGACCAGCCCGTTCCCAGAGAGACAGGCTGGCTGCTGCCTTCTCCTCCTAGGAGTGTCTGCCACCCCTCAGGTCCCCGTCAGGAGATGACTGGGGGAGAACTGGATCACATGCCGGCTGTTCTCTCTCAGCTTCCTCGTCGTCTGTAGCTCCGGGTATACGTACTCCTTTCACTCATCTGGGGTGGTGTTTACGCTCACTGAGGCTCGCCTCTCCCCTCTGTGAAGTGGGCATAACCTGAGCTCGGGTACTCGAAGTGTTAGTGTGATGATGACTTGTGTCCCCAAGTGTGTGATGATCCAATAGGTATGCAAATGACTTTTAAGCTGTAAAGTGACTTTGATATATTATGTATTGATCAGTATGTGCAGTACATTGTATTATTTATAGTGTGCTTTCATATAAATTAACTTTTTCTTTTTGATATTCACAAAAAGTATCAAAAAGCTCTTTGTGGTTGGGATTATGCCTATGTTACTATAATTAAGAAACTGAAAGCTGGAAGGATTGTTAATTTGGCCAGGTCCACATAGTGGTAGATGGTGCTGGAGCTTGAACTCTGGCCTCTGTGGTGTCACCACTTAGGTTCCTTAGTGGTGCCAACAAGGTGCTCGTTTGAGTTGCCAGAGAACACATAGTCATTCCAGTTACACTAGTGGAAGATGGACCTTTCCTGTGCACAGATCATATCAATTCACTGCTTGTATTACCAGGAATATGGTATTTGTGTGTGTGTGCGTGCATGTGTGCGCATCGGACAGAGAGATGGAGGGAGATGCTTCTTCATAGACACTGCATCCATCTTTAACAACCACATAAACTCGTACCCTCAGTCCTTCCTGTTAGCAGGTCAGCAGTTCCTTTCTTGACCTTTGCAGTGGAGCCTGAATGCCACATCTCTCTTCCCCTGGACCACTGCCACCCTCTCCTAAACCACCCTCTCTCTTCCCCATCAACAACTTCCTCCATCACCCCCCCAGGCCCAGCCTTGCCTACCCTGCAATCTGTTTCCCATGCAGCAGCCATATCAATGTTGTTCTTCTGTCAAAATGCCCCAGAAACTTCCTTTCCCACTCAGAGAAAAAGCCCAAGTCCCACCCATGGCCCCATCATGATCTGCCCCACCCCGGCCCCCACCCCTGTGGCCTCACTTCCTCTACCCCGCCTGCTCCGTGGGAGGCCCAGATGTTCAGGCCGTTTTGTCCACTTAAAGCATCCTCCATAGAGAACCATGTGGCTCACTGTCTTGTTTGGGTCTCTGCTCAAAAGCCATCTAGTGAGACAGCCTCCCTGGCTTGCCCTAAGAACACAGCACCCATCACACTCCACAGACAACTCACCTCTTATCTGGTGGTTGTGTCATTCTTTATGGCGCAGTTGCCACCAAGCTGATCATAAGCTCATGTGCTTATGTTCCCTTTGGTAGACTGCCAGCTCTGTGAGAGCAAGGACTTGGCATATATTCAACAACTGTTGCCTCTGCAAAGCCCAAGGGAGTGCCTAGCACTTAATAGATGCTCAGCAGATTTGTTGAGTAGGTAAGTTAATGTGTTAGCTACCTGATTAATTAAAATCTGACACTGATAGATATTAGGGATGCAAACATGCAAAACACATTCTGTTCTCAAATGGAGTTTAGGGTTTGAGGGGCATAGAAAAATAAACCCCTGATTAAAGCAGACCCAGAAGAGGAATATGCAGATAACAGCGAATGAGAATAGTGAGGCAGCTCCCACCTCAGGGAGCAGGTCTGGGGCCTTCTCTGACCCTCCAGATCAGACCTAATTACTCTTTTATCCAAGATCGCCCAACACATGATCCTTGCTTCCATTATAGATCGTGTCATGATGGATTATAATGAATGGATTATGTGCCTTTTCTCTCTGTTAGACTGCATTTTTTCAAAAACTGTAGCTTAGATACTTTCGTGTTTTTAGCATGTGTCATATAGTAAATACTGAATACATCATGGATGAATGAATGAATGGACTGTAAGGATATAAGGACAACTGTGGCTAAGGAGAAGTTATTTTAGGCCCAGTTAACAGTACAAAGACTCAGAAATGGTAGTCAGAAGGACAAAGAAATGAGAAGGTGGAAGTGGTAAGGTGGACGGGGCACCGTCTGTTACCCCTCGGTCTAGTGTAAATGCGCCGCATTTCATACCGTCAGCCGTAGGTGGCAAGAGGGGCCCTGCAGCTGGACTGCATGTAATCAAACCTGCTGAAGGAATGCAGATCAGAGCTAAGCCTCCTTTTCCTGGGGTTGCTGAGTAAATAAAAACAAATGAGAAATTGCAGGTTGCCAAAGAGACAAAATTACAGGGTTTCCAAATGCCTTAGGTACTGAAAAAGGCAATTTCACTATCAAAAATGTCAAGTGAGAGATGCTCCGCTGTGTGCCCCACCTTTCAGGCATCCCACGGTACAAGGCCTAGTGCTTTATCAGCCTGAAGCTCTAATTATGTGTTCTTGGATCAACGTCTTTGAGAGAAAGGCAGCCTCTGGGGGGCATCAGAATAAGCTATAGAAACTGCTCAGATTTCCCAGAGTTTTGTTTATTTAACTCAATTATTGTTCATTGGGTTCCTGCCTCTAAAGTGCAGATTTTTGTCGGATATTTCAGAAATGCCACAGAACCTTTATGTTGGAGATGAATGATCCCCACAGTATCACAGGGAGATAAATTTGAGAAACAGGTTTTAAAATTTTTTGTCATAGAAAATAATGACAAGTAACCATGTCTGCACCCCAGGAATTTAGTCTTATAAGGGAGATCTAGGTGAACACTCACATTGACTTATTTGGAAGAAATTGTGATGTTTATGGAGTCAAAAACGAAATGACAGGCTTCACTAAAATGCGGTCCAGGCTTTATGTTACAGTGTCTAATAAATGAGCTCCTGCGAGGGCTGGCGGCCAGCTCTTATGACTGGAGGTCGAATACACATGCTTTTCCTTCTGTCCTGCTGCCGCAGATGCTAGTCAAGCTTAACTGAGATACATCAGAAATAGGAGATAACCTTTTCTTCTGCCTGGTGAGTTTTGGTTTTAATATAAAGACAGGTGTGCAAGCAGTGGAACTCCAAGTAGCTGTGAAAACATTGAACTTCAACCGATGTGTGCACACATGCAAGCAACATAGTGGTTGGTATCAGAGCTGGTTGGAGAATAGCATGTGTAGTAGTCAGGGAGGAGAAGGGTGAGACAGGGGTGGAGGGGAGAAAGTGGAGGAGGATAGGCAGAGAGGAAGAGAGAGAAAGAGAGGAGGTGAGGGAGGAGGAGAGAGACTTAATATGTTTAAAATGGAGGAGAAAATACTCTGTTTTGAAAAGAAGCAGAATATTGACACTGTAGAGGACATGTCTAAAGAAATCCTTATTTTAAAAATGGTTTAGGTGTTGAAGAACAAAAATGGCTGATAAGGGGAGTGTGCCTCCACCCTGCAGTTGTGCTTTCCCAGAAAAGAAAAGGCCAGGCAGCAAGGGCGCTTTCTGCAGAGAACAGGAGCCGTGATGGAAGACTGTCTGCCCTCTCCCAGCGCTGTTCCCGGGGACGTCCCGGGGTGGGGAGCAGGGGCATCCCTGTGGGGTGGTGCAGCTGCGAGTAGAGGTGATGAAGGGTGCGCGGGGCGAAGGCCAGGCCGACCAGATTGCAGGACCACCCTGCTGTCTGCGGGCGAGGCTGGAAAATAGTTTTTATACGGTCAGCAAACAGGGATGCCTTTACATTTTTCCAAGGATGTGATTAAGATTTGAATTCCTGACCGGATTTGCCTTTTAAAATCCCACTTCTCTTTGGCCTTGGGGATCATGGCATCCCTAACTGGAAAGCCCAAGTCCAGGACTTAGATCAGGGCAGCACCCAGCTGGATCCTGGAGGAAGGTCATCATCTCGTTCTGCCCTGTGGGTGTATTTTCATTTTGACTTTTCATGTGCATGACTTAAGGGTAAAAAGTCAACAGAACAGTGAGTTGTGACATTTCTTGGAATGCCACCAGAAACGAAAGGGAGTGAGTTTTCTATTTTTAAACGTACCACACGGGACTGGCTCATCCAACAGCAAATCATAAAAAATTTCCTAGCAAGAGTTTTGTGTTGTTTTGTTTTCTGTCTCTGCAGCAATGGGCCTGAATACACATGCTTTTGGTTCTGTCCAGTTTATAAAGCATTAGAACCCCTTCACGACAGGATCCTACTTTGGGGTGCTCATCTGACACGGTCCCATAGCTCACAGACACCCCCATCCCAGCTCTCTTCTGACCGTGCTGCCCCCTTGAGTGCAGGCGGTTGATGAGGGACTACATGCCGTTAATGCCACCCTTTGGCGTGGCACAGGGTGCATCACCTCAGGGAATACTTAAAGAGTGGGTTATGAAGGTCTTACCGTCCCCCGTCAGTCCTTTAAAACTCAACTTCTATGTTCCCGTACGGAGGGCCCAGCCCTCAGGCTGTTAGGGACCCCCCACTGTGACTCCATTGAACTTTCTGAACACCCTCGGTCTCATTCAGTTGTGCTGTCTGTTTCTCAAGGATATTCACTGTATCATCAATGTCGCTTGCACATTGCCGAGCACAGCGCCTGGACTGTTGTGTTGCCTAATAAAATCTTGGCAGTTCACAGTGAGGCCAGCCAGTGTTGCAGCTGAGAAGCAGAGTTTACAGTCAGTTAAAAGGATAACCGTTTTGTTAGGAATTTAAACATTTCTGGAAATGCACCAAAGGTACCTTTGAATCTCTTCAGTAATGGCCTGTTTCATAATTAGCGCCTGGTTCAACGGGCTAGAAGCTCTGTGTGTTTGGAATGAAGGTAAAATAATAAGTCTAATGCAACTCAGAGTATCTGGGCAGTTTATCTATGACAAGGTAAGCTGGAGTATAAATATATACGAGAGAGAAGAAAGAAACAGATCCTCTTTAACTTAGGATGGAGGTATGCCCTGATAACCCCATGATGAGTCGAAATTACTGTAAGCCAAAAAATGCATTTCTTCCACCCAACCTACTGAAGATCACAATGTAGCCTGGCCTTCCTTAAATGTGCTTAGAACAGTTAGATGCAATTGGGCATAATCATCTAACACAAAGCCTATTTTATAATAAAGTGTGGACCACCTCCTGTAATTCACTGAATACTGTATTGAAAGTGAGAACCAGAATGGTACTCTGGGGCCAGAGTGGTTGTAACTGTATCCGTGGCTGACCTCGTGGCCTCGCGGCTGCCTGGGAGCTGCGGCTCGCTGCCCGGCACTTCTGAGAGAGGACCGGACGGAACAGCATTAGTCGAGGACCAGACCCCAATTCAAAAGTCCAAGCACAGTTTCTGGTGAGTGTGCACGGCTTTTGTGTACAATGGGCACCACTGTAAAGTCAAAAAGTGTAAGTCATACCATTGTGTCAGGGACTGTCTGCACATGAAAAGCAGAAATGCTGACAGGCATGTTCGAGATGGCACCATAATGAGTATGATCCTTTTTCTTATTTTATTTTATTTTTTAAAGTTTATTTTGATATTAATCTACAATTAAATGAGTAATATTAAGGTGATTACACTACCTCTTCATCAGCCCCCCCCCTCCAACCCCATTACAGTCACTGTCCATCAGTGTAGCGAGATGCCACAGAGTCACTACTTGTCCTCTCTGGGTAGTACAGCCCTCCCCATACCCCCCCTAACATTACATCTGCTAATCGTAATGTCCCTTCCCACCCAGCCTCCCCAGTCCCTTTCCCATTGGTAACTATTAGTCCATTGTTGGGTTCTGTGAGTCTCCTGCTGTTTTGTCCCTTCAGTTTTTTTCTCAGTTCTTATACTCCACATATGAGTGAAATCATTTGGTACTTGTCTTTTTCAACTTGGCTTATTTCACTGAGCATAATACCCTCTAGCTCCATTCATGTTGTTGCAAATGGTAGGGTTTGTTTCCTTCTTATGGCTCTATAATATTCCATTGTGTATATGTACCACCTCTTCTTTATCCATTCATCTACTGATGGACACTTAGGTTGCTTCCATCTCTTGGCTATTGTAAATAGTGCTGCAATAAACATAGGGGTGCATGTGTCTTTTTCAAACTGGGCTGCTGCATTCTTAGGGTAAATTCCTAGGAGTGGAATTCCTGGGTCAAATGGTATTTCTATTTTGAGTTTTTTAAGGAACCTCCATATTGCTTTCCACAGTGGTTGAACTAATTTGCATTCCCACCAGCAGTGTAGGAGGGTTTCCTTTTCTCCACATCCTCGCGAACATTTATTGTTGTTTGTGTTTTGGATGTTGGCTATCCTCACTAGTATGAGGTGATATCTCATTGTGGTTTTAATCTGCATTTCTCTTATGATTAGTGATGTGGAGCATCTTTTCATGTGCCTGTTGGCCATCTGAATTTCTTCTTTGGAGAAGTGTATATTCATGTCCTCTGCCCATTTCTTAATTGGATGATTTGCTTTTTGTTTGTTGAGGTGCGTGAGTTCTTTATATATTTTGGATGTCAACCCCTTATCGGATACGTCATTTATGAATATATTCTCCCATACTGTAGGATGTCTTTTTGTTCTACTGATGGTGTCCTTTGCTGTACAGAAGCTTTTCAGCTTGATATAGTCCCAGTTGTTCATTTTTGCTTTTGTTTCCCTTGCCCGGGGAGATATGTTCATGAAGAAGTCGCTCATGCTTACGTCCAAGAGATTTTTGCCTATGTTTTTTTCCAAGAGTTTTATGGTTTCATGACTTACATTCAGGTCTTTGATCCACCTTGAGTTTACCTTTGTGTATGGGGTTAGACAGTAGTCCAGTTTCATTCTCTCACATGTAGCTGTCCAGTTTTTCCAACACCAGCTGCTGAAGAGGCTGTCATCTCCCCAATGTATATCCAAGGCTCCCTTATCAAATATTAATTGACTGTATGTGTTTGGGTTTATGTTTAGATTTTCTATTCTATTCCATTGGTCTGTGGGTCTGTTTTTGTGCCAATACAAAATTGTCTTGATTACTGTGGCTTTGTAGTAGAGCTTGAAGTCAGGGAGCATAATTCCCCCCGTTTTATTCCTCCTTCTCAGGATTGCTTTGGCTATTCGGGGTCTTTTGTGGTGCCATATGAATTTTAGAATTATTTGTTCGAGTTCACTGAAGAAAGCTGTTGGTAGTTTGATAGGGATTGTGTTGAATCTGTAGATTGCTTCGGGTAATATAGCCATTTTGACAATATTTATTCTTCCTAGCCAAGAGCATGGGATGCATTTCCATTTGTTAGTGTCCTTTTTAATTTCTCATAGGAATGTCTTGTAGTTTTCAGAGTACAGGTCTTTCACTTCCTTCGTTAGGTTTATTCCTAGGTATTTTATTCTTTTTGATGCTATTGTGAATGGAATTGTTTTTCTGATTTCTCTTTCTGTTCGTTCATCATTATTGTATAGGAAAGCAACAGATTTCTGTGTGTTAATTTTGTAACCTGCAACTTTACTGAATTCAGATATTAGTTCTAGTACTTTTGGAGTGGAGTCTTTAGGGTTTTTTATGTACAATATCATGTCATCTGCAAATAGTGACAATTTGACTTCTTTACTAATCTGGATGCCTTGTATGTCTTTGTTTTGTCTGATTGCCGTGGCTAGGACCTCCAATACTATGTTGAATAACAGTGGAGAGACTGGGCATCCCTGTCTTGCTCCTGATCTTAGATGAAAAGCTTTCAGCTTCTCGCTGTAAAGTATGATGTTAGCTGTGGGTTTGTCATATATGGCCTTTATGATGTTGAGGTACTTGCCGTCTATACCCATTTTCTTGAGAGTTTTAATCATGAATGGATGCTGAATTTTGTCAAATGCTTTTTCAGCATCTATGGAGATGATCATGTGGTTTTTGTTCTTCTTTTTGTTGATGTGGTGGATGATGTTGATGGATTTTTAGAATGTTGTACCATCCTTGCATCCCTGGGATGAATCCCACTTGATCATGGTGTATGATCCTCTTGATGTATTTTTGAATTCGGTTTGCTAATATTTTGTTGAGTATTTTTGCATCCACGTTCATCAGGGATATTGATCTGTAGTTTTCTTTTTTGGTGAGGTCTTTGCCCGGTTTTGGTATTAGAGTGATGCTGGCTTCATAGAATGAGTTTGGAAGTATTCCCTCCTCTTCTATTTTTTGGAAAACTTTAAGGAGAATGGGTGTTACTTCTTCTCTATATGTCTGGTAGAATTCAGAGGTGAATCCATCTGGTCCGGGGGTTTTGTTCTTGGGTAGTTTTTTGATTACCGCTTCAGTTTCGTTGCTGGTGATTGGTCTGTTTAGTTTTTCTGTTTCTTGTTTGGTAAGTTTTGGAAGGTTGTATTTTTCTAAAAAGTTGTCCATTTCTTCTAGGTTTTCCAGCTTGCTAGCATATAGATTCTCATAGTATTCTCTTATAATTCTTTGTATTTCTGTGAAATCTGTCGTGATTTTTCTTTCTCATTTCTGATTCTGTTTATGTGTGTAGATTCTCTTTTTCTCTTAATGAGTCTGGCTAGGGGCTTATCTATTTTGTTTATTTTTTCGAAGAACCAGCTCTTGGTTTCATTGATTTTTTCTATTGTTTTGTTCTTCTCAATTTTATTTATTTCTTCTCTGATCTTTATTATGTCCCTCCTTCTGGTGACTTTGGGTCTCATTTGTTCTTCTTTTTCCAATTTCAGTTATTCTGTCTTTAGACTATTCATTTGGGAGTGTTCTTCTTTCTTTAGATAGGCCTGCATTGCAATATACTTTCCTCTTAGAACTACCTTTGCTGTGTCCCATGGAAGCTGTGGCTTTGTATTGTTGTTGTCATTTGTCTCCATATACTCTTTGATTTCTGTTTTGATTTGGTCATTGACCCATTGATTAATTAGGAGAATGTTGTTAAGTCTCCATGTATTTGTGAGCCTTTTTGTTTTCTTTCTAAAATTTAATTCTAGTTTTATACCTTTATGATCTGAGAAGTTGGTTGGTAGAATTTCAATATTTTCGATTTTACTGAGGTTCTTTTTGTGGCCTTGTATGTGGTCTATTCTGGAAAATGTTCCATGTGCACTTGAGACGAATGTGTATCCTGTTGCTTTTGGGTGTAGAGTTCTGTAGGTGTCTGTTAAGTCCATCTGTTCTAGTGTCTTGTTCAGTGCCTCTGTGTCTTTACTTATTTTCTGTCTGGTTGATCTGTCCTTTGGAGTGAGTGGTGTGTTGAAGTCACCTAAAATGAATGCATTGCTGTCTGTTTCCTCCTTTAATTCTGTTAGTATTTGTTTCACAAATGCCGGCGCTCCTTTGTTGGGTGCATATATATTTAAAATGGTTATATCCTCTTGTTGGACCGACCCCTTTATCATTATGTAATGACCTTCTTTATCTCTTGCTACTTTCTTCGTTTTGAAGTCTATTTTGTCTGATACAAGTACTGCAACACCTGCTTTTTTCTCCTTGTTATTTGCATGAAATATTTTTTTCCATCCCTTCCCTTTTAATCTGGGGATATCTTTGCGTTTAAGGTGAGTTTCTTGTAGGCACCATATAGGTGGGTCTTGGTTTTTTATCCATTCTGTTACTCTGTGTCTTTTGATTGGTGCATTCAGTCCATTTACGTTTAGGGTGCTTATCAATAGATATGTACTTATTGCCATTGCTTGCTTTAGATTCGTGGTTACCAAAGATTCAAGGGTTGCTTCTTTACTATCTTACAATCTAACTTAACTTTCTTGTTAAGTTATTGTAAACACAGTCTGATGTTTCTTTATTTCTCCCTCTTCTTATTCTTCCTCCTCCATTCTTTATATACTAGGTGTTTTATTCTTTGCCTTTAGTTAGTGTTTGGATGGTCTGCTTTCTTTGCTATGATTTCATGTTCTCTGGTGTCATCTTTTTAGCCTTGGGAGTGCTTCCCTCTGGAGCAGTTCTTTTAAGATGTCCTGTAGAGGTGGTTTATGGGAGGCAAATTATCTCAGCTTTTGCTTGTCTGGAAATTGTTTAATCCCTCCGTCATATTTAAATGATAATCGTGCTGGATACAGTATTCTTGTTTCGAGGCCCTTCTGTGTCATTGCATTAAATATATCATGCCATTCTCTTCTAGCCTGTAAGGTTTCTGTTGAGAAGTCTGATGTTAGTCTGATGGGTTTTCCTCTGTAGGTGATCTTTTTTCTTTCTCTAGCTGCCTTTAATACTCTGTCCTTATATTTGATCTTTGCCATTTTAATTATTATGTGTCTTGGTGTTGTCTTTCTCGGGTCCTTTGTGTTAGTAGATCTGTGGGCTTCCATGGACTGCGAGACTATTTCCTTCCCCAGCATGGGGAAGTTTCCAGCAATTATTTCTTCAAAGACACTTTCTATCCCTTTTTCTCTCTCTTCTTCCTCTGGTACTCCTATAATGTGAATATTGGTCCGTTTGGATTGGTCACACAGTTCTCTTAATATTATTTCATTCCTAGAGATCCTTTTATCTCTCTCTGCCTCAGGTGCTCTGTGTTCTTCTTCTCTGATTTCTATTGCATTAACAGTCTCTTGCATCTCATCCAGTCTGCTGCTGAGCCCGTCGATGGCTTGTGTCATTTCTGCATTTTCTTTCCTGACTTTCCTCACTTCCTCCCTTAGCTCTTGCATGTTTCTCTGTAGATCTGTCAGCATGGTTATGACTTTTATTCTGAATTCTTTTTCAGGAAGATTCTGCATTTCCATCCCTTCAGGTTCCTTCTCAGAGGGTGTCTGTGTCTTGGTGGTTTTTGTCTGTATCATGTTCTTCTGTCTTGTCATGTTGATAGGAGTGGTCGCTGGTAGGTGCCATGTATGTCAGCTGGGCTCTTTAAGGTTTAAAAGAAAAACCCACCAAAAAAACAAGCAAGCCAAAAAAAAGAAGGAAGAGAAAGAAAAGAGAAAGAAGAAAGAAAGAAATGAAAGAAAAGGAAGGTGAAAAAGGAAAAAAAAGTGCAAGAAATAAAACAAAGAAGCAAAAAAAAAAAGCCCACCTGGAGTGGATTCTCTAAGCATGCTATAGGTGTCACTGTTGCTCCACTAATCCACAGTCGTAGCCACTCCGCTTTTTGGCTGGGCAGGAACGAATGGGAGGCTATTATTTTCTGTATAAAGTTCCAGCGTGGTTGCTCCCTTCTCTCCATCACCGACAAAGGGGACCGAAGTTCCCCGGGACTTCCAGCCTGCAGGGCTGAGCCCGCCGGGGCGATGGTGTTCCCTCGCTGGGCCCCCCGCCTCTCCGAGACCGCTACAAAAAGCGTGCACTTTTCTCTTGTCCCTGAGCGCTGGCTGCACGGTCCCAGCATGTTCCCGGCTCAAAACCTGCACCTTCTGCCTCTCCAATGTCCGATGCACCGCCCGATGTGTGTCAGACCACGGGGGCTGGTTTTTTTGGGGACCTGCTCTTCTACTCCCTCCTGGCTACGAATCCTCTCCTCCCGCCGGCGCGCTGGGGTGGGGGAGTGCTCGTGTCCTGCTGGTTGCGGCTCCGTATCTTACCCGCCTCGCGGGGTGCTGAGTCCTCCCGGGTGTGGCTGCACGCTGTGCACTTTCCTGTGTGCTCTTGTCTCTCTTTTAGGAATAGTTGTATTTGCTGTATTTTCATAGATTTATATAGTTTTGGGAGGAGATTTCTGCCGCCCTGCTCACACCGCCATATTCCCAGAAGTCCTCATGAGTATGATCCTTTAGTGTGGTATAGGAGCAGAGAACGGGGTGTGATTTTACACAAATCTAAGAGCTGGCTGAAAGCGATGGCCAATGGTACTGATGGTCAATTCTAAGGACCACATGCAAGTTCCAGAAAGATGCCAAACATTTTCAAAATTACCACAAATTAAAATTCACTTTGCTACTGATATAAATCTCTTTGTCTCTGTCTCTCTTGCTCTTTGTCTCTGGTTATAGAAGTGGGTTTTGAACCACCAAGAATCCACTAACATGAAACAAGACAATGGGCGATGACTAGTCCAAATTGTGTAAATTGTTGCCTCCCCTCCTCCCACAGGTACTGTGGAGGTCAGAAGCAGGTATTTTGTTTGATAGTAGACGTATGCTTGACACATGATATCCACTCAGTAAATGATACCTGCAGCTACTGGATGCTGTCCTAGTAACTCTTTGCTAGTCTCTCAGTCCCAATTGCTCTGAAATCAACATTGAGAGTGAAGAGGGAAGTGTGCACTGAAAATATACAGACATTGAGAAAACTAATATTACAGTAGCTCCGACCTTTGTTTAAGAAGAAAACAACTTTGCAAAAGATAACTTTCACGTGTGAACCAAGGAGTTCAGTGTGTGAACTCAGTGTTTGTACTGAGCTTTTGATTTTCTGAGCAATAGATTGGAGGGTTGTTCAGGACATGCTTGTTAGCCAACCAGAAGAGTTAAAATACTAACATATCCCCTATGACTAGATGTAGGGAAAAGATGGTGCATTTTAAGTTTAAAATCGTCTTTGTTTGTTATTTGGGTTCTGTGGTTTTGAGAGTCTTTTTGGCTGAATCAGTAATACACATTGTATTGGGTTTGTACATTCAGAAGTGGTAGCTTTGATTAGAAACAATGAAAAATGAGTGAAAAAATGCATTCCCAGAGAAGCCGCCAAATGCTGGCTTAAGTGTAGAAAGTGGTAGTTGTCACCTAATGCTAGGCAGCTCTGTGGACAGTCTCATAGGAAGGAGCTATTCGTCACGGTGCTCTCTAAGCATGTTTTCAGAGGGAGAATGGAATATTTGAATCATAGATTGGAATATTATTATTTACTGTTTCAGAGTGGAGCTGTTCTTAGTGATGGCTTACTGGGGGAATGGGTAATTAAAGTAAAAAGGGAGTGTAGATCACAGGGCTTCTGGAGCAGCAAATGCATTTTAAGCATTTGTATAGGGTAGCCCAGTGCTGGTAATGCCTTGTCTGTGGGTGGTGCTCAGATCATCACAGTGTGACTGGTCCATGAGCTTTGATGAAAGAGGAGAATGACCCAGCTGGGAGGAGACGATTGTGTGTAAGGATAGAATGAACCATAGAAAGAGGCACATTAAGGTGAATGTGTAATGATACTAAAAGAATCGATAAGCCCAGAAAATGGCCAAGGTCTCTGTGGGCCCTGTAGGAGGACAGTCCTCCCTGTCCTGGGGAAGACTGCAGGAGAGATGGTGTGTGCAAAGAGACAGACTTCCATTTAGGTTCTCTGGACATTTCCAGATGAGGAGAGTTGGTTTGGCATGGACTGGGTTCCAGAGGGTCAGTGGAAGGAAGAGAAACGTGTGGATTTGAGGGAACCTGCGAGGCAGGTTGGTTAAGAGGGTCAGTGGTTCGAGGCAGGCTTCATGTGTATGCGGTCCACATGGTCACTTAGGGCCTGTGCTGAGACGGCCCACGCTTAGTTTCATGCTCGCTGTCACTGTTTTGAAATTTTTATTAGTGTTTGAATAAGGGGACTCACACTTTTCATTTTGCACTTGGACGCACACATACACACAAACACACACACACACACACACACACGCACGCGCGCCTATCCTGCTTGGCACTTGGAGAGGTAGAGGTGACATGAGCAACTGGGAGACGAGGCTCCAGGCTCCAGGTGGAAATAATCCCTGGTGTCAGAATTCTGTTGATGGAGACAGAGCGGTGGCTCAGCCGTTTTCTTGGTACTATTAAGTGCTGCCAGAAACTGGTTGAAGTGCTGGGGAACAATTTGTATTGAGAGGGGTATTTGCTAGCTGGAAGGATATTATTTGTAGGGAGCTTTGGGTTTGCTATCTAACAATAATATTAAAAGAACATTGTAACAGCAATGTTCAGCCATCATAATCTTTACAGACAAGTGTGATTGGAAGGTAGTTTATTGCTGTCAAATTATTATTCATAGTCCTCTGAAATGTGAATCTAACAATTACATTGCTTCAGAGGGGCTGATATCCTTTGAATACTGTATCTCATCAACTTTCTTGGCAAAAGACGCTGAGAAGCCAAACGTATCTTTGAATTGTGAATGTGGATTCCTGAGGTGCGGGTTAAAGGTATCTTGACAGGCACAGAAGGAGGAGGTCCTATCATTGGTGATCCTGCAGTGATTTACAAAAAAGATAGAGCAAGACAGAAGCTACTTGCATATGAATTTCCTAAAAGACGTTGAATCCAGGCCCCAGATTTGCAAGGGGATCTAGGGAGCTTTCATACTCTGGGTCTCACCTTGTCGGCCATTGTGCTTGGACCTGCAGCTCCTGAGGATGGGGTGACAGTCCGCGGCCTCTGGGGTTAATGGGGGTGACTTTCTGTTATTGTTACAATTAATAGAAAGTCAGATATGCAGAGATCTTAGTTCAAAACTGCAACTCTTCCCTCAAGCCTCCTGTGTGCCCTTGCCCCGCATGCTCCCATGCATCTCAGCACTGATGCCTGTTCATGCCCTCCCCTGTGTGGAATTTACCGCATGATTTTGCCTTGTACTTATTGTACATTCTTGACACTATCAGGTCGTGGAGAAAGATAAGAATATTCTTCAATGCTACATTATGATTGTGAACCATAATTTGTACATCTTTTTCTTAGTCAAGTACCAGTTCAGATTTTTTGCCTAATATTTAAAATCGGCTGTCTTCTAATTAGTACTTTTAATGATCATTAAATAATAGAAAAACATAAATTTACCAATGTAGTCCCCATTTCCAGTGCCATTAATCTGTTTGGTTATTGGTCTGTTTGAAGCTTTCCCAGAGCTCGCTGATGCTCTGTTCATTGATTTACAATCATTTTTTTCTCTTGTGTTTCATTTTGTATAATTTATATTACTGTCTTCAAGTTCATTAATCTTCTGTTATATCTACTCTGTTGTTAAGTCCATTCAGTAGTGTATTTTTCTTTTCAGCCATCATAGTTCTCATGGTTTAGGAGTTAAATTTGAGTCTTTTCAGTTATCTCCCATGTCTCTACTTCCATGTTCAGTAGTTTCCCCAGCTTTGTGAACATACGGAAATATAATAAACACCCGGATTTGCTCATCCTAATTGGTGTATTACTTCTGAGTTGGTTTCCATTGATCACTTTTTCTCTTTATTGTGGGCCCTATTTTCCTACTTTTCTATATGTCTGGTAATTTTTTCTTAGATGCTAGACATAATAAATTTTGCCTTGGTTGATACTGCCTTGTTTTCTTCCCAGCTCTCAGAAGTCACATTTTGTCTGTTTTTTTTTTTTTTTTTTTTTGGTGATTCAGGCAGGAATGTAAATCTGGTCCCTGTTATTTCATGAATAGGTAGATAAATTGATATGACAGTTCTTCTAGTGGCTAGTTTTGATGGTACTTCTTTTTGGGAGGGAAATTTGTTCTATGCATCCAAATAATATAAAAAGTATATATCTTTCAACCTAGAAATTTTACTGATAGGCATTTGACCTATTAATAGTCTTTTTTTTAACTTATTTTACTAATATGCATTTGACATTAGTATAGCCTATTGATGTAACTATGTAGAAGACTTATACAAGGATTGGATAATTTCTAAGGCCCAGTGCACAGTGAAGATGTGGGACTTCTCAAAATTATTAAAAATTCAAGATGGCCACAGCCTAGCACTAAACCAAGTGCAGATAGGACCCATGAAGGCACAAGGGTCTAGGTTGTACACCTCTGGAGGCAGCCCTGACTTACATATAATAATATTTTTATAAGGTTTAACCATAAGTAGTAAATTAAAAAATTGAAAAAAAAGTAAGTTCCTGGAGAGTTTGATTTAGCGGAGTATGGAATATCTATAAAACATGATATTATGAAATCATTGAAACTTATGTTAGAAGATTTTTTAATTACATTAGCTACCTGTTACAAGATGGCATGTTGTGGAAAGTCTCATCATCTTAGGGAACTAGGGCAGAGACTACCTAAGAGAATGGGTGCAAATGAATTTGGAAAGGCTGTACAGTCTTGTCTGTCTTGGATGCGATGAAATGGTGAACCTTTATTCTGTCACTGATAAGCTGTGCTTGGTTTGAAGCAGAAAGATCAGGGTCAAATCTATATTTTAGAACGGGAATTCTGGTAAATGGGCCAAGGTTTTCTAATAATCCTATCTACAAATAAGGAGGGCCCATGTACTGAAATTTTTTCCCTTTGAAATATCTGCCCCTATTTTCTTATTTTTCTTTCCACTGTCTATAGACTCAATTTCCCCTTATGTCTTTCGTGTGGCCCTCTACTTGTAGGTTAGTTGGGGAACATGGATCCATTCTTTTCCAGTTTAGCTCTGCCTCTCAACTTCCAAAATTGGCATTGAAGTTTTCTATCCATGGAATTTGGAATGAACCGTGTCACGATCTGTTATGATGTTATATTTCCTTCTCTTCCCTTTCTTTCAGTGTGCTCGGTATGATAATGCCTTCATTGCAGAGATCTTGATCGACAGAGGTGTCAGTGTCAACCACCAGGATGAAGACTTGTGGACGCCACTGCACATTGCCTGTGCATGCGACAACCCCGACATTGTCCTGCTGCTTGTGTTAGTGAGTAAAGCAATTACTGTTGCCATTTGAAGATTTGAAATTATGACCTGACACTTTGCACATCTGTCCTAACTAAAATGGTTTGATAATTGCTGTTTCTTTCAGTTTGCTCTCCTAATTTTTAGCCAACTAAACATGCAGTAATGAAGAGATAAGGCTGATCGTGAATCTTCTGCTTTTGTGTACATCTAGGAAAACAGTTGTCCACAGCATTTGTTCATGAAAACAAAAGCCTTAAGTATAAAAATCACTGGATTTATTTGTTGCGGTTGCTTTCAGTTATAGATTACACCTTGACATTGATCCTCATACTCCAATTATTTTGGAATTAGACTTGTGTGTGTGTTTATCTCTAATAAAGTTTTGAAAAAGTTATGAAGGATTTTTAGAAAATCCACTGGAATATAAGAATAAGAAAGGATGAATTGCTTTTACCCCTTTATTAAAAATCATCTAATTCCTTAATGATTTCCTATCACGTGCCTGGCTTTTCATATCCATTATTTCACATAAAACCTCAACATTTTACACACAAGCATATTGGAGCTCGGAGATACGAAGCAACTTGCCATAGGCCAAAAAAGAAACTATAGATTTGAAGTCAAGATCATCATCCAAAGTCTATTCTTTTCCGCTGGGCCTTGCTGCCTGTCTTAGTTTCTCACACCTGCCGGGACAACCACCACATGCTGGATGGCTGAACATGAAACCAGTTTATTCTCTCACAGTTCTGAATGCTAGAAGTCTGAAATCAGGGTCAGTTGGGCTACGTCCCCTTGGTTGGCTCTATGGAAGAACCCCTCCTTGGCTCTCCCCTAGCTTCCGGGGACCCCCTTCAGTCCCTGGTGTTTCTCACTTAGGTTTCTTGGTCAGCACATTCTTCCCAGAGTCACTGGGTCTAAATATCGCTCTCTTCTTTTATAAGTACACTGGTCATTGGATTTAGGCCCACTTTAATGCAGTATAACCTCATCTTAGCTTGACCTGCAAAGACCTTATTTCCATGAAGGTCGTTCACAGGTATTAGGGGTTAGGACTTGAAAGCAGCTTTTCAGGGGGCACCATTAAACCACTACACTGCCCTTGTCTCCCTTTTTAAAATCATAAGTGGAATCATTTTAGGGTGTAAAACTATGAATTGATACTTCCTTGATGTTGTAAGAGGTTTAATTTGGACTAGTTTTCTCTAACTTGTCCCTCAAGAATATTTACACTCATTTGTTTTTATGGTAGAAATGCCTTTGTTTCAAATCCTGAAAGATGGCAGTTATGTTAAATTAATAAGGAAAGACAAAGCAAATAAAATTTATTTAGCTTGAAATAGAAACATCTGGAGGACTAGTACTCTACAGGAAAAGACATAAAAAGTACTTAACTCATTTATAAGAACAAATCTTCAATTTGTTGAAATTGAGCCTAAGAGGAACCAAAATGAGGACTGAGTGTAAGACCTATGGGCTTTGCTTGGTATTAAAGGAAAATATCAAACACATCACAGAAGAAAACCAAATGTCCTTTTGAGTGATCCTGTAAAGTCATCTAACCTTGATCTCCTTAGAGTTTAGAGAATTCACAGAACAGAAGGATGGATTATGGAAGAAAGGGCTCGGTCCATAGCAGTTGGCTGATAGGGCTTTTTTTATAGTTTAGCACATGGACACCTTGGCCAAAGTTGCTGTTCTAAGTAAATGAGGAATGAGACTCAGAGCTTCAGGGTTTTTCTAACTTCTAATTTTGAAATTCTTTTCTGATTATTCAATAACTTTTCCAAGGCCCATCTCCATTTATTTTCTCTAACTAGTTTTATCAATTACACCGAGCCTTTGCCAAAATAAGCTGTCTATATCTGTTTCCTGCATGCAAAATGGCCATATTTATTTTCAGGAACCAATATTCATGTGGCTGTGCTTGAAATTTTTAAATCCTTCTTCAGCTTCCTCAATGCAAATTGGCAAAGACTTCACCTTGAGTTCATCAGGGTTTGTCAACTTCCATTTCCACTGGCAGCTGGGGTTTCCTTCCTTCATTCTAGAATGTCTCAGTTTCTTATTTTTGATGGAACAGGCCAAGAAAATCTATCTTCTTATGGAGTCTGCACTGAGTCTGTAACTAGGCATTTCATACTATGCTTACAAGTGAATATTGTAGGCACATCAAAGCAAAAAGCTCAGTGCTGTACACATTAATATAGTGATTTCAAGGTGCAGTAGCTATAACTCCATGCACATGACTCCCCTTCAGCATGGAGAGACCGTGAGCACAAATAGCATAAAACATCAGAAATATTACTAGTGGACCAGAGGTAGCAACCACTTAGACTCCCCAAGGACAAGAATGAGGCATGTTTATAAGCAGAACAAAGATTAAGGTAGTCCACAGGATGAGTACCTTGGGCATTAGTATATACAAGGTAGACTATAATTATAGAAATGAATTAGACACATAGTGGCAAATTACTTAGGTCTTCCCTGTGACTCTTTATATAACTGAGGTAATACATATTAGGAGCTTTGTTCCTGTTGAGGTTAAACAGTATCTTTCAAGGGAAATCAATAAACACTTGTACCTATACCATCCACCAAAGTAAATGCTTAGGAAAAAAATAACAATTTGAAGAAGTACTAAGTTGTTGTCCTGACTTGGAGCACGTTCATGTCATTGTCAGACTCAGTGATAGCTCCATTATGATGTGAATTCTCTACACTTCTTTTTTTACCCTTTTATATTAGCAGCCTATTTTTAGGTACTTTCTCCCACTTGCTGCTGGAATCAAAAGAATAGTACCTGTGTTTCTGGATCTTTCACCTCATTATATATATTGTGATCATTTAAATAATAATTTACTTTTCCCTTTGTGCTCACATGATACAATTTTTGTAACTCCTATTTGTTCCCATGGCAATAACTCAATCATATTAATGGCCACCTGCCTTTATAACAAACATCTCTTCTGCTTGGAATGGTTTGGTTTATACTCAATAATTCTTTATCTAGCTTACGTCAGTGGTGTTCACTAGGGAGCACCAAGTTAGGCATTCACTTACAATTAGCTTCCAGCAAGTCATAGAAGTAGCTAGCTGGTACATACATTGCTGTTGGTTAAATTAGTGCCAGCACTTAATAGACACTCAGTGTATACTTGCTGAATACAAAAATCAGCAAATGTGTGGAAAATGGCAGGCTAATTCTTAGAAGTCAGTTTGAATTTAATATTGCCATTATTAACTCATATCTAATAAAAACTGTCTTATAACTGCATTCATCTTTTTTTTTTTTTACATATTCTACAATTCTTCATTATACTCCGTCTACACTTTATTTAGAAGAAGTACTTGGATCAGCACACAAAAGGTCTCAATGTCTGATAATATTGCTTTTCTTTCCCGGCAGAATTGAGAAATAGAAACTGGTTTTATTTTATGTATGATCACAGAGGTAAATCTATAATTTTCAAACTATTAACATTTCTGTGGTTCTGCAGTGCCCTCTTTCTCACATCACAGAATAATCCAACCTCATATACAAAGTGATATGTCTGCTAGTTAGTGTTATTCAGTGACCTTCATTCACTGATCGACATCTTCATTTAACTAGTATTATTTGATTAGTATTTATTGATTACCAGCTGTTTTTGAATATAATTCCTACTCTCAAAGGAAATTGCAGTTCATTCATTCAGTACATATTTGTTTATAGCAACTATGTCCTAGGTGGGACACAGTGAACAAAAAGACTTTTTACATTGTAGAGTGTGGTAGCAGTGAACAAAAGCAAGCGATGTAAAGGTGTTGCTCAGACATTTGATCAGTGGGTTAAGCAAATCTAAGTAGCCTAATGTTATAGCCAGCCCAGCTGTCCACCCACAGAAATAATTCACTTTTAGGTAAGTGTTGATTTGTACATTGTCATAAAAATCTTAATTACTATAGAAATGTGCTTCTGCTGAAAACCTCAAAATACATTTATTTTACTTCCAGAATTAAATGCTATTATACTTAGTTTAGTGCTGCATGGCCAATATTCTTTCTATTTTCCAAAGTTATTGATGAGTACAAGAGACTGTGTCCATTCATTCATTCAGTACATGTTTGTGTGCCTGCTGTTCCAGAGGAGAGGGTCAGCGGTGAACCAAATTAGCAAAAGTCCCTGCCTCTTGGAGCTGACATTCTACTGAGAAACAGCAGAGAAAAGCAAATACATGAACAAGATATATATCAACTAAAGAGTATTATTGTCAGGGACAAGAGGGAAGGGTTGACAGTACTAAGGGTGGCCTCATGGAGAAGGTGACGTTTGAGCTGAGAGCCACGTGGAAATGTGGGCACAACATGAGCAGGGTAGAGGGGATAGTCAGTGAAGACTCTGTGGCTGTGTGTTGTGTTTGAGGAACAGCAAGGAGACCCGGGCAGCTCACATGGAGAGGGTGGGGGCCAGGCAGGACATAAGCCAGCGAGGCTATGGAGCTAATCCAGCCTGTTGCAAGGATGGGAGATCTGCTTTTACTCCAGGTGAGTAAGGGCTCTTTGGAGGGTGTTGAGCAGAAAAGTGACATGATCTGACCCACAGGTAGAAGCTCACTCTCGCTGTTCTGTTGAGGACAAGAGGAAAGGAAGTGTAGGGAGCTTAGAATCTGTTGCTTTTCCCCAGGTGAGATGTGGGAGAGGTGGTGAGAAGAGGCTGCCATCTGGAAGTTTTGAAGGCCGAGTTGCCAGTATTTGGTGTAGGATTGGATTTAGGACTTGAGAGAAAGAGCAGGAGTCCCAGATGACTTCCAGTTCTTGGCCTGAGAATGGGAGGGTTGGAATTTGTGTTTGGTGAGATGCGGAAGAGGGTTAGAATAGTGTGAGGGATATGGAATTGGGTTTAAAATGAATGAAAAATATATTTGAATCATATTTTTCAAATTGCTTTAGGAAATCATTATCTACAAAAATAATTCCATTGATTTGAGAGATAATTATGTATTATAGGTTTTTTTAAAGCAGATGTGTGTGTATGTGTGTGTATGGCCATCGCATACTGAACAATATTAGAACATCGTTACTTTAATTGAATTGCAAATGCTTTATGTTTATGGGCTAGGCTTAGCCACTGTGAATGTTGTCAGTACTCTGGCCAAAACTCTAGCAGATGCTAATTATCAACTTCTATGCAGCCCTCCTGTGTGCTGGGCATTTTTCTATATGCTTTATAATTATTGAGTCACTTAGTCTTCGCCAAATCCTGTTATGCATATGCTGGCTTTTTCTGCTTCTTGTGGGTGAGTGACTGATGTGCAGAGGCCGGTCTGAAGGCCGAAGGCCAGAGAGCAGCGGCAGAGACAGGAATGATGCCACAGGCTCACTTTGTAACCTGAACCCCCTGGTCTGCTGCCATGTTACTTGTGACAGAGTCTCACAAAGCCAGAAGTCCCTCAAGCGGACAGATAAGACCACGATCCTCATTGTGATATATATTTCCCTTTAAAATACAGTTTTCTGACTTGATTATTTAGAATTTGGGGGGAAGTCCAGAAATATCGTACATTCAGTTGATTCTTATGCACGGTACTCAATTCTATCAAGTCCCACAAACACTGAATTAGTGAACATTTAACGAAGGCCCCCGGGGACATGCAGAGCCAGGAGCCTGTAAGTCTTTGGTCACAACGTACTTGTCCACAGACCTGTACAAACCTGGTTTTAATGTGTGTTCCTGCTTAAAGACACCGTAGTCAATGCGTACTGTTGATTCATAAACATTGAACTCGTGGCCAGTTACAGTGTAACTCAGGCCTGAATAGAGCTTATCCGACTCGCATATTTTCTCCCCACGGCTCCTCACAGTGTTCTTGCTGTGAGAAATCCTAGAGAGGCACCACAATTGGGAGTCATTTGAAACAGGGAACTCACCAGCAGAAAGCTCAGAAATACAGGAACTGCGTGCGGCACTCCACAGACCACAGTGAGGATGAGACGTGGAGCAGAAAGGCAGAGCCCGGCCTTGTCGGGCTTCAGCCGTGAACCATGCACATGGTGTGACTCAAATCTTCTTCACTGTGCGTGGGCACAGATGACCAGGGAGGTACCGTGAATATGGATTTTTAGTATTAAACTTCAGCAAGTAGACAAATTTGCAGGTGTGGAATCCCTAAGGAATGAGGATCAACTGTGTTTATTACAAAGCAAAATGATTGACCCTTTTTAGAACTTTAAGCTTGAGATAGAAATCGTATAAATCTAATATATTTTAGGAATTGGGGTAGGTCAAAAAATGATGGATTTCTACAATAAGTTTTCCAAATTTAGGCCGAAACCCTCATTATTTTTACAACTTCCATTATATAGTTGAATAGGGTTTCGAAGTTTTCTAGAAGCTTTGCAAAAGTATCTCACTGGGAATGTAGAGCATTTCTATGATGTAACTAATACACTTAGTATATACAGTCCTTATTTTTATATAAATCTAATATCAGAGAGGCCATGTAGTAGAGGGAAATCTCAAATCTAAATGTTTTGGCTTCTAATAAATCAATACTTGAATGCATTATAATTTTTAATATTTATATATAATTATATTCATGTAAGTATATATAATAATATATACTAAAATTATGCAAAGTTTATCCACTGAGTTTTCTTTCACTTTACCTTATTTTACTTATTATTTGAGCCTCTCACACATATATACATATATTTTTTTACATTCTACGTTACCCAATTTTTAAAGCTTTTTCTAATTTGCACCATATTTCAGCACCAATGCTTTATAACTCAAAGTTTTTCCTAGTTTGCATTTTTTAAGGAATTCTAAGGGAATTTGCTATTTTCCATATTTTAAGGAGCTTTGACCTTATTTAAGAATAAATCACAAAGGCTGATGAATGACTAACTCAAATCATGTCAGGTTTTATTCCCCTGAAAATTGTGAGTTCATATTTATTTCAATGTGTTCATATACATATCAGTATATGACTATTTCCAGCCTGTTGTATCAGTGCCTCTCTGCCTTGAATAAATGCTGGTAAAATACCCTCAGAATCTGCTCAATCAGTCACCTGCTGAGAGAGGAACAATAGACTTTTCTTTGCTATTGTGCACCGTGTGATTTCATTGGGATGGTCTCTGAATAGCCTTGTCAGGTTCTCACTTCTTTTCTTATGACTTTAGATGAAAAATTTGCATTTCTCTGCAGCACGCTCTATCTGAATTTCCACATTTAATTTTGCAATATGGCCACAGTTGCTAAATTACTGTCCTGTTAGCAGTTCTAAAGCTGTGATGAACCTGTACATTTTAACAGTCCGTTGCATTTTGAACGTTATGAAAAAAATTACTTATATTTTTGTGTTAATTGTTTTCAAAGGAAGATCATCTCACTGAGTAGAACATGGCAAAATGCTTGTATTTGAGAAAGTGATCACCTGTGATGATAACAAATCTCAGACTTTTTCTCTCTTCCACTGAAAATTTTGGGAGGATGTGACTGGAGACCTCTCATGTCCTGGAACCATTTCATAAATCTTACTACAAAGGGTATCTATGCTATATAATTTCGAAATAAGTAATAGAAAACTGAACGGTGAAATGTCACTTCAATTGATTTTATTTTTTAAAGGAGTGACAGGCAGTAGCAGATGGCTGAATTGTAGATCCTTTAAAGAATCCCCACTCCCTGAAATCAGAAGGCATAGGAGAGAATATGAGCGACTGGATAGTCATTTACTACAGGAGGCTCAGCACAACATGTTTATCATTGTTTCACTTCAGTAACCATGGGACGGTGGCAGGAAGTGGCCTTAATGTTTCCTGGTCCTCGGCCTTCTGTGTGTGAACCTCTGATGTTAGTCATTTTGGGTGGCGTGTGTCCTGGGTTGGGTCTAATGGGCAGTGTGGAACCAGATTGCTTTAATGGATGCTGCAGGCACCTGCTGGAAACCAGCAATTCTGTCATGACTGAAACAGCAAATGATTTTTCAAAAACATATTGCTTACCTTGTGTTAGATGGCTTAAAATGATAGATCAAAATTAAATCATTCCAAAACTTCACTCATTAGCTGTTTAGACTCTTCATAGGTTAAATACTAGTTAAAAATTTTTTAATAGTGTAATTTTAAATTCCCATCACTGATTTGCTGAGTATTAGGACATAGTGTCCTCTGCGGGTTCAGATATAGTCCTCCCTGGAAAAGGAGCTACAGATCCAAATGCTCAAGGAAATAAGTCTGATTTTCCCCTAAGAACTGTGGTAGGAGATCTGGGTGCTGTTATCAACTCTTCATATAAACGACCCAAAACACAGCATTTAATCTCTTTCTCAGCAGTTGATGTTGCCTTCAATGTCACTGAGAAAATTGAAGTCTTCAGGCTTGAATGCCTTCAACTCCCTTCTAAAAAACTATTGATTTGCACCTATTTATTCACAGCCTTTTCCATTCTTAAAAGTGTTTTTTTTCCCACCTTCATATGAGCTAATCCTTTTCAAAATCGTAACTGCCACCTCTCCAAGGACTCTCCCTCATTCTTCATCTCCTTTTTCTGTGGTCTTTCTGTAACTTCTTCCTTTAAATTCAGAGCTGTCCCAGGATCTTCCTTTAATTAAACAAATAAGAAAAAAACCTAAAAAAAAAAAGTAAGTTCAAACTTATTTCCTCTAGTTGTTACCATGTTGTCCTCTCATCTTTACTGTCAAGCTTCTGAGGTGATGTGTTTTTGCTGACCCCAATGTCAGCTCCTGGTCACCCCCCCCACGCCAGGCGGTCTGGTGTCGGCCCGCCCGAGCCCTCCCTGGGGCCTTGGATATCTTTGTGATGGAGTCAGTGGGCACACTTCACTGTTTATCCTACTTAATTTATCACACTTGATCTAAAGGAAAGTGAATCAAAGAAAGAAATTGGGCAAACACCCAGTTCTATACCCAAAGTTTTATTTTTGGGGGGCAAACCAAAGTAAGAATTTGAAAACAAGCTACTTTGCTTCTAAGCTATGTTAGTGGCCACTGAAAACAAGAGGCTCCTTATTCTTTTCTTTTTTTCCATTGAGGCAAAATTAACAAGTAATATCGTATGTGTATTAAATGCACAATATAATGATTTGAGATAAGTATACTTTGCAAATGATTACTACAAATCAGGTTAATTAACATCCATTGTCATTCATTTTTGTGTTTGTGTAGTGAAGACTTAAGATCAACTCTCTTAGCAAAACTGATGTGTACAGCATGGTATTACTAACCCGCAGTCACCGTGCTGTGCATTAGATCCCCAGAGCTTGTTTATCTTGCATCCGAATCCTTGTGCCCTCTGGCCAGCATCTCCCTATCTCCCCCACCCCCCAGGCCCTCATAACCCTCATTCTTCTCTCTGTTTCTATGGGCTTGATTTTGTTGTTGTTCTTATGTTGTGTTTTTGTAAACCTATCACTGTGTAAACCTTCCCATTTCTAACATCTATGGTAAAAATTCATCCTTGTCTGTGGTAAAAACTCAAAATTCAGAGATTAGACCATAAAAGTAGATTTCAGAAAACAAGCAGTAAAGTATCATTCAAGAAACATATGTGGAGGGTTTCTGGTTTCAGCCCAGACGTGCTTGGACGTTCCTCACTCCTGTCCTCAACAACAAGAAAAAAGCTGAACCAGCTTAAAATCGGTGACTTTTCTTGGACCCCTTAGAGAACTGAGGTTGTGGGGAAACTCCTGTCAGCCTGGAAATCTGAGGCACAGGAAACCCAGACAGCCCTGGCTGAGGTCTGTCGACCTGGAGCAGAAGCCACAGGTGCTGTAAACTGGCAGGAATGTTTAGGTGGTCTTCTGCTGACTCGCCGATGGCTGAGCGAGGTGCGCCTGAGAGGGAGACACTCCTGGGGGCCACGGTTGTCGGGGGCCCATGCTTTCCTCCAGGATCCCCACCAGGTTCCACAGTGAACATCCGAGGGAGAGGTGAGGGTTAATCAGTGTCGAACATGCCCAGAGTATTCTCCGCAGCAAAAGCTCATTTGCCAGGGAAATCACTCAGAGCCTCATCCTGCCTGGAGGAGGGGTTTTCTCCACCTCACCCTACCCCTCCTGGCATCCGTCCCACCTCGGGGAGGGGAGGCTGTGGCACTGAATGAATGCTGTGAAGGTCGCAGTGCCGGGACACAGCCCACCAGACTCAGGTTGGATCCTCGCTGAAAGGGGTGGGGAAAAGGTGCTGCCGGAGTAACGCTGGTAGTGGTTGATGTCTCTAAGGCTAACAGGAAAAGTCTTTATCTGCGCTCTCTACTCCAGCTCACATTGTTTCCCATGGCAGCGTGGTTACTGATTCTGGCAGTGCTATGCATGTGTACTGAGAGTGAACAGTGAACCAATAGAATGGTGGACAGCAGGAGCCAGATCTCTCATTGCTGGAGTGGGAATTTACAGGTAAGTGGGAAGGAGGTGGGCATGATGCCCATGGTGATGGATTAGAGGTATCAGGGTGAGCTCATGTTTAGCTTAATCTAGACACAGATGGCTACATGTGGAAGCAGTCGTAGATACGGTGTATATGTTGGTTACCAGACATACATATTTCCCTGCTCTGCCAGCTGAGAGGGCTTAGAGTGAGGACACCCAGCTCCACAATCTTGACTTCTAATAAATATAATTCTCCAATAGAAGGAACTAGGGATTCTTGGGAAAATGGCTGAGTATACATCTTAGATACGACACTTACAAGGTGAGCTTGCATCACCTTATAGTCCCAGCAAATGATGAAATAACACACATGCACACACACACACACTCACACCATGATGTGTAGGGGATGCAGGAACTCCAATGGCTCAAGCTGGAGCCATCTGAGCAAAAATAAAGAAGTATTAGAGTATAGTCTAAATACATAAAATTAAGTATTTATGGGTCCATACTAATATAAATAAATGGCGTGGGAGCAGCTAGACGAATCTCCTATAGAGACATTCCACCCCCATGAAGCCAGTGTATAGCTCCCCATTCCTGAAATATGGGCTTCTCATGTGACTTCTTCCCAAGGTGTGCAGTGTGGAAAGGGAGAAAAAAAGTAACTTTTTAGTGGAGAGACTTAATAAACATGACCTCAGCCAGGTGATAAAGGTTAACATCAGCAGCGATAAACCATGTTGATAGTATACACCCCTGATATGATGTGATGCGAAAGGCCTTCCCCCTGTGTGCTCTTCCAAACACAACCCCAGTGTGATCACAGCAGAAGCATCACAGAAACCCCAACTGAGGGACATTCTACAAAGCAGCTGACCTGTACTTATCTTTGTCTGCAGAATATCCCATTCCCAATGCAGGAAAATAATATATAGTATTGTTGGTTGGAAGGTATAGATAGATCAAAAATCTCTATCATCTAGGTTCTTAATTTCACGATAAAGCTAAAGTATGATTGTTTCAACATTGAACTTCCTGCTTCTTACACATGCTACACCATCAAACCACATGCAGGTACTTAACACAGGGGAAGCGCCTTCGTTAATGCATGGATGACCCTACTAATGGGTCAGTGCTTTGATGCCCTGACTTGCAGTTCGAGTTGTAATTTCCTGAATTTTTGTTCCCTGTGAGTCAATGACCATGTCCATTGGTCCTAGCTGTGTGTCCTCTAAGTAGAACCTGTTTATAAGTTTTTATTTTCCTACCAATGACTTGTACTGTGCCATTTCTGTAAGAGATTAGGCTTACCAGGACTGCTTCGTTCTGAGATTGTCTGATTTCCGTCCAATCTTTTCAACTATCAGGAAGAGAAAGGATCAAGTCATTCCCATGCGCAGGAGCAGGTGGAGAGATGCCTGTCTTCTGATTTCAGCCGGCAGCTCTCGCTCTTTCATCTTTGACTCCAGCAGGAGAGCCCACCTGGCTTTCCCACTGGCTGTTGGGTGTGGATGACAGCGGATTTTTTAATTTAATTCAGAACTCATCTCAGGGAGTTGAATGTGATATTTATTAAGAAATCAAATTCCACAGAATCAGAAATTCCTTCACATTCAAATGTAAAGAAACCATTGATCTTTCCACTACCCTTGAAAAGCACTTTATTGCACCAGGAGAGTGAACACTACTCACTTACTTTGGGGGATCCCATAAATATCAAACCAGAACAGTGCATATTTGTGATTGATGCTTTGAGTAATATCTTTGTCTTCATTCATGATTCTTGACACCCTTATTTCTTGTTCAATATTCTCTCTATTACAACAGCCAGATTTGGATATTATACTATTAATAGAAATGTGATGTTAGGTAATTTATACTTTAGCTATTTATGATGTTCAGTGAAGATATTATGAGATCTATACTTTATTTTTTATAATTTAATTGAGAAAGCTCGTGTCAGGACTCACCTAATGAAAATCATTCTCTGACAGGTTTTGTAGGCAATGTTCTCCTAATGATTGTAGTGTATTCAAAAAAGAGTAACATCTAAGTCTTCGGAAGATTTCTTACTTTAAGAAGCATAGAACCTGTAGATATTTTAACAGAATTTCAGAATTCTGTGTTAAAGTGTGAATATTGCTTTTACGTAGATGAGGCAGGAATGACTGTTTCTTAAAATACACACACTGTTTCCGTGTTTTTATTATGGTTCCCATGTTTTTGATATTTTGTCGGGTGAGCACATGGTACTCTGTACCAGTTAAATCATTGGCAAGTTAAGACTCAGGAGAAATGCAGCAATTTCTGGAAACAGAAAGAAAATGAGGGAGAGTCAAATGAAAGAAACAGTGGGGGCAAAGTGTGATGCAATTAAGACACCTTGAGTTAAATTCCATACGACTACCCTCGGCACAGGAAAGATAACTTATTTGGGGACAATCTCACAGACAAAACTCCTTTTGTGAGAATTGAAGACTTTTAGTAAGTGCTTTGAGTTAACACTTTAAAGACTCTAAGCCAGGTAGAAATGAATAAAGAATACATCTAGTAAAAAAGATAAGGCCATTTTTTTGACCTCAGGAAGTAAAAAAAAAAGCCAAGCCAAAATGATGCCCTAGAAAATCCGATCACCATTAAGGACTTCCTGTCAGCTAGGAAATGTAAATGGAATAAACCTGTAAGTTTAATTTCTAAATGTAACAGAGGCAAGTGAGGCATTTGATGGCAGTATCCATGTGACTCTCAGGTTGGCAGCTAAAATAAGTCACAGGACGGATGGACTACAAGGGCAGGCACACCATCAGGCGCACAGCTCTCTCCCTGGTCTGTTAGCAAAGGTCACACCTGAATGTGGGTTTCCCATGCTGGACTGGTTCTCATATTTGCCAGCACTGTCTGAATCTAGAATTGCTTCATTCGTTCTGACACTTCCCACCTGCCCTGTCAAAGTGAGGTGACGCCTGACCCTAATGATGGGATTGCCCACATTTACACAGCCAGTGAAGCTTCGGGCTGGGAGTCCCCAGGGTTTGTGTACTTCCGGAGTCACGTCTGTCGCTCTCTGTACCATCTCTCAGCCACCGCTGTCTTCCTGGTGCTGGCTGGTGCCAGTGGGGATTATTTTGTGAACTGGGCACCAGGGAGGTAACTTCTTTGTCTTATACTTTTTATGCCACTTCCTCATGTGAGATGAGAACTGCAGTTATTAAAGTGCTAAAGGAGACCTTACAAACATGGAAAAGAATTATGGGATTTCAGAGTTTGGCAGACATCTTGTCCCATGATCTCATCTGAAGAGTTATTTGAGCCGTCCCAGGTCTGACAGCGGGCAGGAGCTGGGTGTGGAGAGCTCCCCAGCAGAGCACCATTGACAGACCTGCTTGGCAGCAGACTAACTTTTAGACTGTTTAACCTTTTCCCATGGTTTTTCATAGGCATTAGTCTCTGAATTAATGTAAATTCCAATTAATGTTTTAGAACATGGAACTGTTGCTCAATAAGTTGTAAGCCATGAATCTTTTTTCATACTCAGGATAAAGTGGAAACAGTATTTTCAAAAATATCCCTGATTAACTTATGATGTGAATTCATTCATTCACTCAACATGTCCTTTACTGAGGGTCTGCCATGTGTAGGGGTTATTCCTGCTCCTGCGAATATACCATCAGCCAGAGAAACAGTGACTCCAGCTGTCCATTTGGAAACTCTTGTGTAGTGGAAAAGTAAAACAATGAACATAAACATTAGTTCATTTCTTGGTGTATAATCATTAATATATTTACATAAATAGTTTTATGCATGCCGTGCATCAGATTGTAGTTTCCAGAGAGGACTGTCATGGGAATTCAAACACAAGGGTGCCATGGTCTATGAGGTGCTGGCCGCCCTGGAGCAAGCCTGAAGGGGCACCTGGCAGGAGGTACTCCCTGTGGGGACTTTACATAATCCTGGGATGTGATTGGGTTTGAGGTGGTGGCGATGGGAATGAAGGAAATAGTGATGCTATATTTGGAAGGTGAAATCAATAGTATTGTTAACTTTTTTTTTAATATAATTTATTTTATTATCATTAATTTACAATTACATGTGCAATATTACGATTATTAAACTACCCCTTCATCAGGTCCCCCCCACCAACCCCATTACAGTCACTGTCCATCAGCGTAGTGAGATGCTATAGAATCACTACTTGTCTTCTCTGAGTTGTACTGCCCTCCCGTGCCCCCCCAACATTACATTTGCTAATCGTAATGCCCCTTTTTCCCTCTTATCCCTCCCTTCCTGCCCATTTTCCCCAGTCCCTTTCCCTTTGGTAACTATTAGTCCGTTCTTGGGTTCTGTGAGTCTGCTGCTGTTTTGTTCCTTCAGTTTTTTTCTTGTTCTTATACTCCACATATGAGTGAAATCATTTGATACTTGTCTTTTTCAGCTTGGCTTATTTCACTGAGCATAATACCGTCTAGCTCCATCCATGTTGTTGCAAATGGTAGGATTTGTTTTCTTCTTATGGCTGAATAATATTCCATTGTGTATATGTACCACAGCTTCTTTATCCATTCATCTACTGATGGACACTTAGGTTGCTTCCATTTCTTGGCTATTGTAAATAGTGCTGCAATAAACATAGGGGTGCATCTGTCCTTTTCAAATTGGGCTGCTGCATTCTTAGGTAAATTCCTAGGAGTGGAATTCCTGGGTCAAATGGTATTTCTATTTTGAGTTTTTTGAGGAACCTCC